>CAHIKZ030003825.1:0-54617 GCA_903632075.3 Acanthosepion pharaonis | reverse complement strand
GAAAAGGAGAAAAAAAGAAAAAAAGAAGAGATGAAGAAAAAAAAGAAAAGGAGAAAAAAAAAAGAAAAGGAGAAAAAGTAGAAAAAAAAAGAATACTCCAGACGATTCAGCAAATTATCTTGACATAGATTAAACTTCATTTCATGCTGGTAGAGGGGGGGTGTCCTTTCGATTGACCTATATTTAAAATATTAACATCTAGTTTGTCTAAAGAAAACTACTTAAAAGAAATTAAAAATAAGAATAAATTTTTTGTTTTAATAAAAAAAACCTTTAACGAAGAGTAAGTAAAAAGGTAAGATCTAAAATTAAAGAATAAGTAATATACAAATAATAAGTAAAATAATTATTAAAAGTTATTAAATAAAAACATTATATATTAAATATAAATTAATAAATAATAAAAAATATGTAAGTGAAATACAAATTAATTATTAAATATAAATTAAAAAAGCAAAAATTATTTATTAAATATAAATATTAAAAAATATAAATTAATAAATATAAAATATAAATTATTAAATATAAATTTTAAATATAAAATATATAAATTAAATAAAATATTAACTTAAAATAATTAAAATGAAATAATACATATAATAAATAAGAACAAAAATAATAAAATAGACTAATAATATCAATAATAATAAATAATAATTAAAAGAATAAAAAAAACAGTTATGTTGGAGGAACATTATTTGATAGGAATGAAAAGGAGTAGAAATAATAATATATGTGTTAGGTGATAACAGATTAAGCAAGATCAATAATATTTTAGATAAGTTTGAATCTACTTCAGTGACAACATTTAAAAACTAACTCATTCCTTTTTTTTTAGTAGTATACTTTGATTATCGAATTTAATTATTCTAATCTTCTCTTCTAAACATAGATTACATCTATCCTTAAAATAAATAGGAGTGTGAGCGAAATCTATGATTTTCCAGACAATCTGAGGGTTCTGATCTTTCTCTCTCAATTCCCAAAGTTTTTTGGAAAGAGCAGTCTGGTATTTTAATTTTGGGTTGGAAAAGACTTTATAGCCATGGACACTCCTCCAAAAGATTTTCTTTCTCCTGGAGAGAGAGGCACCATTTTCTCTGTTGTTTGGACATCTTTCGTCTCATATTGCACAGCTCTTTCGCCTTCAGTCGTACCTTTTCCATAAGTGCATCAAATTCCTGCCAGACTTTTTGTGGAAGTTCAAATTGCAATCAAGTGACAGTCTTTCATGGAGCTGCCTTTCCAAATCTTTGACTTCATTCTCCAGGTCGAGGAGGCAATTTTTAGCTTCCAATATCTCCTCTTTCAAAGAGGAAGTCATATGTAAATTTTTTCCCAGGCAGGTAAAAAGCAACCTGAAAATGGAAAGAAAAAAACATTTTATAAAAGTTGTCAATGAATGAATATATATATATATATATATATATATATATATACAGTGCTGTTGGATAAAAGTGACTCACCTGATTTTTTTTTACTAAATGTTCTCTTCTCCAATGAAACGAAAGTTGAGCTAAATTCAAATGATAAGCGATCTAAAATCCAAAGAAGAATCTTTGAAAGCTCTTTGAATTTAGCAGTAAGTACTGTCAAGCATCCGTTCAGTATAATGTTCTGGGGATGATTTTCTTTTCATGGAACTCGTTTCTTAAAACCTATTGAAAAAACCCTCAGGAGTGAGCAGTACAAAAGAATTTTAGAGTTTTGTCTGCTGAAAGAGTGCAGATCAACCCCATCAAGCTCATTTTTATGCAGGATAATGCTCCCTGTCACAAATCAAAATTGATGAAGGAATACTTTGATGAGAAGCAGGTGAGTGTTATGACATGGGCACCCCAATCTCCTGCCCTCAACCCCATAGAAAACTTATGGAGCATTATAAAGTACAGGCTCTTGAGAAAGCAGTTGAGCAACAAAGAGGATTTGATTGTGAATTTCATATCCGAATGGAATTCAATGCTTGGAGATGAGATTAACCAGAACCTAATCAAGTCAATGCCAAAAAGGGTTGAAAAGGTTATTCAAAATAAAGAAGGACCCATAGATTATTAAATATTTCAAACTATATTACCTATTATAAATAAATTATACCTCTATTATTCTTTATTTAAAGCTGTTCAGTTATGTTTCTATTGATTACTAGTTGCAGGAAATAAGTGAGTCGCTTTTTTTTTTTTGCACTAAATTTTTCCCTAAATCTCATTTATATCCAAAATTATAATTATCAACAGAATACCTTAGGGTGAGTAAACTTTTTTACTAGGTTGGGAAGGGGCTTTTATATTAGTAAGATTAAAAATTAATTTGACCCCAAAAACAATAGGCGAAAAAATTTTTAAGTAAAAAAATCAGGTGAGTCACTTTTATTGAACAGCTATATATATATATATATATATATATATATATAACACAAATGAAGGGTAGATGAAAAGGGGAGTGAATGAAATATTAGAGTGTGGGGAATGGGCAGTGAGAGAGAAGTAAAGGAAATAGTGTCTATCAAAGTGACTGAAAAAATGAGAGAGAGAGAGAGAGAAAGACAATTCAAGAAAGGCAAAGGAAGAAAGGATAAAGAAACAGAGCAAGGCTCCAATTTGCTGCCTTCACAATCACATTTAACATTTAGATGTTAGATAAATAGGTTTTGTGTCCTTTTTACTGTGTAAGCTGTAAGACAAAAGTTGGAAAGCAGTAGGATTGAAGATGGCAGCCATTGTCTGTTTATTAAACCATTTTTTAATAACAGCAAACTTGAGTACAACTGAAACTGGTCCACTGATAAAAAAAAGAGGTGGGGGAGGGGGAATATATTTGGGGAGTATGGAAAGTATTGTTGTTTATTTTCAAGCCATGACATTTGTAAGAAATGAAAATTAACTTTTTACAGACATGGGGTCCCAGTTTATAATACTGATAAAGTGTAAAATTGATCCCTGACTTCTTATTTTATTACAAAGATTTCTTTTAAAAGAAGAAAACAAAAAAGTTACATAAAATAATGAAAAGTCTGCAATTGTTTATTCTTCATTCAAGATAAAAATAATTATTCCCCAGTTTTTGTGAATTCAGATAAATTAAAAAAGTGAAAAATATTTCAAAGATAACATTTGTAAATAACAATTAAGTCAAATAATTCTTCCAAAGTCAGGGATCAATTTTACACTATAGCATTATTATAAAAATAACATCCACCTTCTAAATTGAGAATTTTTTTTTAGATTTCGAAAAATGCTGTTGCTTGAGAAAAATCCAATAAATTTTAAACTACAAAAATTAAAGGATTTAAATTTACTATTTCCAGTAAGCAAAATACTCTGTAGAATATTTCAAACATCAGTCATTTTTTTTATTTTATTTTTTTTTTTGGCTAAAAATAGCTGGTTAATGTCTTTTTCAGTCACCGTAATGAAGTTTTCTTTATTAAAAGAATCTTCCAAAAATAAAACATAATGCAAACAAAAATAAAGTATAATGGAAACAAAACTTAATTCTAAGTTTCAAAAGTCCTGTAAAAATAAAATATAAATCTTTGAAACATTACTTTCATAAAATTAGCAAATTTAAAGTTAAATTAATCTATCCTGAAACAAATATTACTCATAGCATAAAATTTTCTAGACAAGCATTTCTTGAAAATGGGGTCTTATTATTCTCATGTCTCCATTGATAATTTAATGGCTGAAGGTGTTCACAGGTTTAGTATGGAAACCAGATTTGACAATTAACAAAATATTTTAAGCACTTATGCAATATTTTGCTGATTTTTTAAATTTTTTAAGGTAATTTTGAAGATGCTTTCTTATAATAACAATATAATAATATAAGAATTCAAAATACTATAAAAATTTCTTAAATTATTGACTATAATAGTATTTCATTATTTCATAAAATAAATAATTTTAATTATTATCAGTTATTACATCATTTTTTTTTAATAACTGAGATATAATAATTTTATAATTATTATCTCAATAATTCAATTTTTTATTTAAAAACAGATAATATACACTATTTACATTATTCACACTATTGTCCCCATGTTTGTCACCATATTTATCACAATGTTTCAGCCATTGTACGCTCTGGCCTTCTTCAAGTGGTTGGAATGTCAAACTGAACCTTTTATTTCGCTCACTGGGGTAGACTGTTCTAGTTCCACGTGCCATATCTAATGAATGTCAGTTATCTCCTGTTAATTCCCCTCTGAAAGTTCTCCACTGCCTTAACTGGGTATTGAACTCACACTCTTTGGGTCCTGTCACTGGATCTAACTAACACCTTTATCCACTGTAAATGTAATTTGAAAGAAACATTACTTACTTTTTTAGCAGAAAATTTTTTAAGAGAGACAAGTCCAACCATGGTGATTAGTTTTTGGGAGGTGTTAACTGATGTACAACAATGTATCGACAACTTACGTCAGGGGAATTTATTGGATGGTAGGACAGAAGTGACAAAATTTGTGCTAATTTTAAGTTAACTGGGTTAGTAGAGTTAAAAAAAAAACAAAAAAACCTTCAATTTTTTTTTTTTTAATTAAGTTTTATATTATCTCAGTTGGTAAATTTTTTCCTGAGAGAATTTAAAAATTACATAAAATAGCATTACATTTCATAAATGAAATGTGTAACTCATTAATGAAATGAAATTTTATTTCTTTTTATTAATTGCTATATGGCAGTCATGCAAATATTAAATTAAATAAGATTAGTACATCTCACATAATATTTTTTAAACGTGTTAGTTTTGATCTTAAAATGACACTTATGAAAATTTTATACATATTTTATTTAATTGTAACATTATTTGGGTTGCTGGTAATTAATAATAATAATGGCGACTTGGAATATCAATGAAAACAATGATGAATAACTTAGCAAGAAAAGGATTAAAAAATAAAGATAGACTGTTAATAAAATCATTCCCAGAGAATTGAGATATGTACAAGAGAGCAGATAACCACCTTAAAGCGATTGTCAGTTTGTGCGAACAAGTGTTGACAGTCTTCGGCAACCAATGCTTGGATCTGACATGAGAAGAATTGGGTTAAACCAAATGAATTCATTTTTCCAAATTGAACACCTGCAATATGATGACCTTTGGCTGAACGAATTGTCCCCATAATGTGAGTTGCAAAAATTTCCCTGGGAAAGCGTCTCTTGGGTCAAAGGCGAGAAAGCCAATTGTTGTGTCAATTCACTTATGTGATAATAACATTTGAAACCATAATTTTTTTAAATTATTCTCTGACTGAATGCTAGAGGTGACAGGCACAGAAGAGTGATCAAGGAAGGATGAGAGGCTGCCTGCACCCAATGAAAGGTAGCAGGCACAAAAGAGACATTAAGGAGGTTGAAGGAGCTGCTCACGCTTACTGGAAAGCAGTGGTGGGAGATGGTAATAAGAGAGAGTAAAAGTAGCCAGGCGGAGCAATGTCTGCACCCATCTTCCATGAGAGAAGAAGAATTCCCAAAAATTATGAATTAATTTAATTTTTCGAGACCAAAAATAAACTTTTGTTGGAAATCAGGGGATTCATTGAAACCCAACCTACATCTTGATCCACACCGGTTTATAGTTGGAGTCCATAAAAATGAATGCACAAAAGCCAGACAGTTCAGAGTTTTGAGATGCAGTTGAGAAGGGAAGCGGCGGAAGTCACTGAAAGATTCCACAACACCTGCCGAACACAAGAACCTCTGACTTCAGACTTGAGCCAAACTTACCAAATAAGTAAAATAAATTTCACTGACTCTGCAAGCCAAAACTTACCAGTTTACCCAAGTGTTGCATCTGATTTAGGGATGGGTTAGGTTGGCAAACACCTGTATGTGAACACAACTACTAATGAACCATTGTATGGAGTATTGGTATAAAAATAGTAATTATTTTATATATATATATATATATATATATATATTTTTTTTTCAAAAAAAAAAATTTTTTTCTACAGTTTTATTGTATGATTTTCAAATACTTGGACCAGCCCAACACTAAAGATTTAATCAAATCGATCTTGGCCTCCTTATAATCAATTAATCACAACATGGGGTAAGGCAGGTCAGGATTGGAGAGATCACTCCATTGATCAAACCAGGATCCACCCCAGGCTGACCATGATGAAAGGTTACATCTGATGCCGTTTGTTGTGAACCAGGATCAACCTTGAAGTGTTATCTAATAGTAAAAGTAAAAAATTAATTGCCATGTAATTGATTTCAGACTTTTGTGAAAATTGGGTGTCCCTTAAAAGGACTATTTTGTTGTAATTGTAAAAGGGTTGGTATTGTTGGTATCTTGTTTGTTTTCCACTATTTGCCCATACTTGGGATCCTAAAAGTTACTACCATCCCAGTTCAGGGTAGACCTGGGAACAACAGCAACTAAGAGATGATCCCATACTCTTCAAGAACTCCAACCTAATGCTCAGAGTCATTGCTGCTGGCCCTGAAAAGGGACATTTTTCACTATTTGGCCATAGCTGGGACCCTAACAGGTGCTATCATTCCATGCTTCCTGGACATAATTATTTTATTGGACTTTTTTTTTTAATTTTATTCACTTTCTTGTTCTTCACAACTGTAAAATTGTTTGCCTTTGTTTTTCAATTGTCTTCCTCATTCCTTGAAATATGTTAACGTACTGATGTGGAGCTCTTGGGAAGAAGTCAATGGTGCCGTAAATGAAGAGGTCTTCAATTGCACCACCTCTTTATATTTCTCTTCAAATACTTGGACGTTTGCCTTATGCCTATGTTTGTATATATATATATACATATAATTTTATATATATATAAGAAATATATATTTAAGATAATTGAGGGAAATTTTTTTTGGCCTTTCCCAAGGAGGCCCATTCACAACTTTTCCATAATGACATATCTTGGAACTTATAGGCTGAACTGGTTTGCAATCTTTCCATTCCACTGTACAAACGCAAACACAAAGGCAGTTCTAGGCATCTGAAAATATCAAAGTAAAAAAATAAGTATTAAAAGGAGTAAATTAAGTACAACAAAAACAGATTAAAGAGGAGAAAAAGATTAAGAACTAAAATATAAATATACAAAATTATATAATAATTAATAATAAATACACAAATTATTGAAATAGGGGAAGAAAAACGTGGTACTTTTTCAATTTCTTTTCTACTGTCTAAGTTCAAAGACAAATTGGGTATCTATGTCATATCTTCAAGTTAAAAAAAAAAAAAAAGAATTGAAGTTTGACTCATGAAAGAAAATAATAATAGCTAGGAAAAAAAAAAAACAACTGGTTTCGTAAGAGGACTTATTTATTTTTCTGGGAATAAAAAAAAATATATATAAAAGCGTGTAAATTGAATTAAGGAATGGAATTGGATGATAAAAAAAAAAATAAAAAAAAATTGAATTTCAAGAAAACTAGAGTCCAATAACATTCAGCCCCAGTAAGCATTCCCTCTGTTTACAAAGGGAAGTCCCATGGGATCTGATATACAAGGACTCTAGAACCTTGAGGTGATATGAGGAGTGGGACCTAGATAAAACCAAAAAACAGTCACCACTAAAATTAACCACACATTTCCTGCTATTTATTACATGCTCAGCAATAGCAGAGCCAGAAATATTGATTAGTTGACTTTTCCTGGCATCCAGATTCAAAATCCTGGGTAGGTAAGTGTTGTTTTATTCTAAGATCCAAATGTTGGAACGTCCTCCCTATGTAGAGTCCACAACTACACTTATATTAATAAATCACTGGGTTTATGATTTGGGGGCGGGCGTCCTTACGAATGGAAGAGAAAACAGGATGGGTAACAAATATTACCCTAACATTCGCTGGAGAATAACATCTATTGATCATACGTGAAATTCGTCTAGATAAAGTCTCACCCTCTATTTAGCTTTTTTAAAAATGCCATATAATTTTTGCCTTTTCCCAGCTATTATTAAATTCTGTACCACAAAAAAAGCTTATTTAAAAAGTAATTAAATTACACAAATTCAAATTGATATAAGAGAAGAAAAGTAATATTGTACTAACCTTTTGAAAGATTACAACAAGTGTTCAGTCTCTCTGTAGCAGTCTTCCAATCATTCAGTCTCTCTGTAGCAGTCTTCCAATCATTCAGTCTCTCTGTAGCAGTCTTCTTAATTCTTCTCTTTCTAGGTCGTTATTTGTTCTTGACTTTATTTCAATTATTGTTTTTTTTAAGTTAATTGAAACCAAAAAAAGTCAACTGATGACTCTCGCTACAAATAAGTGAATACAAAATAAAATTAAAAATATACTGGAAGAATTTAAAACCAAAAATCCCCCCCCCCAGAACTTATGTCCACAATCCCCAGGTCTGTATCCATTCCTAAAATTGAATTTTAAAAATAAAGAAATAATTAATATTGGCAGTAAAAAAAATTGATTATATTTAAAAAAAAAGAAAAAAAAAAAGTGAAAACAAGAAAATTTTTGTAAATGTGATGATGTTCATTGTCCAATCAGTCACAAAAGAGACAGATTCTTTGTAATCAAGGAAAACAACTCTATCTCATGTGACATTATTTCAAAAATGTGCTTCCATACTTTTGACAAGAGTGTTTTACATTTTTTCCATATATTAAAAAAATTTCAAACTTAAGATCTGTAAAAAGTAAATCTTTTAATAAGAGATCTAATGAGACACACGGCTTCAAATTTAATTTTAAAATATTTAACAATTTTATCACATTTTTCATTAAAAAAAAAAAAAACTTGTAAAAATCCATTTTTCATCAGAAAAATATTTTTGCTTGATATAAAAATGTCCTTAATATATATTATTCAGAAAAGCCATTAAAAGCTTTTTTAATTAAATAATGTCTTAGCTTTATTGGGTTTTTTATTTTACAATTCAGAGCTAAAGTTTGGGTAGAACAGCTAATTGATTTATAAAAAACTAACAAAAAAAACCCAAAAAACACAATTTATAATCTTCAAAGTCTCTTGTACTTAGTAATAAAAACAAGAAAAAAAAAAAAAAAGGAAAAGGTAATTACAGTTTGTGATTTTCAAGTTTTTTGTGGGTGGGGGTTATGGTTTACAGATGTATACCCTACCCCCCACCATTTTTTTTAACCATGAATTCCTAAAAAAAAAAAAACAAACATTTCTAAAATAATTTTATTCATTTTTTTTTTTTTTTAAATAAGTACTGAAAGTTTTGTTGCAGTGTGCCCAAACACCACTCCCACCTTTTCTTAAACAACCCCGGCTATGCCTGCCAGTAGAGAAAGGTCACGGCCCTTGTGTGCTAAAAATAGCAACGACATCCTTTCAAACTGTCAAAACACAAAAACTCAATTTTCGCCACTAAACAAAAATATAAAGACCTTTAATTTCGAACCGAAATTAATTTAAATACAGTCAACAAACACCGAACACACTTTTGACTGTAATTAATACGGCCCGAAATTAATTATATTCATTTGCTTGTTTAGCGTCACCACTTTCTCTTGTATGAACCGTCACCGTGGCAAAATCTAGTTTGGACCATATCAGGACCTGCTAAGACAAGCTAAGACTAACTTGGACCAGAACTTGACTAAGTTTTGACCAGCTTGGACATGTTATGACCAATCTTTGACCAGTGACCCTATGCGGAAACGCTCGGGTTTCCCAAAAAAAGGACCTTGTGTCACATCTTGACCCCCGTGGGAGTTAAGTAAATACCGCCGGCCCGGGGAGCAGGAAGCCTCCCTGATTCGCGACTTTGCGCCCAGTCAAAACCAAGCCCAGCAGCTGACGGGACCCAGCAGCAGTAGCAGCAGTTGTTCAAACAGTCTTTTTCAGGGCTAACTTCCGAAAGTCATTTCGATCACCACTCTTCAAAACTCCACTCAAAGCTACTGACTTCCCTCTGTGACGTCAGCTTCTCCTGCAGCTTCCAGCTCACTCCTGCAGCATCCAGCACTCCTGCAGCTTCCAGCAGTCTCCAGCTCACCCCTGCAGCGCTCTACTGACGTCCCGCTACCTATTCCAGCACCCGCTGACGACCTAATCCAGTGCCCACTGACGACCAGCGCCCATTATCGTCCGGACACCGTTCCCGAACAAACGACCTTACCGTTCGCAAATAAAGACACGATTTCCATCGTCTACAACGGACCATCTGCGTTTGTCATCCTTCTTTGCTATTGCCATCTCCTTGCCTTTGTGTTCCCTTTTTTAGTTGTACGGTCGATTGGCACTCACACCTCTCGGCCCGCTGCAACAGTTTCATCAAAATCTAACAATTATTTGATTTTTGCAATAATTTTAAAATTAATGTTTTTCAATAATAAAAAAAACCCCAAAAAACACACTAATGCTAAATATTATGTGACCTCTGACCTAAAACAAAAATTTTTTAGGCAAAATTTCAAATGTGCTAGAAAAGAATAAAAAAATACTTTGATCTTCCCTCTGAATAAACTTTTTCATGATAAAAAAAGGGTTTTTATTGTTTGTGGCCTTTTTCACCATGTTATGCTGTTTTTCTTCAGATAATTATGGAACATACCTACAAAAAAATAAACATAATGATTAAAAAAATCATAATTGTTGGACTTTACTGAAATTTTCAGGACTTATTGACAAATTAATTAATTGGGGTAAAAATATTTTAAATCCATTACACCCTACTTACCAACTTATTTAGTTTTAATTGTAGGACAATTTCATTAAATATTTTAAATCTTAAGACTAACTATTCATTAATAAAGGTTTTCTAAAACATTTTACAGTTAACATCCATTTTAGCCATTTTATTTTATCCATGGATCATACATTTTTCTTCAATAAAAAAAAAAAAAAAGTGAACACTTGGCTAACTAACTCCATTAATCCGTAAAAAAAAAAAAAGAATGCCCCAACCAAAAAAGAAAGTTTTATAGACAAAATTATTATAAGTACCTCAAAAAAAAAAAAACAAAAAAAACTAATAAAAAGAGCATAGCATGATAAAAACGGTCTTAAGCTGGATGAAAAAAATTTTAATGTTTGTTATTATTTTAGGTACCTCCACTTTTTCTGCAGAAATTTTCAATACCTAAGGTTGAAAATGAAATTTTAAAAATTCTTAAAGATTTCATTTTAGCTTTAATTGAAAGCTAAAGGATTAAGTTTATTATTTCCAGTAAGTAAAATATTCTGGTGTATTTCAGATAGAAATTATATAGATTGCAATGTCAAATATATGCTTGGTTTTTTTAAATTTTCTTTAAAGCAGCCATTTTCTTAATTTTAAGAAATTTGTAAACAAAAAATTTTTTTCAATTTTAAAAATCCTAAAATAAATTATAACATGTTGAGTAAAATTAGAAATTTAAAATTAATCTGATTTTAAACAAACATTACTTATAGCATAAAAAAATTGGATCCAAATATTTCTTAACGATGTGTCTTAATATTCTCATGTCTTTATTGATGTTATCGAGAAGTTACAAGGTGATGACAGCTACTATGGATGATCAGAATTGACATAATTTTATGAAATTTAAGCGAAGACATATTTTTGGGTTTTTAACTAGTAATTTTTACATATTAACATATTTTCAACAATTATCTAATATTTATTTTTTATTTAATATTTTATTAATTAGATAATTGTTTAAACTTAATATTTTAACCAATACCTTAAACAATATTAGAAAGAAATTGCTGCTATGTATAATGGTGAAAAGACTTTCAGAAATATTTTGTGGCTCTAAAAAGGGCCGTTTTTATCTTCCATAGCATTTTGATTCATTACCATTTCTGGGCTAATTTTTGAAACACAATTCCTGCATAACAGTCAGCTACATCATTGAGATATGAAATCGTATAAAATTGATTTTCATATCTTTTGACGTAACTGGCGTATTCATGGTTGATACCATCAATTGTCCAAATATGTCCGATTGTATGTCCAACTATGTTTCCTGTGAGTATTTCTTGCAGGACTTTAGAAGTCAAAGAATCAACTGACATTTCTTTTAGATTTTTCTGGATGTCGACCCTTTTCTTTTTTTGGTGGTAGTCATCCTTAGCCTTGAGAACTTTCAACAATTTCTTTGAGTTTGTGTTGCCACATTTTCTTCATTCCAGTCTTGTTTCTGCGGTAAATATTGCAAGCTTCTGTCTTTCACAAAATTCACCAATGACACCTTCAAGCTAGCATGGTGTACTGCCTCACTGATGTTAATATTGATCTGGAAGAAGCCTCTACTGTCTTGAATGATTTTGCATACTGCCTGCTTTAAATCACCATAATCCCTTTTAAACAAGTAGTTACAAGAATTCATTTGCTGGGGCAATCAATAGGGATGCTACCACTTTCTTTGGTAAGGTATTTCCAAAGAAATCTTTTGTGGAGCTAAAAATAGACATTGGGTTCTTGGTGAGTATCTTTAGATTGTCAATGGGGTTTCTCTGGTTATTTATATGGGTATAGAAGGTACTCAACCAAGGCTCTAATAGCATCTACCCTGATTCCCAGCACTTGCATCTCAACGATAGCAGCTTCTTCTGTAATTATCAATGCTGCAGTGTTGTAATGGTCTTATTCATTGAGGAAAGTTCCTTGCATTGATCAAAAATAGGAAATTAAGTTACACCTAGATGAAAAATTACATGCAACCGATTCCCTTTGAATCTAGTGATATCGGTTCATAGAAGACCTTGTTCAATAAAGGTCCTCAATTTCGAAATAAGGCCAAATTTATTACTATATCTAAAGGAATTGAAAGCTATAAGAATTCACCATGCTGGGCATTCAATCACACTTGTATTTCCCTCGCAAACCCTCAGGACCTTCCTCGTTTTTTTTTTTGTAACTCTCTCCAAAGAATGCAAATTGCAGTACATTTCTATAAGTTTCACCTGCCACTCCTTTTCCAATAACGAAACCGTTGAATGGTTGATAGGAACGAGGTCTGTCTAGCAGCATTTGATTTTCGAAAGTATGAATTTTAAACTGACATTAACACTTATACGAATAGACATTGTGCCAACTTTAGCCAAGTTGTTGATTCAGTCAAAAATATACTGTTTGTAGTTTATTGCAGTCCCTCCAAGAAGACGTTCCAGTGACACTAGATGGGAGGATGATGGTACTGTGGAGGTTGTGTTAATTGATTAAATTATATGCATCAATAATTGCCGAATAGGCTGCGTGATGAAATTAACAATTTCCTCTCATATTAAATTTTAGTATTCAACAAACATAGAATAAGGACAACATGAGAAACAACAGTTTTTGCACAACAATGAATAAAATATTTATATAAACAAGAGATACAAACAACTGGAGTAAAGAGGTAGTTTTAAAAAATTCAAATATTCTTTTATGTTTAGTGTAAAATGTTATCAAAGTTCTGGTTTGATAGATTATAAGTTGTTGAATGGTCTGTACAATAATGAGAAAATGTGTTTTGGCATTATTGTAAATTAAGAAAAAAATAAACAGTTCAAGTTTGTACTTAAACTAGAGAAAGGTTGTTCACGACTTACTTTAAAGTTTATGGAATTGTCGCTCTTTGATTCATTTTCACTTGCCATTTGAAGAGAATATTCTGTAGTTGGAGTAAGTGTTTCTTAACAAGATGTGTTTATGTTAAGTGCAATAATTAACCTTGAGCTTGAATACGTATGAAAAAGATTCTTGTATTAAGTTGAAAATGTGAAAAACTTGAGTTGATTGTTCGTGATAAAATATTGCTGTGTGAGTGAGTGTTCTTTTCAGGCCGAAATTATATTAAGTCTGGAACTGTGTGATGAGTTCAAAGGATTTTGATTGGCTCACTGTCGAGGATGATAGACGTTTCATATTTATTGCTAACTTTGGTCATGTGGTAGGCTCACAGAGGATTGACAGACTTTGGTGAAATTATTTTTTGGTCAGGTCAAGAACTAGGTCGATGTTATTCAAACATGTCTTAAATATTAAGTGACCAATCAGAAATTGAGAGATTTTCTGAAAATATATATTAAGCTGAATAAGCTCTGTAATCCACTTTTTGTACAAAAATTGATGTTGATAAAAAAGGTGGTAGCGAGATGCTAAAGTGTTGTCAATACCACACAGTTCATGTGGTTGCCATCTTGTGTCGTAGAGTCAAAAACTAAAAATGCAGTTTTCTGCAACCTCTTCCCATTGGAAAGGAAGCCAAGCTCCCCGACCATTCTATAAATTGTGGAACTTTTTCTGAAAGAGCAGTGTCCCATGGACAATGTTTTCAAAACAGCAGTTAAAAGTTCAGAAGCACGAGAAGAAGAAAGTCCTCTTATAAGACGGTCATAAATGGAGTTTCCTGACAACAAAAGATTTTGAATTTTTTTTTTTTTTCCAATTGATGAAATTTTTGTATTAACAATTTTCGAAGAGTTATAGTTTTACTATATTTGGATAAAAGAATGGCAGATGTTTCACAACACGTGTCAGAAGTTTCACAAGATGGGGTGGCAGTTGTGTCGGACAGGGTTGAAGTTGCAATTGGGGTGATGGTGGAAGAGGCAATGGAAGACTTGGCAGTAGCAGATTGATTAACAGAATGAACCATGAACTTTACATCTTTTTTTTTAAATCAGGGAAACTAATTCCTATATGCCTTTTTTGGGGGGTAAAATTCAGGAAGTTTCCTAACTGAATGTAGTGTAAATAGCAAGGAAACCATTTTGAGAATTCTCTTGGGTGGCCCATTCTGCAATCTTTGCAAATGATCCATATTTGTTGAAAAGTTTTTGTTTTTTTTAAATATGTCTGTTGCATGAGGAACTAAGTCAGGGTCTTCACCGGCAAATGGTAAATGTCCCCTTTTTTTTAGCTCGGCATGTAGTCACTACTGAAATAAAGCATGGCGTAACTAATGGACATACGTTGTTGGTGTCTTTCAATATCAGTGGTCATCTGTCATAATGAACGTGAAACGTGGTGGCAGAGGTGGGATAAAAGAACTCCCAGACAAGAAGAAGAAAACAAGAAAAATATTTTAAAAAATATGCACGCAGATAAGTAAAGATTTATCATTCTTGTTTAATTTGTAAACACGTGTGTATGGAAAAATGTCCGAACTTGACATGGAAACCACAAACAGACCTGTGGCTGGCATTAGACCACCGCAACCCCTGTGTATGGAGGGTAATTTATTGACAAATTGGAAGCTTTTTAAGCTGAAATGGCATAACTATGCCATTATTACGTATCTAATGAGGCAGCCGATACAATAGCAAACATCGTTATTGTTACATACATTAGGTGGAGAACCCCCAACGAAATAATTCAGGCGTTTGATGAATACGCTATAGGAGAAACGAACGAAACGTACAAGCGTTAAGTTTTCCGTACTAGGAAACTGGGAGAATCAGAAACTGTTGAAGTGTTCATTACGGCGCTTCAGACGCTAGCCAAAACCTGTCATTTTTGTGACAAGTGTGCTACATCCATACTGTGAGACCAGATAGTCTTAGGAGTAAACAACCCTCATACACAAGCTGAGCTGCTGAAAGTGAGACAGTTGGACTTATAAAGATGTCTAGACATATGTAACCTGTCAGAAAATGCCACACAGCAGTCCTGAGCCCTAAGACCCGAGGGGGTGAACAGAGTCAATACCAGGCCAAGGGGAGAACCGTCGACACAAAGACTGAGAGATTGCAATTCGTGTGCATTGCGACATGAACCGAGTAGAGAGTTGTGTTCTGCATTTGGGAAAACGTGTTTCAAGTGCAATGGAAAGAACCACTTTGCTATGAAATGCAAATTGTTGAGGAAAAAGAATGTGCGGGCAGTCGAGACACCTCAATGTGGCAGTGATAGAAGCAGTAATAGTTCAAAATATGGACACATAGAAAGCGTTACAATAAGGGAGAAAGTGAATGCTGTAAGTCAGGGAATCATAAAGGCAGAAACAATAATGGAGGGAAAACCAATTGCTTTTCAGTTAGATAGCAGAACTTCAGTAAACATATTGAATGCAAAGCATTTGATGGGGAAAAATCTCGAACCTTCAAATAAGATCCTTATGATGTGGAATGGGACAGAAACGAAACCATTAGGAGAATGTCGAGTTAAATTGATAAACCCCAAAACTGGACACAAGTATGCCGTAAAGTGGGTGGTACAGGAGGATTTTCATCCCCTACTTGGTGAGACTGCAATCCAAAAGATGGAACTCGTTACTATCAATAACGACAAGCTCAGGATGGTTGCTAGAGTATCTAAACTGGTCAAGTTCGGCAGCCAGTATCCAGACAAAATTCTAAGAGAATTTAAGGATGTATTTGAGGAGGAGTTGGGTCTGCTACCCAGTGAAGTACATTTGGAGGTGGACCCAAGCATAACGGCACATGTTGCAGCGGCACGAAGAGTACCTGTAGCTATTAAGGGGAAATTGAAAGCCGAGCTAAAAAGCCTGGCAGAAAAAAAAGGTGATTGCATTAGCATTAGTGGTAAAAAAAAAATGGAAAATTGCGAGTCTGTCGAGACCCAAGACCATTAAATAAGGCTCTTAAACAAGAACATTTCCAATTACCTGTACTGGAAAATCTACTGCCAGAACTGACTGAGGGTAAGGTATTCTCTGCCCTGGGATGGATTTTGGCATCTGAAGTTGGATGAAGCAAGTAGTCACTTGACAATGTTCGCCGCTCCATTTGGACGATTTCGGTGGAAAGTGCTGCCATTTGGAATTGCTCCAGCTCCAGAGATATTTCAGAAGATGTTGTATAACAATGTTGCTGACTTGGAAGGTGTGGTCAACAAAGGAAATAATCTTCTGGTGGTTGGGAAAAGGAAAAACGATGGAAGAAGGCATGGCTGATCATGCCAGGAATCTCAGAAAGCTGTTACAGAGATGTCATGAACATGGAATGCAGTTGAACGCAGAGAAAATGGACTTATAGCAAACCTCTCTCTGTTTCCTGGGGCATTTGGTAACCAGTGAAGGTTTACGTCCCGACCCGGAGAAGGTAAAAGCCATAAAAGAGATGCCATGTCCAACAGATGTAAAGGGAGTGCAACGCTTAGGTGGGTTTGTGAACTATCTGGCAAAATTTCTACCACGCATCTCAGACATGATGCCTCCCATTTGCAATCTGACGAAGACAGATGTGCCATGGTCGTGGTCCCAAATCCATGAAGAAACTTTTGCAAAAATAAAAAAAACGTTAGTGAGTGAAGCACCTGTGCTGAGATACTATGATCACAGCAAACCTCTGGTCATCCAATGTGATGCAAATGAGAAGGGCATGGGAGCTGCAATGCTGTAAGAAAGTCAACCTCTAGCCTATATCAGTCGGGCCCTTACTGACACGGAAACCCGATATGCACAGATTGAAAAAGAAACTGTTAGCTGTAGTCTACGCATGCGAACGGTTTCCCCAATATACATTTGGTCAACAAGTTACCATACTGAACGATCATAGGCCTTTGGAGGCGATAATGAAAAAGGAATTGGGGAAGTGCCCAAAGCGTCTGCAGAACATGTTGATGCAGTTACAAAGAAAAAAATGCCACAGTTCTGTATCAACTGAGTAAGATGTTCCTCGCGGATATACTATCAAGAGCATATATCCACGGAGTGAGCGGGGAATATGATGATGAGGATATCAGGGAAACCAAGTACATTCCAGTGACAGAGAGGAGGCTGTTCGAACTGCGATTGACCATGAAGGAAGACAGAAGCATGCAACGGTTGCAGCAGGTAATATTAGAAGGATGGCCAGATAACAAATTACATCTTGACTCAGAGGTGAGACCATACTTCAGCATGCGGAATGAAATGACGGTACAAGACATGGCTAATTTTTAGAGGAAACCGTGTGGTAATTTCAACGAGGCAGCGGGCTGTTTTGAAAGAAAAATTACATTCCACACACACCTAGGAGTAGAAGGATGTTGCGGAAGAGCCAGAGAGTGCTTATACTGGCCCAATATGATTAGTGACATCAGAGACTATGTTGCAAAATGCCCCATATGCAGGAAATATGAAGTAGCTAATCCTGCAGAACCCTTAATGGTACATGAAATTCCCGAGAGACCCTGGGCAAAAATCGGTCTGGATATGTTTATGTTCATGGATAGGGACTATCTATGTACAGTAGATTAGATGAGCAATTTCTAGGAGATTGATCATCTTCCAAATACACAAAGACGGTGATCACTAAACTTAGGCATCACTTTGCAAGACATGGAATACCAGACCAGGTTGTCACTGACAATGGACCCCAATTTAGTGGTCAGGAATTCACTGCCTTTTCAAGAAAATGGTGTTTTACACATACACCTGTCAGTCCTTACAACAGCAAAGCAAATGGCAAAGTGGAATCAGCAGTAAAGATGGCAAAGAACCTTTTCTGGAAAGTCAAGGAAGATAAGGCTGACCCATACCTAGTGATGTTGGATCACAGGAACACTCTGGCTAAAGGTCTTCTGTCACCAGCACAGAAGCTGATGTCAAGGAGAATGAAAACGCTTCTCCCAACTGAGGAAGAGCTGCTAAGACCAGAAATTCCCAGGAATCTGAAAAAGACTCTGAAGTATGACAGCAAGAAATAAGAATGGTACTTTCATCAAAAGGTGAAATCTCTGCAACCATTATTTCCTGGAGATGTGGTGTGAGGTCAAACCACATGTGAAAGGACAGAAAGAGTGGAAAAGGGCGACTGTGCGGCAGAGACTGGATGCAAGGTCATACCACATCAAAGTTGATGGGGAACTGCGTCGACGAAATAGAGTGGACTTGAAAAAAACAGAAGCAGCCCCATTACCAGCATTGAGCCACTAGTCATACCAAGCAAATAACGAGGCATCAACAAACACAAGACTGTGTACAGAGGTGAATCCTACCCCACAAACACCTCGACAGGAGAATGTAGTGAGGAGAAAGGGTGAGTTGGGCATTAACCCCAACAAGATCAAATCTAGATACAGTGAGGACTCCTAAAATGCCTCCAAATGAGGAGAACACAGTTGGGGAGAGTGATCAAGACTCCAGTGAGACTGAAGAACTTCACCAAGTGAATAAAGTCCAGAGTGAAAGGGCAGAAAAATCCCTGTTAAGCAAAAGAGTAGTCGGCTCAATGACTGCCTGGGTCACCAAGACAAAGTTGTCTACCATTATTTTAGATACAGTTATTTTGCAAGAAAAAAACTTCAACTTTATATCTATCTCCTAGTTAGCCTTAATTAGAAAATCCTTTTCTTTCTTTCAGAGGCGGGAAGATGTTGCATGAGGAACTAAGTCAAGGTCTTCACCGGCAGACGGTGAATGTCCCCCTATTTTTTAGGCCAGCATGTAGTCTTTACAGAAATAAAGCATGGCGTAATTAATGTACGTATGTTGTTGGTGTTTTTCAATATTTGTGGTCATCCGTCATAACGAACGTGAAACAATGGCCACACTTTATGCAGTGATAATTTCTCAATATTTATTGTTTTCACCAACTGAAATGGTAAAAAATTAAAATAAAGTTAAGCAAGAAAAACATTTGGAAATGTTTTTTTTATAATATTCTGTAAAATCTTAGTAACGAATTACTAAAAAAAAAAAAAAAAATTTTTTAAATAATTAACGTCCAGTTAATTTTGCCACATTAAGCATTCATTTTTAATTTTTTGTTTTCTTCAATACAAGAAATTGGTGTTCAGCACCATTTTTTTGTAGTTTTCAATGAAAACTATTCACAATTAAATAAATTGAGAAAACTAATTTCACATTTGAATGGAATGAATTATTAAGAACTACAAATAAAAAACAGATTTAATTAAAAAAAAACTGAATTTTATTTTTACGATTGAGTTTCGTAGGTTCTTAAATCTCAACTTACTCTGAAGTGAACTTAAACAAAAAATTACTTCAAAACCTAATGCATAAAATAAAAATATTTAGTGAAGTAATTAATTAAAAATTAAAACTTACTTTAAAATTTTGAAAGGTATTTTTCCAAACACGATTAAAAATGAAAATTGAATTAAAAGTGAAATGATTGTAGTAGTGCGTCAGGCGACACTAAAATCCCGAGACCCCCCCTCCATAGGTAGAAATTAATTTGTAACTTTTTTTTTTTCACTAAAAATTATTTTTAAAATATTCGGGTTCAAACGACTAAGTGGGCGGTAAAATTAAAAAGAAAAAAAATTTTACCAAAAATTTTACTTTTATATTTTTTCCTTTTCACGTCTTTTTTTTAAAGAAAGTCATAAATATTTCTTTTAAACTATTTTTTCTCCTATTTCACTCAGCGAAAGTCTCATTATTAAATATTGCAAGTTTTAGCGCTTTTTTTTTTGTGACGGACGTTAATTTTGAAAAACTTGCAAGAAAACAACTGTCGGACTTTAAATAATGAAACGTTCAGGATTAATTCACAAATGACTGAAATTATTTTAAATGTTATTTTTTTTTTATTTTGAAAGTCATAGTAAGTTTTCTTTTTCTTTTCTTTTTTTACGTATTAACACCCCCCCCATAACTAATAAAATTAGAAATTATTAAATATTCACAAAAGGTACCTTTGATGAGATTGTTGGGACTTTTGGTTCATTTAATTAATCAGAAGGATTTTGTTCGGATCGGTTGTGTGTCTAAACCTTGTCCCAAACAAATATATAACAAACATGAGATTTCAAACAAAGTAAAAACGAGACATTTATAGATCGAAACAAATAAAACATTTATATACAATTACATATTTACAAACAAGGTTAATATTTGTATTGTTGCGTGCGTTAATTGTATATGTTGCTGAAATGTTGGATGTCTCTGTGTCGTTATGTTTGTTACTTTGTGTTTGTGTTGAAATATATAATAAGAGTTTTTTTTAAAAGTTTGCTAAAGTAGTCTACCTTTGAACGTGTCTGTGTTTGTTTTCGTGATTCGTATTTCTTATTTTTAGTAATGAATAAATCAATGTGCATAAGAAATATTGTTCAAAGTTTCGATAGTTGTTCGTTGAGTGTTTCAGGTGAGTCAGTTGAAGTTCGTCAAAAATGCGCGGTAAAATTCTGTTTTTGAATGTCGTGGATTAATTAGGCAATCGATCGGCGAGTTCGCTAGACTGATTATTTATTGCACATATGTACAAATGTGGCACAAGGCCGAAAAAGGGGATTGGGGTAAAGGATGGTCATCACTTGTCTTAGATTAAACTTAGCTAGCCACAATCACTGACCCTATCATACAGAACAATAATCCTTTCACCAAAACAACACATTTATCCATACCTTTCTTACAACAAACACCAAAATGCCTCTTTGACTCCATGAAAAAACCTAAATAATCCCCTTATGTACAAAGTATTGTCCGTGGGGGGAGGGGCATAAAAACAACAACTTTTAAAAATGAACCCCAATGAATATATACAAAATGACAAAATATATTTACAAGAAACCAAATAAAATTTGTATTAGTAATAAAACCCCCCACAAACTCTTGAATGTGGCAGAAATATCAGTTAACTGGACGAAATTGATGCGGAACTTATGAAAATAAGGCCACACTCATTCTTCCCAAGCATTCACACAGGCACACACTCATTCATACACAACAACAAATACGAAAAACACACACACGAAACGAAAGGCGCCCCGCATCTACCAGAGAACTGACATCACTGACCACCTAAAAAACGAGGGAGGGGATGGGGAGTTAAACCAAAGGAAAAGAAAAAAAAAGGGGACGGAAATAAAAACGGGACCAATGAGCAAATACACCCTAGCTAAGTTTACCAGAATCGGAAAAAAAAAAAAAAAAAAAAAAAAATCCAAAAACCTAATCTAACCTAACTCAGGGATGGGTTACCTATGTTTAACCCAGGAAAAACAATATCCTTAATGCCTAACCGGCATCCAAATGCCACTCAAGGTCAGCCCCTTTTACTCGGCACATTCGCGCAAGATTCACCCACCTTTTGCTGAATTCCGATGAGGTGAGCCGCCGCCTTTCCGTCCTGATCTTGACTTTAAGCTGATGCTTAAAGAACAAGATCAGTTGGGAAGAAGTGAACTTCTCGCCCTCATGGAATCCCTTCTGACGCGTCGTCCAAATCACGACTCTCATAACCCCTAGTAAGCAACAGAACACATAGTGTTCAGCCTTCGTCATCTGCGGCACCACATTGCTACAAACAGAACTGGCTTCCAGGACAAAAAACTTTCCGTGCAGCATGCGAACCATGAGGCCTTCAACAAACCTGCACAACGGCACTACCGCCTCGCACTGAAAGAAGGCGTGACCAATAGTCTCGACCTTCCCCGCACAACGACGACAGTTTGGATATTTCTCCAAGCCTGCTGCGCAAAGTCTCTTGCCGACCCAGAGGGCTTCACGAATCACCAGCCAGGTGAGTGATGCCTCATCGTTATTGAGGCATTTCAACCCGGGCGCCCAAGGCCATATCGAGCGAGCCTCCTGCTTCGTAAGACCGAGCTCGCCAATCAGCTCATCTTGTACGGACCCCCTAACTAAAACTTGATATAATGCCTTGCGAGACAACGCCTGGGCGTTGGAGAGACCATCCGAAGCCCGTAAGAGGAGCTTCAGCGCGCGACGACATTCACGATAAAAAGGCACTCGGCACGTGGAGTACGGCTGGCCTCTTCTTCGCACGAGTGCACACTTTTCAGGGACGGAAAATGTTTCTGGACGTCTTCTTTCCAAAAGGCACCCTCCTCATTCGACCCACGACACATTCGGTCCAGAAAGGTAATGCGAAGCATATATTGACGGATCTCAATGCTAGGCATCCCCAGACCGCCCTCAGAGGGATGGAGGCAACAGACCTCGCGAGATACCATGGGGGTCTTGCCCTTCCATAAGAAAGAGAACAAGGTCCGGACTAATGACATTAGCCGGGCATACGGGAGTGGAAGCACAGAGAGTCGGTAGAGGAGGATCGGATAGATGTGTGAAACACATACTTCCGCCCCTTCCCTTCAGGGAAAGTCTCCTCCGAGACCACAGATTAACCGCGACCTCGGCCTTCCCTTGTACCTCCGACCAGTTCATTTCCAACTGGAGATCAGGACCGAACCAGACGCCGAGTATCTTGATCGGCCCATCCGTCCAGAGGAAAGGTCCGGGAAGAGAAACTCCTTCCACGCACCCAACCGCAAGCCCACAGACTTATCGCGGTTGATCCTGGCCCCCCGTTACCATCTCATACCCACTGATTTCTTTGCTGACTTCGTCAATCTCGGCTCTGCTCGACACAAGAGCCGAAACGTCGTCAGCATAGGCAGAATACCTGGCCGAGGTGGTAGCGCCAGGCAGGGAAATTCCGCGCAGGACCGGATTCGCCTTTAACTTGCGAAGGAATGGTTCCAACGCAAGAACGTAAAGCAAGGGCGATAGCGGACAACCTTGACGAATGGAGCGAGACAATACGAAAGGCTCCGACCTTACCCCATTCACTTCCACCAGCGCACCGGGGACGCATACAAGAGTCGGATCCAGGAGCGAAAGTCGGCTCGAAACCGGCCGCCGACAGGACAGCCTCCAGAAACCGATGGTCAACCCTATCGAAGGCCTTGGACTGATCTAAATTGATCAGCGCGGCTTCACTGTCGACTTGCTCTAAGATCAAGCGTACCATATGAAGGTTATCCTGAATCGTCCTGCCCTTCACAGCACAAGTCTGTTCGGGGCCAATCAGACGAGACAGGACAAGCTGCAAACGGTTGGCTAAGATCTTCGCCAAAATCTTTAAGTCAGTATTTAACATCGTCAAAGGGCGAAAGTTCCCTAACCCATCCCCACCATTCTTGTCCTTACGCAACAACTTGATCACACCCCTGGTGAAGCGTCGAGGTAAAGACCCTGCCTCATCCAGTGGTTGAAAATCAGCTGCAGCAAAGGAACAAAAATGGGCGACAGCCTCAAGTACACTTCGTAGGGAAGACCATCTAGTCCCGGAGACTTATCCAGGCCAACCTGCTTCAGCGCTTCCCAGATTTCCGACCCTGTTATGGGACCCTCGCACCTAGCCGCTTCAGCTGCCTCAAGGCAGGGAAAGTCAGCCAAATAGGCATCGAACTGAGCAGAGCTCAGACCGGGCTCCTGGTGAAAAGATCCTGAAAGTAAAGCCGAAAGGCCTCGCATATGCCCGCGCTTGTAGTCACGGTCCGCTTATCCGGCAATGTGACGCACGCTATATGTCGCTTATCCGCGTTCCTATTCTCCTCTGCACGCAATTCAGCGGCCATATTCGCCGCCTCAGAAGACATTCTTTTAACCTAGCCCTAACTACCAGAGCTTGATCCTTCTTGGTAAGCAAGGAGGCCAACTCTGCCTTAGCTAAGACTATGTCCCCACTAACACGGGATTTAACAGCCCGATCAACTTTATCTTCTAAAGCCGTTTGCGCCGCTCGTCTATCTAGATTGAGTCGACGACTAAAATCGGCAGCAAACGTTCTAATTTTGATTTTAATTTTCCCCACCAGGCGTTACCCACAACCGCCCCGTCAATTCCCTCTGAATCATTAGTAGCAGCTGGTCCCGGAAATCCTGCTCACCGAAAAAGTGAACAGTTAAATTTCCAGTAACCAGCCAATCTAACCTTAGGCTTATCTAAGTTTACACGGACCCGGACAAGCCTATGATCCGTGTAAACTATATAATGGAAACTTGGACACTCTAAGAGCCCTACGTCGACTCTCCTAACTAACACTCGGTCCAGGTAGCTCGCAAGCGAGCCAGGAGCCGAGTCGCCACTAGCTGTCCAAGTCCATGCTACCTCCTGAGGGTGCTCATTCCGGTACTTATCGACAAGATCAAACCTGCCGATAAAGTCCCGAAATGCCTTCACATCAGGATTGTTAGTACCCGGTTTTTTACCTATACGATCTATATCGGGGTCAAGGACGGCATTCCAATCCCCCGCTAAAACTACCCGACGAGAAGTCGTCAAAAACGGCTCGATCTGCCGAAACAAAGCAGGCCGCTCAGCATGAACATTGGGCGCATAAACCCCAATGAGACGTAAAGCCTTATCCTTTATAGTAACATCCAGCACGCAAAGCCTGCCCGCCGGATCTGCGAAGACAAGGGAACATGCAGCCTTCAAAGACTTGCTCACTAGCCAAGAGACACCCCTCGAACGACCATCAAAACATGCTGAATAAAGGGCGAACCCTTAGACAGTATATCCTCATGGTCATGAGAAGAAAACCGGGTCTCTTGCACACAACAAACATTCACCCCGAGGCGCTGAAGGTCACGAGAGAGCCTCGCCCTGCGAGACTCGGACCTCAGGCCCCGCACATTTAACGTAGCCAACCAGAGAGCCATTGTGAAGTCCGATTAGGGTTGTTTACCAGCATTAAACATGGTCGGGGTAAGGATACCGACCGCGTCTCCCATAGACCCATGGCCCATCTCATTCTTGATGGTGCCGTCTTGGGAGATACCGCCGATATCCCAGGGGAAGGTCAATTTAAGAGCTCTATACAGGGATGGATGAACTAAAACGGGGACCCTCCCTGCACAGAACTGTTGTAATTTTTTTAATTTGTCATTTTCTACAATGGCGATGGGCAAAGCCATCTTACAGGCATTTACCGCTTCTTCCACCATAGCCCAGGCTTGATTAGCCGCAGGTCCTGACCTAATAACTGTCAGGACCCTCTGGGCATTTGGGAAATTTTGAGGATATTCGATGTCCAAATCGGCGAACTGCTTTATTGAGAGAAGGTATTTTAGCTCTTTCACTCTGTTGCCGTAGTCCCTGGCTCTCTCGGCCTGGGCTGGGGAAATACGGCATACCTCCTCTCCTGTGTTGAAAATGAATCTTTTTTTTTCCTTTCTTCCTGAGTGGGGCTTCTTTGCCTCTTTGGAGCAGGAGGAGGCATCTCGGCATTTTTTGCCGGTGATTGCTTGGGGGTATGAAGGGGGTGGGTTTTTTTTGTTTAACGGGGGAAGGAGTGGGTGTGTTCATGGGGGTATAAAAAGATCTGTGTCTGTAGGGGCTGGGATCTCTGCTGGTAGGTTTGGCCTTAGATGGTGAAATAGTAGGCGATGGTGAGGGGGGTTGTTTCTTTGGAGAAGGGGTGGGTCTATTAGAGGACGTAGAAGGGCTTGGTTCTTTTCTTTCCGAATCCAGTCTCTTTTTCAACTCTTTTAATTTCTCGGACTTTTCATAACCGGGATCAAATCTTTTTTGTTTTTCTTGAAAAGATTCTTCAGAGGCCGGGGCATCGCCCTTAACGTTGTTAGAGGGAGTGGGGCTGTATGTGCCTTTCTTCCTAGGGGCATCAGGGGACTGAGGACCCGCTGTCCGGCGCTTCCCTCTGGCCTTACCAGCAACCAGCCATTCCCCCTCCCCCTTCTCCACAACTGCACCGGCAGCGGGCGAAGGCTCTTTGGGGAATGTGGCTTTTGATGTCGCGCCGACCGGAGGATTAACCGACCCGGTCCCGGAGGCTGGTACGCCCATTACAGGCGAGGCGGAATTTAGAGACGCGGTCAGAGGGGATCTTGAGTAACTGGCGCTTGACTTCCAGAGGCCTTCTTCTCTGGGCAGGAGGAGGAGAGATGACCAGTCACTCCACACCTCCAGCATACCGGTCTTCGACCCGTCACAATGACCGGTAATTTCAAGACGCCAACATCCAGACAGTTGGGGATGGAGCGGAAGGCTTTCTCGTCCAACATGATGTCAAAGCTCCACCCCCCGCTCAGGCTATCACAGGAAGCTCCCAGAATTTCGCCATACTGGGAGAAGAACGCCGCGAGATGTTCCCCGATAACCTGAGGAGGGACCTCGTATACCGTTACCCTGGTCTTACGTCGGCCCTCGTACTCTGTACGCAAAATGATCTCCTTGTTGATAAGCTCGCGGCTAGCCGCGGCGACGCAATCTTCTGATGTGGGCAACAGTACGTCCCACATGAAAAATTTAGCACCCTTAACTATTCTAAGGGGCTTGAACCCAAAGGATTCCAGTGCTTTCAACACTGTGTTTTCGTCGAGCGACAAATTTTGCGCGTACGCTTGTCCACGACGAAAACAGACACTATTCTTTTGTCAATTTTTTTCAATTCTTGGGGTCTTCAAAAGCCCACCTTCTACAACAAGGTGTGCGTAACTTTTGGCACGCTCCAAGAACTCCGCTAAATTGATAATGCACTTAGGGGGGACGACCAACAAGAGGGCGATTCCCCGGCCTCAGGCTCAGTTTGCGGTTCTTTTCTGGAATCTGGAATTTTTCTGAAATTTGGCCATTATTGGCCTCCATAGGTGAGTCCTTTTCATTATTGCCATTTTCGGCTTCCGTAGAAATATTATTATTTTTTTTTTTTTTTTCATTTTCTTTTTCCCCAGCAGCATCAATGTTGCTAGGGGATGTAGTCTCCACGCAGGAAATTCCTCTAAGTTATCTTTGTCCGGGGATCTTTCTTTGTAGGATTGAATAGGTGTTTACGTATAGCCTTTTTAGGCTTTTTTTTATGGCCAAAAAAGGAGGGTGGCTTTTTTTCTTTTTTTTTTTTTATCCATATTAAATAATAAGAAGGAAGGGAGGGTAAAATACGGGTGGGGAAACCGCCTTGTAGGCGGAGGGAGGGAGAAAAAAAAAAAAAAAAGGGAGGGGGAAAAAGGTTTGCAAGACAAATATCAACAGACAGAAGGACGTGTGCAAAAAAAAATTAAACAGGTAAAACAAATGGACAGACGAGAAAATGTGAACAAGGTTCACAAAAACGAAGAAAGAACAAAATTACAAGTACAACAGACAAGCAAGCTACAAATTACACAATAAAACTAATAAATATACACGGAAAAAAAAAAAAACGTACGAAACACAAAAAAAAAGTTACAAATTACAAAATGGCTGCCGCTAAAAAACGGTCAACCCAATAACGTTAAAAAAGGGAGGAGGACAGGAATTACAAACAAATATTATAAACACGTAGATTTTTTTTTTTTTTTTTTTTTTTTTCTAACGGTAACAGAAATAATTAACACGTAATAATTAAAAAACGAGAAACGAAAAATAAAACGATAAACTCCGGGGTGTGGGTACTGGAAAAATTAGACGTAAATAAAAACAGAGATAACTAATAACAGAAAAAAAATAACGGTAAAAAGGGAAAGGAAATGAAAAGGAAAAAACAAAAGGTCAAAATAAGAAAGTTCGGAAAAATGACAAATTTAAAAAAAAGAGACAAAAATAGGTAAACAATTAAATCAAAAAACTTAACTAAATAAGGCAGTCCAAAAGGTAGAAAAAATAGTCCTTCGAATGACAGCAAAAATGTCTAACACCGGTCAGGAGCAAAAACGGTGTAAAAGCAAAACAAGTACACCGAGTTGGCTAGACTATTATTTATTGCACATATGTACAAATGTGGCACAAGGCCGAAAAGGGGATTGGGGTGAAGGACGGTCATCACTAGTCTTAGATTAAACTTAGCTAGCCACAATCACTGACCCTATCATACAGAACAATATTCCTTTCACCAAAACAACACATTTATCCATACCTTTCTTACTACAAACACCAAAATGCCTCTTTGACTCCATGAAAAAAACCTAAATAATCCCCTTATGTACAAAATATTTGTCCGTGGGGGGAGGGGCATAAAAAACAACAACTTTTAAAAATGAACCCCAATGAAATTATACAAAATGACAAAATATATTTACAAGAAACCAAATAAAATTAGTGTTAGTAATAAAACCCCCCACAAACTCTTGAATGTGGCAGAAATATCAGTTAACTGGACGAAATCGATGCGGGACTTATGAAAATAAAGCCACACTCATTCATCCCAAGCACTCACACAGGCACACACTCATTTATACACAACAACAAGTACGAAAAACACACACACGAAACGAAAGGCGCCCCACATCTACCAGAGAACTGACATTACTGACCACCTAAAAAAAAAAACGAGGGAGGGATGGGGAGTTAAACTAAAGGAAGAAAAAAAAAAAAAAAACAGAAATAAAAGGGGACCAATGAGCAAATACACCTTAGCTAAGTTTACCAGAATAGAAAAACTAAAAGAAAAAATACAAAAAACCTAATCTAACCTAACTCCGGGATGGGTTGCCTATGTTCAACCCAGGAAAACAATATCCTTAATGCCTAACCGGCATCCAAATGCCACTCAAGGTCAGCCCTTTTACTCGGCACATTCGCGCAAGAATCACCCACCTTTTGCTGAATTCCGATGAGGTGAGCCGCCGTTTTTCCGTCCTGATCTTGACTTTAAGCTGATGCTTAAAGAACAAGATCAGTTGGGAAGAAGTGAACTTCTCGCCCTCATGGAATCCCTTCTGACGCGTCGTCCAAATCACGACTCTCATAACCCCTAGTAAGCAACAGAACACATAGTGTTCAGCCTTCGTCATCTGCGGCACCACATTGCTACAAACAGCTCTGGCATCCAGGACAAAAACCTTTCCATGCAGCATGCGAACCATGAGGCCCTCAAGAAACTTGCACAACGGCACTATCACCCTGCACTGAAAGAAGGCGTGACCAATAGTCTCGACTTCCCCCGTACAGCGACGACAGTTTGGACAATTCTCCAAGCCTGCTGAACAAAGTCTCTTGCTGACCCAGAGGGCTTTACGAATCACCAGCCAGGTGAGTGATGCCTCATCGTTATTGAGACATTTCAACCCGGGCGCCCAAGGCCATATCGAGCGAGCCTCCCGCTTCGTAAGACCGAGCTCGCCAATCAGATCATCTTGTACGGACCCCCTAACTAAAACTTGATATAATGCCTTGCGAGACAACGCCTGGGCGTTGGAGAGACCATCCGAAACCCGTAAGAGGAGCTTCAGAGCGCGACGACATTCACGATAAAAGAGCACTCGGCACGTGGTAAACGGCCGGCCTCTTGTTCGCACGAGTGCACACTTTTCAGGGATGGAAAATGTTTCTGGACGTCTTCTTTCCAAAAGGCACCCTCCTCATTCGACCCACGACACATTCGGTCTAAAAAAGTAATGCGAAGCATATATTGACGGATCTCAATGCTAGGCATCCCCAGACCGCCCTCAGAGGGATGGAGGCAACAGACCTCGCGAGATACCATAGGGGCCTTGCCTCTCCACAAGAAAGAGAACAAGGTCCTGACTAATTGCATTAGTCGGGCATACGGGAGTGGAAGCACAGAGAGTCGGTAGAGGAGGATCGGATAGATGTGTGAAACACATACTTCCGCCCTTCCCTTCAGGGAAAGTCTCCTCCGAGACCACAGATTAACCGCGATCTCGGCCTTCCCTTGTACCTCCGACCAGTTCATTTCCAACTGGAGATCAGGACCGAACCAGACGCCGAGTATCTTGATCGGCCCATCCGTCCAGAGGAAAGGTCCGGGAAGAGAAACTCCCTTCCACGCACCCAACCGCAAGCCCACAGACTTATCACGGTTGATCCTGGCCCCTGTCACCATCTCATACCCACTTATTTCTTTGCTGACTTCGTCAATCTCGGCTCTGCTCGACACAAGAGCCGAAACGTCGTCAGCATAGGCAGAATACCTGGCCGAGGTGGTAGCGCCCGGCAGGGTAATTCCGCGCAGGACCGGATTCGCCTTTAACTTGCGAAGGAATGGTTCCAACGCAAGAACGTAAAGCAAGGGCGATAGCGGACAACCTTGACGAATGGAGCGAGACAATACGAAAGGCTCCGACCTTACCCCATTCACTTCCACCAGCGCACCGGGGTCGCATACAAGAGCCGGATCCAGGAGCGAAAGTCGGCTCCGAAACCGGCCGCCGACAGGACAGCCTCCAGAAACCGATGGTCAACCCTATCGAAGGCCTTGGACTGATCTAAATTGATCAGCGCGGCTTCACTGTCGACTTGTTCTAAGATCAAGCGTACCATATGAAGGTTATCCTGAATCGTCCTGCCCTTCACAGCACAAGTCTGTTCGGGGCCAATCAGACGAGACAGGACAAGCTGCAAACGGTTGGCTAAGATCTTCGCCAAAATCTTTAAGTCAGTATTTAACATCGTCAAAGGGCGAAAGTTCCCTAACCCATCCCCACCGTTCTTGTCCTTACGCAACAACTTGATCACACCCCCTGGTGAAGCGTCGAGGTAAAGACCCTGCCTCATCCAGTGGTTGTAAATCAGCTGCAGCAAAGGAACAAAAACGGGCGACAGCCTCAAGTACACTTCGTAGGGAAGTCCATCTAGTCCCGGAGACTTATCCAGGCCAACCTGCTTCAGCGCATCCCAGATTTCCGACTCTGTTATGGGACCCTCGCACCTAGCCGCTTCAGCTGCCTCAAGGCAGGGAAAGTCAGCCAAATAGGCATCGAACTGAGCAGAGCTCAGACCGGGCTCCCTGGTGAAAAGATCCTGGAAATAAAGCCGAAAGGCCTCGCATATGCCCGCGCTTGTAGTCACGGTCCGCTTATCCGGCAATGTGACGCACGCTATATGTCGCTTAGCCGCGTTCCGATTTTCCTCTGCACGCAATTCTGCGGCCATATTCGTCGCCTCAGAAGACATTCTCTTTAGCCTAGCCCCTAACTACCAGAGCTTGATCCTTCTTGATAAGCAAGGAGGCCAACTCTGCCTTAGCTAAGACTATGTCCCCACTAACACGGGATTTGACGGCCCGATCAACTTTATCTTCTAATGCCGTTTGCGCCGCTAGTCTATCTAGATTGAGTCGACGACTAAAATCGGCAGCAAACGTTCTAATTTTTGATTTTAATTTTCCCCACCAGGCGTTTCCCACAACCGCCCCCGTCAATTCCCTCTGAATCATTAGTAGCAGCTGGTCCCGGAAATCCTGTTCACCGAAAAGTGAACAGTTAAATTTCCAGTAACCAGCCAATCTAACCTTAAACTTATCTAAGTTTACACGGACCCGGACAAGCCTATGATCCGTGTAAACTATATAATGGAAACTTGGACACTCTAAGAGCCCTACGTCGACTCTCCTAACTAACACTCGGTCCAGGTAGCTCGCAAGCGAGCCAGGAGCCGAGTCGCCACTAGTTGTCCAAGTCCATGCTACCTCCTGAGGGTGCTCATTCCGGTACTTATCGACAAGATCAAACCTGCCGATAAAGTCCCGAAATGCCTTCACATCAGGATTTTTAGTACCCGGTGTTTTACCTATACGATCTATCTCAGGGTCAAGGACGGCATTCCAATCCCCCGCTAAGACTACCCGACGAGAAGTCTTCAAAAACGGCTCGATCTGCCGAAACAAAGCAGGCCGCTCAGCATGACTATTGGGCGCATAAACCCCAATGAGACGTAAAGCCTTATCCTTTATAGTAACATCCAGCACACAAAGCCTGCCCGCCGGATCTGCGAAGACAAGGGAACATGCAGCCTCCAAAGACTTGCTCACTAGCCAAGAGACACCCCTCGAACGACCATCAAAACATGCTGAAAAAAGGGCGAACCCCTTAGACAGTATATCCTCACGGTCATGAGAAGAAAAACGGGTCTCTTGCACACAACAAACATTCACCCCGAGGCGCTGAAGGTCACGAGAGAGCCTCGCCCTGCGAGACTCGGACCTCAGGCCCCGCACATTTAACGTAGCTAACCAGAGAGCCATTGTGAAGTCCGATTAGGGTTGTTTACCAGCATTAAACATGGTCGGGGTAAGGATACCGACCGCGTCTCCCATAGACCCATGGCCCATCTCATTCTTGATGGTGCCGTCTTGGGAGATACCGCCGATATCCCAGGGAAGGTCAATTTAAGAGCTCTATACAGGGATGGGTGAACTAAAACGGGGACCCTCCCTGCACAGAACTGTTGTAACTTTTTAAATTATCATTTTCAACAATGGCGATGGGCAAAGCCATCTTACAGGCATTTACGGCTTCCTCCACCATCGCCCAAGCTTGATTGGCCGCAGGTCCTGACCTAATAACTGTCAGGACCCTCTGGGCATTTGGGAAGTTTTGAGGGCTCCTCAATATCCAAATCAGCAAACTGCTTTAATTGAGAGCAGGTATTTCAGCTCTTTGACCCTGTTACCGTAGTCCCTGGCTCTCTCGGCCTGGGCTGGGGAAATACGGCACACCTCCTCTCCTGTATTGAAAATAAATCTTTTTTCTTTCCTTTTTTCTTCTTTTTGCCTGTTGTGGGGCTTCTTTGCCTCTTTGGAGCAGGAGGAGGCATCTCGGCATTTTTTGCCGGTGATTGCTTGGGGGGTATGAAGGGGGGGGGTTTTTGTTTAACGGGGGAAGGAGTGGGTGTGTTCATGGGGGTATAAAAAAAGATCTGTGTCTGTAGGGGCTGGGATCTCTGCTGGTAGGTTTGGCCTTAGATGGTGAAATAGCAGGCGATGAAGGGGGGGTTGTTTCTTTGGAGAAGGGGCGGGTCTACTAGAGGACGTAGAAGGGATTGGGTCTTTTCTTTCCGAATCCAGTTTCTTTTTTCAATTCTTTTAATTTCTCGGACTTTTCATAACCGGGGTCAAATCTCTTTTGTTTTCCTTCAAATGATTCTTCAGAGGCCGGGGCATCGCCCTTAACGTTGTTAGAGGGAGTGGGGCTGTATGTGCCTTTCTTCCTAGGGGCATCAGGGGACTGAGGACCCGCTGTCCGGCGCTTCCCTCTGGCCTTACCAGCAACCAGCCATTCCCCTCCCCCCTTCTCAACTGCACCGGCAGCGGGCGAAGGCTCTTTGGGGAATGTGGCTTTCGATGTTGCGCCGACCGGAGGATTAACCGACCCGGTCCCGGAGGCTGGTACGCCCATTACAGGCGAGGCGGAATTTAGAGACGCGGTCAGAGGGGGATCTTGGGTAACTGGCGCTTGACTTCCAGAGGCCTTCTTCTCTGGGCAGGAGGAGGAGAGATGACCAGTCACTCCACACCTCCAGCATACCGGTCTTCGACCCGTCACAATGACCGGTAATTTCAAGACGCCAACATCCAGACAGTTGGGGATGGAGCGGAAGGCTTTCTCGTCCAACATGATGTCAAAGCTCCACCCCCGCTCAGGCTATCACAGGAAGCTCCCAGAATTTCGCCATACTGAGAGAAGAACGCCGCGAGATGTTCCCCGATAACCTGAGGAGGGACCTCGTATACCGTTACCCTGGTCTTACGTCGGCCTTCGTACTCTGTACGCAAAATTATCTCTTTGTTGATAAGCTCACGGCTAGCCGCGGCGACGCAATCTTCTGATGTGGGCAACAGTACGTCCCATTGAAAAAATTTAGCACCCTTAACTATTCTAAGGGGCTTGAACCCAAAGGATTCCAATGCTTTTAACACTGTGTTTTTTCGTCGAGCGACAAATTTTGCGCGTACGCTTGTCCTCGACGAAAACAGACACTATTCTTTTGTCAATTTTTTTTCAATTCTTGGGGTCTTCCAAAAGTCCACCATTCTACAACAAGGTGTGCGTAACTTTTGGCACGCTCCAAGAACTCCGCTAAATTGATAATGCACTTAGGGGGGACGACCAACAAGAGGGCGATTCCCCGGCCTCAGGCTCAGTTTGCGGTTTTTTTCTGGTATCTGTACTTTTTTCTGTAATTTGGCCATTATTGGCCTCCATAGTTGAGTCCTTTTCATTATTGCCATTTTCGGCTTCCGTAGAAATATTAATATTTTTTTTTTTTTTTTTTTTTTTTTTCCCAGCAGCATCAATGTTGCTAGGGGATGTAGTTTCAAGCGCAGGAAATTCCTCTAAGTTATCTTTGTCCGGGGGATCTTTCTTTGTAGGATTAAAAAGGTGTTTACGTATCGCCTTTTTAGGCTTTTTCTTTATGGCCAAAAAGGAGGGTGGCTTTTTTTCCTTTTTTTTATCCATATTAAATAATAAGAAGGAAGGGGAGGGGTAAATACGGGTGGGGAAACCGCCTTGTAGGCGGAGGGAGGGAGAAAAAAAATAATAAAAGGGGAGGGAAAAAAGGTTTGCAAGACAAATATCAACAGACAGAAGGACGTGTGCAAAAAAAAATGTAAACAGGTAAAACAAATGGACAGACGAGAAAATGTGAACAAGGTTCACAAAAACGAAGAAAGAACAAAATTACAAGTACAACAGACAAGCAAGCTACAAATTACACAATAAAACTAATAAATATACACGGAAAAAAAAAAAAAAACGTACGAAACACAAAAAAGTTACAAATTACAAAATGGCTGCCGCTAAAAAAACAGTCAACCCAATAACGTTAAAAAAAAGAGGAGGGACAGAAATTACAAAAAAATATTATAAACACGTAGATTTTTTTTTTTTTTTTTTTTTTTTTTTAACGGATAACAGAAATAATTAACACGTAATAATTAAAAAACGAGAAACGAAACGAAAATAAAACGATAAACTCCGGGGTGTGGGTACTGGAAAAATTAGACGTAAATAAAAACAGAGATAACTAATAACAGAAAAGAAGTAACGGTAAAAAGGGAAAGGAAATGAAAAGGAAAAAACAAAAGGTCAAAATAAGAAAGTTCGGAAAAATGACAAATTTAAAAAAAAGAGAGACAAAAATAGGTAAATAATTAAATCAAAAAACTTAACTAAATAAGGCAGTCCAAAAGGTAGAAAAAATAGTCCTTCGAATGACAGCAAAAATGTCTAACACCGGTCAGGAGCAAAAACGGTGTAAAAGCAAAACAAGTACACCGAGTTCGCTAGACTGAGATATTCAGTCACCCACCCACGAGGGTGTCATGCGGCACAAGGCCTTTTTTAATGTGGGCATTCCCGAGCCATTAGGCTCAGCCAAAAAATAGCCCATTTGAACCCGTATAAACGGGTTCAGGGCCGGTTTAACCTCCCCGAAGGAGACTTCGCCCTTCGGCGTAGCCTCCTTCGGGTTCCTCTCCGTCCGGAGACAGAGAGTTGAACCGTGCAGTCGCTCAAAAAGTGAGCTGGACTGAGATATTCAGTCACCCACCCACGAGGGTGTCATGCGGCACAAGGCCTTTTTTAATGTGGGCATTCCCGAGCCATTAGGCTCAGCCAAAAAAAATAGCCCATTTGAACCCGTATAAACGGGTTCAGGGCCAATTTTAACCTCCCCAAAGGAGACTTCGCCCTTCGGCGTAGCCTCCTTCAGGTTCCTCTCCGTCCGGAGACAGAGAGTTGAACCGTGCAGTCGCTCAAAAAGTGAGCTAGACTGAGATATTCAGTCACCCACCCACGAGGGTGTCATGCGGCACAAGGCCTTTTTAATGTGGGCATTCCCGAGCCATTAGGCTCAGCCAAAAAATAGCCCATTTGAACCCGTATAAACGGGTTCAGGGCCGAGTTTAACCTCCCGAAGGAGACTTCGCCCTTCGGCGTAGCCTCCTTCGGGTTCCTCCCCGTCCGGAGACAGAGAGTTGAACCGTGCAGTCGCTCAAAAAGTGAGCTGGACTGAGATATTCAGTCACCCACCCACGAGGGTGTCATGCGGCACAAGGCCTTTTTTATGTGGGCATTCCCGAGCCATTAGGCTCAGCCAAAAAAATAGCCCATTTGAACCCGTATAAACGGGTTCAGGGCCGGTTTAACCTCCCGAAGGAGACTTCGCCCTTCGGCGTAGCCTCCTTCGGGTTCCTCTCCGTCCGGAGACAGAGAGTTGAACCGAACAGTCGCTCAAAAAGTGAGCTGGACTGAGATATTCAGTCACCCACCCACGAGGGTGTCATGCGGCACAAGGCCTTTTTTTAATGTGGGCATTCCCGAGCCATTAGGCTCAGCCAAAAAATAGCCCATTTGAACCCGTATAAACGGGTTCAGGGCCGAGTTAACCTCCCCGAAGGAGACTTCGCCCTTCGGCGTAGCCTCCTTCGGGTTCCTCTCCGTCCGGAGACAGAGAGAGTTGAACCGTGCAGTCGCTCAAAAAGTGAGCTGACTGAGATATTCAGTCACCCACCCACGAGGGTGTCATGCGGCACAAGGCCTTTTTAATGTGGGCATTCCCGAGCCATTAGGCTCAGCCAAAAAATAGCCCATTTGAACCCGTATAAACGGGTTCAGGGCCAATTTAACCTCCCCGAAGGAGACTTCGCCCTTCGGCGTAGCCTCCTTCGGGTTCCTCTCCGTCCGGAGACAGAGAGTTGAACCGTGCAGTCGCTCAAAAAGTGAGCTGGACTGAGATATTCAGTCACCCACCCACGAGGGTGTCATGCGGCACAAGGCCTTTTTTAATGTGGGCATTCCCGAGCCATTAGGCTCAGCCAAAAAATAGCCCATTTGAACCCGTATAAACGGGTTCAGGGCCGAATTTAACCTCCCGAAGGAGACTTCGCCCTTCGGCGTAGCCTCCTTCGGGTTCCTCTCCGTCCGGAGACAGAGAGTTGAACCGTGCAGTCGCTCAAAAAGTGAGCTGGACTGAGATATTCAGTCACCCACCCACGAGGGTGTCATGCGGCACAAGGCCTTTTTTAATGTGGGCATTCCCGAGCCATTAGGCTCAGCCAAAAATAGCCCATTTGAACCCGTATAAACGGGTTCAGGGCCGAGTTTAACCTCCCGAAGGAGACTTCGCCCTTCGGCGTAGCCTCCTTCGGGTTCCTCTCCGTCCGGAGACAGAGAGTTGAACCGTGCAGTCGCTCAAAAAGTGAGCTGGACTGAGATATTCAGTCACCCACCCACGAGGGTGTCATGCGGCACAAGGCCTTTTTTAATGTGGGCATTCCCGAGCCATTAGGCTCAGCCAAAAAACCCGTATAAACGCCCATTTGAACCCGTATAAACGGGTTCAGGGCCGTGCAGTCGCTCAGCGACCTCCCCACAAGGAGATTCCCGAGCCATTAGGCTCAGCCAAAAATAGCGCCCGTTCGGCGTAGCCTCCCCCCGAAGGAGACTTCGCCCTTCGGGTTCCTCTTCCGTCCGGAGACAGAGTTGAAACCGTGCAGTCGCTCAAAAAGTGAGCTGGACTGAGATATTCAGTCACCCACCCACGAGGGTGTCATGCGGCACAAGGCCTTTTTAATGTGGGCATTCCCGAGCCATTAGGCTCAGCCAAAAAATAGCCCATTTGAACCCGTATAAACGGGTTCAGGGCCAGAGCTTAACCTCCCCTTCGAAGGAGACTTCGCCCTTCGGCGTAGCCTCCTTCGGGTTCCTCTCGTCCGGAGACAGAGAGTTGAACCGTGCAGTCGCTCAAAAAGTGAGCTGACTGAGATATTCAGTCACCCACCCACGAGGGTGTCATGCGGCACAAGGCCTTTTTTTAATGTGGGCATTCCCGAGCCATTAGGCTCAGCCAAAAAATAGCCCATTTGAACCCGTATAAACGGGTTCAGGGCCGATTTAACCTCCCGAAGGAGACTTCGCCCTTCGGCGTAGCCTCCTTCGGGTTCCTCTCCGTCCGGAGACAGAGAGTTGAACCGTGCAGTCGCTCAAAAAGTGAGCTGGACTGAGATATTCAGTCACCCACCCACGAGGGTGTCATGCGGCACAAGGCCTTTTTTAATGTGGGCATTCCCGAGCCATTAGGCTCAGCCAAAAAAAAAATAGCCCATTTGAACCCGTATAAACGGGTTCAGGGCCGGTTTAACCTCCCGAAGGAGACTTCGCCCTTCGGCGTAGCCTCCTTCGGGTTCCTCGCCGTCCGGAGACAGAGAGTTGAACCGTGCAGTCGCTCAAAAAGTGAGCTGGACTGAGATATTCAGTCACCCACCCACGAGGGTGTCATGCGGCACAAGGCCTTTTTTAATGTGGGCATTCCCGAGCCATTAGGCTCAGCCAAAAAATAGCCCATTTGAACCCGTATAAACGGGTTCAGGGCCGAGCTAACCTCCCGAAGGAGACTTCGCCCTTCGGCGTAGCCTCCTTCGGGTTCCTCTCCGTCCGGAGACAGAGAGTTGAACCGTGCAGTCGCTCAAAAAGTGAGCTGGACTGAGATATTCAGTCACCCACCCACGAGGGTGTCATGCGGCACAAGGCCTTTTTTAATGTGGGCATTCCCGAGCCATTAGGCTCAGCCAAAAATAGCCCATTTGAACCCGTATAAACGGGTTCAGGGCCGAGCCATTTAACCTCCCCGAAGGAGACTTCGCCCTTCGGCGTAGCCTCCTTCGGGTTCCTCTCCGTCCGGAGACAGAGAGTTGAACCGTGCAGTCGCTCAAAAAAGTGAGCTGGACTGAGATATTCAGTCACCCACCCACGAGGGTGTCATGCGGCACAAGGCCTTTTTTTAATGTGGGCATTCCCGAGCCATTAGGCTCAGCCAAAAAATAGCCCATTTGAACCCGTATAAACGGGTTCAGGGCCGGTTAACCTCCCGAAGGAGACTTCGCCCTTCGGCGTAGCCTCCTTCGGGTTCCTCTCCGTCCGGAGACAGAGAGTTGAACCGTGCAGTCGCTCAAAAAGTGAGCTGGACTGAGATATTCAGTCACCCACCCACGAGGGTGTCATGCGGCACAAGGCCTTTTTAATGTGGGCATTCCCGAGCCATTAGGCTCAGCCAAAAAATAGCCCATTTGAACCCGTATAAACGGGTTCAGGGCCGAGCGAACCTCCCGAAGGAGACTTCGCCCTTCGGCGTAGCCTCCTTCGGGTTCCTCCAAATCCGGAGACAGAGAGTTGAACCGTGCAGTCGCTCAAAAAGTGAGCTGGACTGACTGACTGGGGTTGTCTTTTTCTCCTTTTTATAACCTTTTGGGTTTTCGAAAGTGGCTCAAGATATTTTGGCGCAATTCTTGCTTTGGGAGGCGATCTACCAATAGAATTGCTTGATTCGATTCTTTGCATTTTTATTGGTTGAGCGTTATCTGCGCGTAGGCGTATAATATGGATTATGCTTTTTTAAAGGTTGGAGAAGGTTAGAAAATTAGAAGAGTCCACAAGATCGCTAAAAAAATAAGAGAATAGCATGCCAAACTTGAAAACAAATTTCTCGTCTAAAAATGTTTATTAGTTTATTTATTGAGAGGAAAGATCAAAGTTATTTTTTTTTTTTTAGAGTAAGGAGGTTAATTTAGAAATTTCACGAAATTATGCCTCCGTAGAATAACCGATTATTTAAAATCTTTGTTTAAAGTTTAGGGCTATTTTTTCTGTGAATTAGTGGAGGTACCTATTCAAAATGATTTTTATCACTGAAATCGAATCAGACATTTTTTTTTACATTTACGGAGAGAGAAAAAAAAAAGTAATAAGAAAAAGTTTGTGACTGTCTCTAAATATGAATTCGGCTAAAAAAAATCCAGGCGAAAATAAAAACAAGAATTCTCGTATTTATCAAATTTCGATTATTTGGAAATCGATATAAAAATTCTGACTTACACTTGAATGAAATTATTTTTTTCCTAAAACTTTACGAGAGCAAAAATACAACATCATTTCCTTCGTGTTGTTTCTCGCAAAATGAATTGAGCGGGAAAGCGCTGTGACGTCATAAGGCATTTCATGGATGGCGGGCTTTTTCTTTCGATAAGAAGAGAAGGAAAATATGAAGGGGAGGAAGGAGGAATAAAAAGAGAGAAGAAAGGCTAAGAAAACGTGAGAAGAAAAAGGAAAATTTATATGAAAGATTCGGCAGTCATCGTCTTTTTTTTCTTTCTTTTCAAAAAGACTTTTAAATAAATAAACTTCAAATGTGATAAATTTTAATATAATCGGATTTAATTCCATCAAATAAATTAAAAAGTTTGAATTTATATAAAAGTTTGTTTCATAATTTATTTCATTTAAAGTGTTTTCATGTGTTTTATTTGTTAGAATCCATTTAATTTTCTTTTTCTAAAGAAAAAAAATTCAATAAAATATTTAGGCTCACGAAGATAACGTTTCGACCGTTGTACGCTCCGGTCTTCTTTAGGTGGTTGGAATGTCGACCTGAACTCTTTATTTCACTCACTGGGGTAGACTGTTTTAGTTCTCAGTTATCTCCTGTAAAAATCCCCTCTCCAAGTTCTCCATTACTTGGATACCGGTATTGAACTCTCACTCTTTGGGTCTTGTCTCTAACCAACGTCTTTATCCACCGTGCCATGTGTTCTTGAGGACATCTGTGTATGAATTTCTGGGTATTAAAACTAATGTCATCAGCCACAGTTTTTTACCAGTGCTCATATTGCAATTTTTGCCGATATTGTCACTTTTCTCGGTCACTCCTTATTACTGGTTCCCATATTGTATTCATTTCTATGCTTGGTCGATTCAAGAGATTTGTAGAGGGGCCGCGGCTGTTATGTTGTTGATAGAAGTCAGACGTTGAAGAAACGCATGTAAAGTTCAGATACTCCTGCCCGCCGGGCCCAACTACATAAAAAGGTTGGACTTTGATTAAGTCCAAAGAAGAAGGCAAAGAAAGCAAACAAAATACAAGACCGATAATATATGTATATACAAATATATATTAATAACAAGTTACAATACATGGAAACAGTACAAAAGACGAAGTGTGTGTGAATATTCTGTATGTGCGTGCGTGTGTGTGTATTGTGCTTAGCGTGTTTCCACGCTATCCCTTGTTAGCGCCTACATTTCGAGGTTGATAGCTGAAATCCTGAAGGAAAAAGAGATAGAGGTGAAGGGTCAGCGGCTATTTATAGCCAGGGAAGAGAGACCCCTGGTGAAAGGGTTAACGAACTGAAGGAGTTAACTCCGACCTATTTTTGTGGCCTAAATAAATAAATAATAGGGGGTTCAGTTAGGCATTCCAAACATCTGAAGAAGACCGGAGCGTACAACGGCCGAAACGCTGTGGTAAATAAATATGGCGACAAAGATGAAGACAATATTCCGAATAATGTAAATAGTGTACATAATACCTCATCTCAGAAATATAGACAGATACTCAAAGATAAATTCAGAAAGATTTGTTTGATGTAAAATTTACATTGTAGATGACAAAAGTAAAATAAAATGAATCCAAATCAATGGAAATACAAAACGGAATTCATTGTAAGTAGAATGAAAATGTCGATGAATACAAATGAAATCCGCACGTATATTCTCGTTTAATTTAAAACTAAGAAGGTATTTTTTTGTCATCTTTATCACCACAAGCAAGGCAGTACAGCCCCTAAACGTGTAACGAGCATGCGCGGGAGCGTCCTCGAACTGCGTGTGTGTGTTTTCGCCAGGCACACATAAAGTACCATAATGGACTCGACCGAGGACTACAAGAAGAAAACGCTCGAGTCGTTTGGTGCTTCTTGGGGGGGGGGGCGACAAAAGTAGTTGCGGTCGGTCGTCCGTTTGCTCGTTCGGAAGAGTCGTGCGTTCATTTCAGGTTCACAGGGAGGAGGTTTTTTTTCTCTCTCCTAATTCCCGATTTCTCACAGCCCCTAAAAGCAAGGGGTTACAGGGTGTAAAGGAATTAGGAACAGAAACATAGAAATAAATAAAAAGACTAAAAAGATAAAAGAGCAATCAAGAGGACAGTAGTGAGTATCGTAACGACATGATACTCTTTGTTATTTATTTTTTAGTATTGCGCTGAAATTCATAGTCTAGATACCATATTGAAGAGCTCATTCGAACAATTACCATGGAAGTATTTATAAAAATAAAATGTACAGAGAGGCTGTTGCCGACTTCACCACATTAATTTAACTTTAGATTAGTAAACAAAGCTGACGCAGAAAAGGATAAGCAAAAGACATTTTTTCACATAAAATTTATATTTAACAAGATGTACAATATCAAACAACGATGTGAAAGAAAGCATGCATTTAAGTAAGAAAAGGTTGAAATAAACAAGAGGGGGATTTCAGTGAAGGGTCATAGGTGGTGATTCTGCAAGACAATGTAGGATTAATTTTGCTGCACGTCTTAAGATTAAAAGACAAGGATGTCATCAGTTTATCAAGGCTTATAAATTTGAAAACGTTCATGAATATTCATCAAGTGGTTGCAACGTCAGTTAAAACATATGGAGGCCAAAAAGTGTCATAATTCAAAGTCTGTTAAAAAGTAAAGTGAGAGTTGTTGAAAATTGCACCCTTTGTAGATATTAAACAAAATTAATAAATAAGGGATTAGCTATTTCCCTTGGATCTTTGTTTCTTTCAAGTTGTAGAGGGTGCATGGACCATTTTGTTATCCACACTCGCCTTTTTTTCTCCAGAGAAGAGAGCCATGTTGAATAAATAGATTATCGTGCTCTAAAATCATAACGATATCTTGTTTGTTATTGCTTCTCGTATGGATGTTGTTTGTTCTGTCATCACCAAAAATTAAGGTAGGACGTTTTTCATTCATTCATTTTATTATAATGTTGCGTTTCCACTATTTTTTCTTCAACAAGAAGAGTAATTTTCAATAATTTTGACATCCTCGTCTATTTGGAATTTCTGTCTCAAAAATACCGAATCTTTTCTTATAGATATTCTTCACCAGCTCCACAATCATTCTCCATTTCCTTGACTATCTTAGAATTTAATTTGAGAACAATATTTTACAAGTTCACATTCTCGCTATTTTTTCTATCCTCATTCCAACCTTCCTTTCTTTCAAATCCGGCTTCCAAAGCCTTGCTTCTTATTTTCTGACTAATGAGGGAGCTGGAAAAATATAAAAAGGAATTCAACCACCATTATTCTTTCCATGGTGCCATAAAGTCTGATCTCACAGCTTGGTTACTCCAACCTGTTTTCATTACTTTCAAAACCAACTCCCAGAACCCTGATTTTCTTACCAATGAAGGGGCCAGGAAAATTGTTTAACAATTTTGGAAGGAAAAGTCCCCGATTCTTCTAAGCCTACCAAATCTCCATAAATTTGGGAGAATTTTTGCCTATTTTGCAGTGAGACAACAGCCCACTGTCTGTAATGTCGACGATAGGGAGCACCAGTCAACTTCAGAATCATTTTCAACCAAAGAAGAAATTCCTGCCGGGATGGAGAGACAGACCATCAGCCCACTACTAAAATCCAATTGAAAGCTGCATCCCTTAACCACTCCTTCTGCCGTGACTACTTGACTTCTGTCGTCGACCTACGAATTCACTCAACTGCAAGATTTTTATATCTACAAACAATTTACCTACTCTACAAGAACTGAGTGTTTCTAAACCATAACAAAATTCTAATCGCTTAAAGAACTTTTTAGTCTCTCAGAAAAATATTTTGAGCAAGGCTTTTTTTTCTGTTATGAGCATTCTCTCTTCCTTTAAAGGACATTTTCTTCTCCCTTTCTTTCTCTAGTAATTGTCTTTTTATCCATTGACCCCTTTTTTCTGTATATGTAAATAAACACTTTCTTTTATTGTTACACACCGAGCAGGAGTTTTTTTTTCTTTATCCGTCCGCGCCTAAAAGAGAGACCTTGGACATGGGGACAGATTTCCCAGCATTTTCTTTAAAATTATTTATTTCGGAACGAAGAATGAAAAATATGGGAAAAAAAAAATCTATTTATTTGAATAAACTTATTGTTATCTGACGCAAAAGCGTTTAAGGATAAATTTCTGAAATTCATCAGCAAAAATAAATTTCATTTATATAGATTAAAAAAATAAAAAAAAAATTAAAAATCAATTATAATCGATTTGTTATTTTTTTTATTCCCATTTCAAAATTCAATCAATTTTGTTTCCGCATTTGTTAACAATAGATGGTTGTAGAAAAAGTGGAAATTTTTTTTTGTTACATAATTCGTCATGACTCATTATGAAACTGATCATTTTTTTTTTTCATTCACCTGAACTCATATTGTGAAATCGTTGAGAACTTTGATGAAAATTAAAAATACAATCAAAATCTTATTCACATAAAAATAGAAATTTATTCAAAATAATTCTTATGGGTAAGTATATATTTTTTTTTTTTTTTTAATTAATTCTGAAAATTTTCATTACATATAGTCCGTCGTTTTCAAAACAAACAAACAATTTTTTTCGAGAAACAAAAATCCTCGAAATACTTTCAGTTTCTTTCGGGAATTTGTACAGAATTTTTTTTGGTAAAACAGAGAAAATTGCTGTTTCGGTAGAAAAATAAAAATGTCCGAACCCATCGTCACACAAATCGAGAATTGCTTCTTCAGTTTCCACCGTTTGAAGAACTTGTCCATTTTTATTGAAGACAAAATTTTCAACATTCCTCGACGTGTCCCCAACAAATTCCCTGTCGTAGGATCAGCACAAAGGAGGGGGTCACATTGAGAAAACGGCAAAGGCCACTCACCAATTTCAATTGTTTTGACTTCCTTTCCTTCTTTCGAAAAACAAACAATTTCTTTAAAACTCAAATCACAAGCGAAAATTTGTTCGTCCATTTGACACATACAACAAAAATCCTTTTTGGTGGTAATAAATTTTTTTTTCTCTAAAAATGGTGGAACTTTTTTTCGCGTCAAAAACAAAAGTCCTCCCTCCCGCAAAATACCACATAGAACCAAAGTGTCATTGGAGAGTCGACAAATGTCGAAGGGTGCGAAATTCTCTTCTTCGTTCTCAATAGAACATCGACTGACGACTCTTCCAAACTCTGTGAATTCCTTGACCGTTCCATCGCCATCATCAACAGCAAAGAGACGACCGTCTTTATCACTGCTGGTAATCATAGAAATCCCCATGTCTGAACATGGCAGATAACATTCACTTTGCAGCTCCAAACTCCTTGTAGGCCATGTCCCTACCGTGAAGTCCACGATTTCTTTTTGAAGTTGGTTCAATGATCGTTGGCACCATTCTGGAAAGGTCACCACGAAATGACCTCCTTCAACAGGATCGAACGATTCTTGGAGCCGAGATGAAAGCTTCGCTTCCACTGAATGCAAACCAAAAACAACATCCTTGTTGTCGTTCCCGGCGCTTAACAAATGGAGCAAATCATTGTGCCACATTCCCGCTTCCTTCAAAAGGTCTTCTTTCTCCCGGAGGGAAAAGCGCCATTTTATCTGTTGTTCACTAGTTTTTCGCCTCATGTCGTCGCACAGCTCTTCTGCCTTCAACTGTGTCTCTTTCATAAACGCATTAAATTCTCGCCAGACTCTTGAGCACTTCAGTTCGCAATCGATTGACAATTGCTCAATCGATTGGTTCATCCGTTCAGCCATTTCACGGAGCTGCCTTTCAAAATCTTCGACTTTATTTTCCAGGCGGTTTTTCGCTTCCAATAACTCATTCCTGAAAGGAGACGGAGCCATTTGCAGATTTCTTTTCAGGCGGGACAAAAAGCGATCTGAAAAGGGGGGAAAAAAAAAGAAAGAAAAAAGTCACTTTTTTTTTTTTATTAAAACAAAACATGTCACTGGATCTATCTAAAGTATGTGGCGCAGTTCAATTTATATTACATGAATCATTCATACAAAAAGCAGATAGTGAAGTTAATGAGAAAGCCTTATAAAAGCCTTATAAAAAATTGACCTGAAAAAGAGAGAATTTAGAAATTTTTAAAAAAAGAGAAATTGATTCCCTGAAAAGAGAGAAGAGAGAAAGAAAAGAGAGAGAGAGAAAAGAAAAGAGAGAGAGAGAGAGAGAGAGAGAAAGAGAAGAGAGAGAGAGAGAGAGAGAGAGAAAAGAAAAGAAAAGAGAGAGAGAGAGAGAGAAAAGAAAGAGAAAGAGAGAGAGAGAAAAAAAGAGAGAGAGAGAGAGAAAGAGAGAGAGAGAGAAAGAAAAAAGAGAGAGAGAGAGAGAGAGAGAGAGAGAAAAAAGAGAGAGAGAGAAAAGAAAAAAAGAGAGAGAGAGAGAAAAGAGAGAGAGAAAGAGAGAGAGAAGAAAAGAGAGAGAGAAAAAGAGAGAGAGAAGAAAAGAGAGAGAAAAAAGAGAGAGAAGAAAAGAGAGAAGAGAGAGAGAAGAGAAGAGAGAGAGAGAGAGAAGAAAAGAGAGAGAGAGAGAGAGAAAGAGAGAGAGAGAGAGAGAAGAAAAGAGAGAGAGAGAGAGAAGTTTGCTGACTTCACGAACACATTTAGCATTTCTTAAACAAATTAAAAAAAAAACGAATTTTATAATCAAGATATTCATTATTATGAAGAGCTAGCAGCATGGCCCGGCGTTGCCCGTGCTTGATTCAAAAATCGTACGACTCATACAGCAATCGCTATCACTTGACTTAAAATATTTTTGCCCTTCCTTGCCTTTAAAGGAGTGCCCTTTGCCGTGTTGATGTTATTACATGCCTTACTTCTTGCCTATCTCACACTGCGAATGTTTTCTAAGTGCTATACTAAACATTAAATCTGTTACGAAAAAAAACTAAACAAAATGAACACAAAATGATCAGCTTTAAAAAAGGACTCGTAACTGGAAAAACCAAATGAAAAAAGAATGTTAAATACTTTTTTCACATCCAACCCAATTCTGCGGAATCAGCAGAATCAACGTTGAGTTTAAGCAAGCGAATGAGCCAATTGGAGTAAAGTGCCATGCAGATTTAAATTTTCCCCACTTGTGACGAATGCAGCTATCGATTTTTTTTTTTGCTAGCATGTTAGTTAACATTCGTTCACATTCGTTGGCTCTCACGCTGGCCAATAGAATCTTCCTGTTTCGGCTCTCACTCTGGCCAGTAGAAAATGGCCGCAAACTACATGAAAACTGCCGTAGAAGCATGAAAAAATTGATTATTTCCATTATCGATGGGAGTTGGGAAATGCAAAGTCGGTCTTGGCCTTCCCGCTAACTTGGAGCATGTGCATGTAAATTTTGGTGCAAGTCCGTCGAAAATTGCGGCCATGCATTCGTTACACACACACACACACACACCCTGCCTTTTATTAGATAGCATTTGCCATTAAGAAATAAAATTAACTTTGTGTGACAAAATTCTCAAAGACATTTTTTTAATGAATTTTGCTGTTAAAAGAAAAAAAAAGGAAAAAGAAAAAACGATAATGTTGACAGGCAATGTCGTCTCTTTTACATTTGTAGTATATTTTCAAGAATAGTTGTAAAATCTTAAATTTGTCATTAAATTTAATTTTGGCCATTAACTTTGTAATAAATTATTTAGTTCTCATTTTCATTTTTCATTAATACACTGAAAAAGGATTACATTTTTATTCTTTAATATCTTCTATTTATTTACCAAGACAGAAAAATGAAGACATTCAAAAAAAAAAAAAAAATATAGATTTTATTTTCAGGTAGTAGTTTGGAAAAAAAAAAAAAAAAAATGTTCATGTAAATTCTCCAAGGAGTCTGGGTTTTAACAAAAAAAATAATTAAATAAAAATTGGAGTACAGAATTTAATTTCTCGAAATGTCATGAAATTAAGTGGGAGGTAACAGGTGTAAAAAAATAAAAGAAAAAAAAATTATGTATTTTCTAAGATTTTCTAAAAAATAATAATTTAAAAAATAAATTAATTCATTTGTGAATAAATCCTGAAAGTTTAATTAAAATTCAACAATTAAGAGTTTTGCAAGAATTTTTAAATCAATGTGTCATTTTAAAACGGTAAAAATGGCGCGAAAAGGTCAAGTAACAGTATTACTTTTGTTTGTACCGTTGACGCATAAAAAAATACAAAACTTGAACGTGTTAAGAATAAAAAAATAATTAGAATAATTAAAAAAAAATATGTTGGTCTTTCCTCTTAATAAACATTTTGACGATAAAACTTTGTTTTCATTAGATTTGGGACCTTTTTTCTGTGACATCTTTTTAAGTTCGTTTCTAAAGTTTGTCGTTAAGAATTCGGTTAAAAAAAGTGAAAATAAAATCAGGAATTTTCGTTGTTTTGATGAAAACATTTCGATTATTTGGAAATGGATATGAAAATTCTGACTTACATTTGATTTTGTTCCGATTTCACTTGAGTTTCGTTAGTTTTCTCTTCAAATTACGGAGACCAAAAAATGACGTCTTTTTCCTTTGTGTTGTTTCTCGCAAAATAAAGTGAGGGGAAAGATACGTGACGTTATAAAAAATGAAGGCATTTCATTGGACGAGAATAATCACACCCACTTTTTTCCCTGGCATACGTTTCCTTAGAATAACAAGGAGGGAAAAAATTAATCTAAAGAAGGAAGATGAAGAGGAATAAGAAAAGAGAAGAAAAGGTTTAATGAAAGAGAGATATATAGATATATATATAGAAAAGAGAATAATAAGAAGAGAGAAAGAGAGGAGGAAAGTTGGTGTATAAATTAGTTTAATATTTTTTTAAAAATGATTTTCTTTTTTATAAATACATGTTCAAATGTGATAAATATTAATAAAATCGAATTTAATTCCATCAAATATCATGTTATGTAAATAAAATGAAATTTTGAAAAGTAACGAAAGTTTATTTCATAACCGATTAATAATAAGTAAACTATGAAATAAACTTTTAAATATTCCTTTTGTTCGTAAAAAAAAATGATGAAAAAAGCCCCAAAAAAAATGACGAAAAACAAAATTTTTATTGTCATAATGTTCATATTATTAAGAATGGAATATTTTTTAAATTAAAGGTTTTTTTTTTACTAATAATCTAACATGTTCGAAATTTTGTTTAAATTTTGTTTTTTATATATCCAACTTTTTAACGGAATTCTAATGGACATTTTCGCTCTTGTTTTCCGGTGGGTAAACACATTAAATTGAAAAGGCTTAAAAAATCCTGTAATTGTTGGATTTTAATGATATTTTCTGCAGGACTTATTCACAAATGAATAGATTTATTTTTTCAATTATTATTTTCTCAAAATCTTGGTAAATTTTTTCTGTTACCACCCATTCACTTATGTTTTCATGAAATTTTAAAAACTATTTCGGCATAAATTTTCGATACCTAAAAGTTTAAAATTAATTTTTTAAAATGAAAAAAACATTCTTAAAGATTTCATTTTAACTTTAATTGAAAGCTAAACGATTAAATTTATTATTTCCAGTAAGTAAAATATTCTGGTGTATTTCAGTATTGTAGTGGTATTGATTGCAATATCAAATTTAATTCACATTTCTTAAAATTTTCTTAAAAGCGGCCATTTTCTTAATTTTAAGAAATTTGTAAACAAAAAAAAAATAACGATTTTAAAATTAAAAAAAAATTCTGATATGTTATTTGAGTAAAATTAGAAAATTTAAAGTTAAATTAATCTGATTTGAAATAAATATTACTTACTTATAGCATAAAAAAGTAATATACAACCATTTTGATTGTTCCTGTTTTTTTTTTTGAGGAGAAATTTTTGGCCGATAAGTGACGAAGAGATAAATTAAGGATTAAAAGACTTGATACAAAATGAATTTTTATATTTTTAAAATTTTAATTATAATTTATAATTGTTTAAAATCGTGTAAAATTCTGTATTGAGCTATTTCCTGGAAGTGATGTGTGGGGTTTGGCGTACCCGGATTAAAGGAGAATTTAATACGGGATACCCTGCCCACAAAATACAATGCAAATTTCAAGAAGAAACAACACGATAATTTAAATGACGTTTATTTTTTCAGTAGAACATTGTATATTTATTATCTTTTAAATAGGGTAAAAAAAGATTAATGCTTTAGTTCGTTTAAGCAAAAATGTGATTTTGAGGAAAATGTCTGTGTTCGCTGTCTTTTAACAGAGCAGCAGGGTAATGTCTGTTTCTTTTGTTTTTTGTATAGTTGTAAAATGAAAAAAAGGGCGAGCAATTTAACAGAAAAAAAAGAGTTTGAATTTAGATTCTTCTTTTCTTCTTCTTCCTCTTCTTCTTCCTCTTCTTCCTCTTCTTCTTTTCCTCTTTCTTCTTAAAGTCTTCTTCTTCTTCTTCTTTAATCCAATTTTCGGTTGAAAAATTAGTGATGGAATTTACTGTCAATCTTCTGTGATCTTTTGCGCCCTTCTCTGACTGACTGGCGACTGACTTGAAAACTCTGTATTTATTGTTGATTTTTTTTCACACTGGCTCGTTATCTTTTTTTTTTGGTTTAGCAAATCGCTTTCTTTCATTGGTCAGAAAATTAATTTACACCTTATTGTGAAATTTGTTTTTTAAAAATTTTGATCCGATTTTGCGGGTTTTGAATCTACTTTGTGTTTTTTTTCAGTCATTTGTTGGAATATAGGATTTGTATCAAATGGAAACGGAATTTACGAATCTAAAATTGAAAAGATTAATAAACGTAGTTACGCTAGTCTATTTTTAAATATTTATTTATTTATTTTACTTAATTTGTTTTTATTTTCATCTATTTAAAATCTAAATGTGACATTATTTTGAAACGGTCACGTGATCTAAGAGTTTTGTCTTTTTTACAGAGAAATTAATTTAAGAAAATTTTATCGTATTTAAATTTTTTTATTTTTTTAATAAAGCATCTTCGAAAGGTAAATAAAAGTCAATAAATTATTAGATAATTGCGGAAAATATGTTCATTTATAAAAATTACGAGCTAGTTAAAAACAACAACAAAAAAAAATGCGTTCACTTAGCATAAAAAAGTCAATGTTATTATTATGTCATTGTGATGACGTAAACAAAACAAGATTTTTTTTAAAATTTCGAAAGTTTTATAAAGGATTCAAAAATTTCAAAAATAATTAAAAAAAAATGCTTTTTCTTTCAACTTAATAACATGAACAATTTGACGATAATACTTTATTTTAATTTAGTTTGTGACCTTTTTTCATTACGCTATGCCGTTTTCTCGCGAAAAAAGTGTAGGTACCAAATTAAAATCGTCGACTAAAAGTTTTCTATTTCTACTCCTTAGAGAATGTAAATCATCAATTTTTTTGTTTCAAGTTTTACTAAATTCCCTGAAAAATCTGCTTTTTATGGTAAAATGAAAACTGCAATAAAACTATTTAATTATTTAAATGGTAAAATTTCAAATGCTTTTATAAATAAATATATACTAAAAACATTATAGTCTGAAGAAAAAAGAAAAGGATGAACTTTTTGTAGAAAATTTGTTTGCATTTATTAATTATAATAATTAATAAATTTCAATTCATGTTTTAAAATTCTTCCAAACGTCGTCAAATTTAGGTTATTAACTTATTAAGTGAAGACTATATTTACTAAATGAAAATTAAAAAGCTTGATTAATTAATAAAATACCATTATAGAGATTGTTGTGGATCTAAGAAGGATGCGTGAATATTTAAGATTGTGCTGTAAATAAAATATGCAATATCCACAAACATAAATCATAAGAAATGGCCAAATAGTAACGATATTCAATCACAACAAAAATACATGTTTGAAACAACAGATTAAATTTTATATACACAATTTGCAATTTCTTTGTAATGATGTGTGCAAAGGTATATTTTAGAGAAAAAAGTTCTTTGCTGTTTCGGAAATATTTAATGTTTAAAAAGTTGTCTGCCTTTGAGTAAAAAGGTTGAATTTAACTTAGAAAAAAGATTTTTCTATGAAAGATATTGATTGAAAAAGTTTGTTGTGTAACTTTTGCTAATCTCTCATAAAGGAAGTTTGTTTTTTTGGCAGCACATAATTCCAGTGTGTATCTTTCGCGTGTGTGAGTATCAAATGCGACAAAATTTCATTTGCTGTTTCTATTTATAGTTTTCTTAAAGAAATCGCCTCTAACGGGCGTGGTAGCTGTTGCAAATTTTTCTGAGAAATGCGTGGGCGAATGTTGTATTTTTATTTTTTTTATTTTTTAGCCAATAGGATTTCTTGAAACATTTAAATTAGGGAGGAATTTGAGAAAGATTTTTTTTACGTCGGCTGAGCATATTTTTGCACAAATTTTGACTGTTTTGTTATTTCTCGAAGCTTATTTTTTTTATTTAACAACCAATGAAATTCAAGAAGATGTTTAAAATTGAAATGAGGGTTACTAAAATACCCCACCCTCTAAGATTGGAAGTGGCTACACTTACAATATGTCTAGTATGTTGAAGACCTAGTAAGCCAATGCACGCGTCTACCTGACGTGGTAGTGCATTTTTCACTAGTATCCGGTTTGGTCGGAGTTAAAGAAGTTATACCAGTATTATTATGATTACAAGGACTTGAATCTAAAAATTTTGGTTTGAGTCTGTCAATGCTGACACAGACTTCTCATGAATTTTTAGAGTGAAATATTTGGGTGCATGGGAAATAACCCTGTAAGGACCAGCATATGGTGGCGTTAGACGGTTGTTTTTTTAAATAGAGTCCCGACGAACAAAAACAGGATCGGAGTTCTTCAAATCTTTCGAAATAAAGACAGTTTTTTTTTTTTAAGCCTATCTTGAAGAATAAGTAAGATTAGACATTCTGTTCTGTAAGTCACAAACAAATTATGCCGTCGGTGGAGATTATGGCTTCTGGTTATTGACTATTTGTCAAGACAGTGCCGTAAACTAGTTCTGTTGCTGCATAATCTAAATTCGTCTTTAAGACGCTTCGCAACATTAACATTATTAAAAGCAGTCTTTTTTAAGCCATGTGGTATTATCAGCAGTCGCTATTAACGAAGACTTAAGTTGACGATGAAATCTCTCTACCAACCCATTTAGCACATGGGTGGAGTATGCCGTAATAGAGATATCTTTTACTCCTAACAGTTTTAAAAATTCGTCAAAAAGTGCTGATTGAAACTGCAGTCCCCTGTCGATTGTAATAAGTGAAGGACATTCGAAATTCGCTATCCAATCTCGAAGTATTGCTTTAGCAACAGTTTCAGCAGTTGTAGATTGTAATGGAACTGCGACAGGCCATCTTGTAAAACGATCTACTATAGTTAGAATGTATTCGTAGCAGTTAACTTTTTGAAGAGGCCCCACTAAATCAACATATATGTGGGGAAAAACGACTTGTCGTGTCCGCTAAAATATCAAATACAATATTTATAAAGCAATCACACCCAAGAAAACACTTACACCTTAAAACACACCAATAAAATCATAGAATACAAATCAAAAAGTTTGTTGTATTAGGCATCATTATTTTTAGGTAGATACCGACTAAATATCGTACAGACGTAGTAGAAGACATACCACGTGTCCTTTTAGGGCCAATTAGGAATAAATAAATAATTTAATTCTGGAGCCGATTTTGTTACGAAAAAGTGTATAAAAACATAGGAAATCCGTTCCCAAACATGGATACACGCGGCTGTCACCAAACTACACACACCTCTCGCTGATGATCTTCATGACCTCATGTTAAAACCGACAGCGTTGACAAACTTCAAACTACGGCAACACTGCCAACAGTAAGAAACAATTTCTATCTTTCGTATCCGTTTTTATTATGAATCACGCACACACATGTTGACTTTTTCATACAAACACACATATAACAACATTTTATTGTTTCTCACATACGTACACAAAGACAGTTTATATTTTATTTCAGAACTTTATCAACCCAAACAAAAAGACATTACTTTCCAATCTATCATCAATTGCTTGTATTCTCGTTATATTAAATGAATGTTTATTTGTTGAAATTACGTTGTCTTTTCTACTGAATTTTATTCCTTCAATAAAAATCGTGTGATTATTCTAGACCAGGGGTGGGCAAACTTTTTAGTACAAGGGCCGCATTCTATATATATATATATATATATATATATATATATATATATATATATATATATATATATATATACATACAGTATATATAAACCAAAATAATTGATGTTTAAAATTGGCAAAATAAAGGGCTTTTAAAGGAAAAATATAGTTTTAATAAATAACATTTTAAAGTACAACGTAAGTAGAAAAACTTATTTATTTGAAAGATAAAGTAACTGTTTGAAGAAATAAGAAAAACATTTTTATTACTGTTATAAAATAGAAACTATCAAAGAAGCATAATTATTTATTTTATAACATCACAACTGACCATCAAAAGGCTAAAAATACTAATGGGAATGATGCACTTGACGGCAATCATCTAACAGTTTATCAAAATCAG
>CAHIKZ030003824.1:1925000-1952500 GCA_903632075.3 Acanthosepion pharaonis | reverse complement strand
CTTATGTTCTTTCTGATACCAACATTCTGCAAAATGCCTAATACATCCACAGTGTTACCAGAAAGTTCCTGAATATTATTGGTGGTTATTCTGCTCAATGAAGGTTTGCACATAGCTAACACTAATTGGTATCACACGTCCTAAATCAGTCTGCCAAGAAGCACCATGCTGTTTACTTACGTTCAATTATGGGAAGTGTTAGAATGTTGTGTTGGAACATCTCTGCAATCTTTATAATGGCTGAAAATTTCAAGTAACATGGCTACATCAAATTTTGTAGGGAGCACTTTCAGTTTGCTTCTAAGGCCTTTGTTCAGGCTTTTCACTCTGTGGGTGAGCAAAAAAGTCATAATTTGTCATTTCTCCTGTTTACCTTCTGATCCTAGTTGAAGTTGTTTGCATTGGAGAAGAATCGCATGCTCAGAATGATTGTGTTATTGCTGAATAAGCACTTCAATCAAATCAAAAAATCCACCTGGCTTTTGTTGAACATCTAGAACTAGTCAGGATGTTTCTTATTCATGCTCATCAATGGCACATTCACACTTGTGGTTTCTAGTTTGTGGCCACATTCAAGATTCTAACTGTGATTGACAGATCGTGTCACAAGCATGGAATGACCTTGCATTTCCTTTGTTCCATATTAATGCACTTGATACTTGAGAAATTAAAATGTTAAAATTTGATGCACAATGCATAACATTACATTTGGTTGTCATTTATGGCCTGGTAAAAGTGTGTTTTCACATTCTCAAATGATTGGGGCACCTTGAATATTATATATATATATATATATATATATATATATATATATAAAGGTGAACATTAAAGTCAACACTCAGAGGCGACAGGCTGTTTCATGCTAGGTGCAATCGTCAGACTGTGAGTGTTGGGTTATTTCTCAACTATTTAAATATACAGGTCAGTGGTGCATTGTGGGAGGTCCATTTTGGTAGTTATTTTGGTGGGATTGGCTTGTTTATTTATTTTTTTATTTATTTATTTGGGTAAATTTATTTTACTTGTTTTTATTTATTTTCATTTTTTATTTTATATATTTATTTATTCTTTTAGGTTTTTGATGTTTTATTAACATTGGGGATTGCTTAGGTTGCTTATTTATTAGTTTGTTTTGGTCTGGGGAGATAATTAAAGCTACTTTTTCATCCAATTTCTGAATTGATTGCTGTAGCCTATTCTGTTATTCTGGTGGGGGGGGGCAGTTTTTTATTTGTTTATTATTTTATTTATTTATTTGCCACTCCCGCCATAATGACCACCAGAATGGACTTCCAGCAATGTACCACTGACCCATATATATAAATAGTCGAGAAAAAACCCAACACTCGCAGCCTGGTTATTGCATCTAGCATGAAACAGCCTGTCTCCTCTGAGTGTTGATTCAATGTTCACTTTTATATTTATATTTACATATGCTCTATCTCTGATATTGAGAACTTTATCCCCTAAATATAGCACACCTTAAAACTATATTTCGCCATATAACTTAAAATTTGCTATATTTTTAAAGTAAGTAAAATTTAAGAAGTATGGACACAAAAAACAATACTACATGGTGACTGTCACTTTCATCCTTCACATTGTCTAATGATAGTTTAAAGTGTGAAACTGACAATCATTATGCAGTGTTAATTTCTGTATACATTGTTTATATACATATGTATGTGTCTCTTGGTTAATGATGAAAAAAACAAGTATTTATTTTTCAACATAATTTCCTTCCATATGAATACACTTCATTCAGTAATGAATATTAATCACTTAGATTGAACATTATACAGTGAAGATTTCTGATCAAAATCTAAGAACTAAGAGCTGTGTTTGACTTCTCATCTATGTATGTATGTGTGCCTAAAAAAGAGAAAAAGGAGAAAGAAAATAAGTATAAAATGAAGTCATCTTCCCACCACAGCTAAATTTCTTGTCTCTTGGTTTAAAAGGTCCTCAAAATGTCACTCCCTTGTCCTTCACATTGTTAAACTTAACCCAGGATCATAAGAATCTCTCTTCACCCATTTCAGGAAAAGTGATGTGAGAATCTCCTTTTGAATACGATAAATGACCTTCGAATAAATTAAGACCAATTTACTGCTTTTTTCCTTACATTCCTTCCTTTTATTTTTTTGCTCTCTGTTTTCCAAAAAAGAAACTGAATTGTTAATTTTGGCCGCACAATTGAGGTTATGATTACAAGCATTTTACTAATTGAGAAGAGAAAGACAGAGCACTCAATCTGAGACTACTTTTAAATCGTGAGAAACAACGGGAAATTATGCACTGCATAGCTCTCTTCTTTCTTTCCATGCATACATAGACACACATTCACATAAGCACCCACAAACACACACACACACACCCACATATATGGTGCTATATATGAATGTTTTGGGAACTAACACAGAAAATGGCTTTGTCAGAGAAAGAAAAAAATACAGAAAATGATGTTCTTTATTTTCTGAAGGAATGGTTTTGGAAAATGTGTGAAATTTCTGGTGAGACATGGGAAACTATGGGTAACCTGACATATAAGCTGACTGCTAAATTTATTCACATTCCATGGCATTTTATATACATATAAAATTCGCTTGAAGATGAAATGGAACTAATGCTTTTAATTTAATTGCAAAATTAAATTCGGGGTTTTTAGCTTCTATTTTTGAAACATGGTTGGAACTGTGTAGCGAAAAAAAAAAAAAAACATATTTTAAATCAATTAATTTATAATATATATATATATATATATATATATATATATACACACACACACACACTTCATTTTGTTTTATCTTTTTACCTTGATTGGTTTGAAAATCTTCACTAGTAAATTTTGTTAGGTGAAATGATCATTACAATGGAGTAGTTTTAATTCCTATATCTATATATGTATTATGCACTGTTATATTAGAACATGTACATACCCACTACAAAAAACTGTACATCTTGTTTCAATGTTAAATTAACATTTCTTCAGATGGGAAATCATGATGGTAGCATCATTGTTTGTGGGTATGTACATGCTCTAATGTAACAGTGCATAATAAATAAATATTTATTGCTCCACCTTTGTATTGAGCCATGCTTTTAAATTAATTTTTTGAACATTGAAATTTTACTCTTCATTCTTTTTACATTTGGATATATATATATATATATATATATATATATATATATATATATATATATGTGTGTGTGTGTGTGTGTGTGTGTGTGTGTGTATTTATGTATGTATGTATGAGGAGGTCATGAAAAGTTTGAAATTCATGTCTTTATAGTAGCTGTCTAATGATCTTTACACTGCTTATTATTACTTTGTCTGATGGCACAATGGTTATAGTAACATAAGACAGTTACTCACAAACAATACCAACATACTAGCAAAGTCAAATAGTAAAAACTTGAATAAATATTCATATAACAAAAACAACCATATATAAATAAAACAATTAGTCTTAAATATATATAAGAAAAACAGATGTCACAATATTATTTGCTTACGTCACACCAGTCATTAGTTCTAGAACTTCAGATCCCAAAATGTGCCCCATGAAATTTCCTCACATACTTCTAACAGCCTATATTTAAAAAAAATAGCATTGTTAAATGATTGAAAAACTTTTACAAAAATCTCCAATGGTCTCTACTTACCCTGATGATGACTTAAGAAAGTTGAAAACTTGGACTATATTTCTTGTTCCTTACTTCCAAAATGAACTTTTGGTTGAATTTCTTCCTTATCTGAGAATGATTACTCATAATTTAGAAAAGTGAATCATTAAAATTAATCTATGTGTCTGTATATATATATATATATATATATATATATATATATATATTATATTTCTAATGGGTATATGAAATAAGTCATCTCTTTCTCTCTTTCTTTCCCCTTTGACCACCATTCATATCAAGACTTACACCACTTCCTGTTTCTTTTGCCACCTTCCCTTTCTTTCTATTCTTCATCTTCTTTTTTCCTAAGTTTTTCTTCCTTTCTTTCCTCCCCCTTGTCTGTTTTTTTTTATTTAAAAAATTTATCATCCTTTGATTGTTTACAAGGTGAAAATGATCATTCACATAATGGTATTTTAATTCCAATTGTATAAAATATATATAATATAAAATTAATATCATAAAAACATCCTGCTGGATCCTAATAGGATTTCTCAAATTTTGAGGCTGGTCAACAAAATAAAATATGTCTATATTTCTGAGATGAGGTATTATGTACACTATTTACATTATTCGGACTATTGTCCTCATCTTTGTTGCCATATTTATTACAACATTTCGGCCGTTGTACGCTCCGGCCTACTTCAGTTCAACATTTCAGCCACCTGAAGAAGGCCAGAGTGTACAACGGCTGAAACATTGTAATAAATATTGCAACAAAGATGAGGACAATAGTCCGAATAATGTAAATAGTGAAAATAAAATATTACTTAGTAAATAAATGGAACATCTACACAAATGTAGGTTCCACTAGAAATAAGGTTTAAAGTAATAGAAATGTCTTGGATTAATAAATAAAATAAAATCCATTACTTTAGAAATTGCCTTGTTTACATTTCAGATATAAATCAGAGTATTTATGTACTTTCAAAGATCAGCAAGTGTGTGCATAAACTGCGAAAGTCTGTTTTATGCTTGAACGCAATCTTCAGGCAATGTGTGCTGTGTTTTGGCTCAACTATTTATATATGCTGGTCAGTGAGGCATTATGGGTAGTGAGGTTTATTGTATTATCCTAACAGTCATTGGGTAATTGGTAATAATTATGTTTCAAATTATTCTAGAGGCTATTAAGGAGAAATAATTGTGGATCCGAATGTGATTATTTGTAGGTATTTTTTAGTGTTGTTTGGTAACATTTTACTCATTATTTATTATTGATTACTTTATTATTTGTTGTTGATTATTATTATTAAATTTACTTGGATTTATGTGTGCATTCGTAGATTTGTTTATTATTTATTTGGATTTTTTCTCAGGTGTTGGTTATCGTATTTGTTTAGTTTAAAGTATTGTCTTTGTCTAAAGTATATTACATTATCTGCATTTTATATAGTATATATATTTGCATTTATCATATCATGCTGGTATATTACAAGGTATTCATTTAGTTTTCAATTTTTACTCAATATCTTCCTCCTTCATATATATATATATATATATATATATATATATATATATATATATATATATATGTATGATGAAGGATGTACAGTTGAGTGATGGATAGTGGCTTGAATTGAGTAAACAGAGAGCTGAGTTTGAATTCCAGTCAAGTTCATTACATTCATTTATATGCTAATACCCTTGGGAAAGGCATGACTCCATCTTTTCCCTCCTCCCAGCTATGGGTAAATAGTAGGACAGACTGAGTTCTATAGCCTTGTATGGCAACCAGTCTAGGAGAAAGGCAACTTTGAATTCAAAACCTAAACAGGGTTGTTTGGGGTCCTTGGGGTTGCAGAAGATTTGGAGCGAGAGCAAATAGGAGTGATAGAAGAAAGGATGAGGAGAAGGATAGTGGATAGATCAAGGTAACTGGAGATGTCAATTGACATTACATTTGAATAGTTAGAGATTATAGCTCTCAGGGAAACAGTAATTGGGAAGGGTGTTCCACAGGCGAGAGGTGCCAGGTATGAAGCTATTGGAGTAGAATAGACGGCTACATTTAAAAGTTTCTATAGTGTAAGGGTGGGAGCGAGATGCCAGCCTCGTAGGGCGCTTGAATTTATGGAGTCTGGGAACCAGTGACAGCAGCTCATCGGAGCAATTACCATGAAAGTATTTGTAGAAAAGACAGAGAGAGGCGATGGCGCGTCTGTGAGAGAGTGACTGTAGACGAGATGCCAGATCAGGGCCAATTATATTACATATCCGTCTCTGGATCTTGTCAAGAACTCCGAGGTAAACAGAAGGTGCCCCAGACCATACCAAAAAAGAGTGGTCATTTTACCACTATAATCAAATCATAGCTGTGTGTAGTCTGATTGTTTGCTTCTAAGAACTGAGATGCTGGACCCTCATATGTTAAAAAACAATGGAAGAGTCCTCCATGTATAATTTTACATTGTGTCTACACATATGTCTCTTGATAAATGTATATAAATATATAAACACATGTATGCAGACACAAACTCTTATGTACCTATATATATAAATGTATATGTTTGTTTTTTCTCAAATTCATAATCATTCTTATGTTGATGTTTTATTTTGTCAAACTCATTAAATGCAATAAAAAAATGGAAAAAAAAGAAAGGTACTAACAAAGCCACACAGCTTTGAAATTTCTTATTTAGATTTTTTTACATCTTCGATATGAAATATTACAGTATTTTTTACATCTTTGATTAAATTATGTTTGTTTCATGCTTACTAACTGTTATTCTTAAATCATTTTTTTTCAAACACTAAAATCTTGCAAAAAATGATTTGTTGCAAATAGTTATTTATAGCAAAGAGTGTTTTTAGAGACATATTTTTTAAAATCAAATTTAAATTAAATTTTTAAAGTTTAAAAAGAACAAAGCATTAAAAATATATAAAATCCATAAAAAACAAGAAAGGTTATAAAATCCATTATTGAATAATTTAGCAAATTAATTTTATTTTTTTAAATAAAACAAACTCTGAATAAATACAGTGATAATAGGATTGTCAGCAATTGTAATTTTGATTGAATATTTTGACTACAATATTTCTAACATGTCCTAATAATTTTAGGAGGTCAAGGTATTTTTATAACAAAAACTGAGCTATTTTGAGGTTAAAGTATTTCAATTCAATGTGAAGCCAAAAATTAAAAGTCGGCTTGGAATTTTATCTTTCTGCAAAATAGATTAAAAATCCTGCCATACATAGAATTTTTCCTTTTAGTTTTATTTAACATTATTTGAAACAGACAACATATTAATTATTTCTATTTGAAAATGAAAATAATAACAGAATGTGACATTCATAAATTGTGGTGTACTACAGATCTACTTGAATTCTTGATTGTTAGAGTCACAACATCTTCTTTGAGTATCTGCCGTTTTATGAGAATTTCAAACAAAACTTTTATTCAAGATTGACATTTATATGTTCAATTCCTGCATTGGATAGTGAAAAAATCATTAGAAGTGACAACTGACAAGATACAAATTAATTAATGCAGAAGTATTAACTCGTACAAGATATTTTCTAGCATGGATGACAAACGATAGCAATCTACCCCTAGCAATTGAAAGAGGGTTAGAGTCAAAATTCCCAGAAGGTTACCAAATATGACAGTCACCTGGAGAAGGGTGGTGGGTGCAATGAAACATTGTTACAATAACAAACATGAAGAGGTTACTAATCCAAGTATATCAGTGTATAATAATAATACTGCTACTACTACAACTACTACTACTACTACTACTAATAATAATAATAATCTCAAAATCTCAGATAAAAAAACTGGCTGTTTTTAACTAATTAATAAATATTTTTACAACTTCTCATTTAACACAAATTCAGATATAATGTGATGAATCAGTTAATGTATTTTCTTTTTTTTTTTTTTGCTATTATTTTTCTGATATTATTTTGAATAAAACCCTGATTTCATGCAACCCTGTATTTTTGCTGATGATATTTTATGAATGTTCAAGTTATAATGAGGTTGTATTGTTTAAGATGAATTACTTTGAAAAAAATATTGCTTAAAAATAATATAAAATGTTCAAAATAAAAGTAAATCATCATTTTAAATCTCTTGGTATAATTAATGAAATTTTATACAAAGAATAAATATGAAAAATTCATAAGAACATTTTTCATTTTTGAGATTTTAGGCAAAATTTTTGTGTAAATATTAAAACATTTTGCTGTAAATATTAAAACATTTTGCTGTAAATTATTATTAGTGAATATGCAAAATTTTTTAAACATAATTTGTATGCAACATTTTAAATAATGTGGACGAATCTTTTATAAATAAAATTCAAAATAATAATCATTGTTCAAAAACAAAAAGAGAAACCATTTTTTTCATTTGAAATTGATTAATTTGAAAATGAACAGAAAATATTGTTGAACTAAAATAATCTTTGTTAGCCAAAAGTAAGAAAATGATTGAAACAATAAACTAGAATATTTATTAGACATAAAACAAATTAGTTTACACTGGAAATTCACTGAAATCATTTGATATTTATTCCTATAGCAGTCGTTTACTCCTTCAGTACCGTAGGGTATGATGGCTGCCAGGTTCCAATACAATTCAGTGACTAAATGTTCATTAGATTCTTTTTCAGCTTTTTCATGATTACTCTGAGTGACACTGCAGTATATATTCTCAATAGGGTTTTAATCTTAAGTTGTTATCAGCTCAGTCTGTGTTTTGAAATCTATTGGCCCTCATCCTTTGTTGACTTTGTTCAAGTAGTGTTGGAAAGTACTCTTTTACTGGAACAAGATACAGCTTCAAATTTGGATAAAACTCGATCTGAAATACTTTGCTGGACCATTTCATCATTCAGTTTTTAAACTCTTTACTTTTAGGCAAAGTTAACAGATTGGATGACTTTTGAAAGACCAGTGCTACTAACATTTCAATTTCACTACTTCTGACTTTTAGGACTGCTTTTTAAAATAATCTGGACTAACTTGGGCTATAAATGAGAGAAGAAAATCAATTCAAAATTTAGTCGCTGTAGGTTTTCAAATTTAACTCTATTCACTACCTAATAGCTCAATATGGCAATCATGCTTGTAGCCAATTGTGGAGATTTTAGATAATGCTTGAAAAAATATTATAGCATCACTGTTGATAAAAATAAATATTTAAATATGAATAGAACCAAAATTAAACTATAATCTCATGAAAACAAGATGGTAGATCCTTGCAATGTTGACAAAAATAAAAAATAAAAAACTATTATTGTTACTAAGGCAGCAAATATTAACTGCTTACAGACAAAAAATAAAACAAGTCACATGGTCACACTTTGGTAGTTAAGCAAACAAGCCTCAGAGTTAACAAAGTGTCTGGGAAAATTCTATTCTGCCTCCACATTTAACAATTGTCAATAGAGAGAGAGTAAAGAGATTTTCCCAGGACACCTGCTTAATAAGGCCAGTCATGCTTATGTGGCTCTAAAAAAAGATCCTAGACAACAAGAATAACTTCTACCTTTCATCCATTAATTCACTAAAGTAGACTTAATAACAAATTTGATGCCTGTAAAACAAATTTGATGCCTGTAAAAAAATAGAGACAGACTTTTGCAGAAATTGATTTTATGAACCTTCACAAAAAATGGTCTTGAATTCTTTTCAATATCTATTCATATATAAAATGAAATCTTCTGTAGCTGAAATCTTATATTTGTGTTTTTATTTTGGGTTTTTCAAATTGCATAACAAATTTTAATTGAAATAAATGCATGATGTCTGCTCTCAATACATTTTCCATTTGTTTTATGGACAGTTAAAAAGGCATAATCATAGAAAAGAAATCTATAAATTGAATAAATGACTTTAATGAAAGTTTTTCATGGTATTAGCATGTATCATAAGTATTTTCATTTTTTTTTTAATGCTTACTTCCTGTACATGTCTAAATATTTTCTATGACTTTACAATATCATTAATATTATTATTGCTATTGTTATTATTATTATTGTTTATTAGGTTATAGCAAAATTATATACGATTTGCCAGTAATGTAATGGCTAGCCACTCAGAGCAAGAATTCAGGAAGTTGAGTTTGAATTCCAGTCGAGTTCATTACATTCAGCTTCACAAAAATACTCTTGGGAAATGCATGAATTCATCTTTTTTCCTCCAGCTATCGATTAAATAGCAGAGCTGACTGAGCTCTCTAGCCATGATTAGCAACTAGTCTAGGAGAATAATAACTCTAAATTCAAAACTGTATATAGACCAGGTAAAGAACATACTATACCACCATGGAAAAGTTTCTGGAGTTACCAATTAATTACTGCATGAGGTTGTACACTCTGGAGTTGAGGAGATAGGCAGGTAGATATCAAAAGGATCTTTGTTTTAAAAAGTCCCTTACTCTTTATTTCATATACACATCTAAAACTATCTAGGATTCCCTTATGTTGTTAATATGATTATTAACAGTGTATCAAAAATATTTTCATTTTCTTAAACTCCAATGCTTATTTCACGTACATCTCTAAAGCATCCAATATATAAAGTGCACCAGGTTATTGAGAACAAATTATAAAAATAAACAAAGATATCTAATTTAAAAAAAAAAAACATCTGTATATTTTCCAAAACATTTTTTACACATGTTCAACTTAGAAAAACAAGAAATGTTTATTCCATATTGTATACTTGTATCAGAGATGGTTTTCTTCATGCTGGCTATCACATCCACAATGGCAGCTTTCAACAAATCCTAGGTATTGGAGGGCAAGTTGCTGGTTGACCTCCTTCTCAACAGCAACCCCATGAAGAGACCACATATTGTGGTAATATTCCTGGGTCATGTGGGAAGGAGCAGAGTTCTGCTGAAATACTGAAATGACAAGCTTCTTGATCCAGTTCTTAACCACTATATCTAGTACCTCTATAGACAATAGAATTGACCCAGAGACCCTGCAAGAAGAAGTGAAGCAGTATGACATGTCCCTCATTTCTCAGGACCATAACAGATGATATAAACCTGGTGGGTATCCCCATGCACACCTCTGTAAACCCCACCCAGAACTGTTGAGAAGCTGGCTATCTCTGATTGGTTGTGGATGGCAGCTTATACCATGGGCATGGTATGCTTCTCCTGTGTCATATTGAAATCTATTGTGTTAATGCACTCAATATGTCTGAAAGAGAAATAGAAATGTTAAAATTTGGTGTATATCCTATGTAACATTATGTTAGGTCATCTTCCATTTATGACCTGTTAAAACATTTTCTCATACACTTAGCATACTTTGTAAGCATTCTTTGTTTTTACAAATCTTTACTCCAAATTACTAAATACTATAGAGAACTGCTTTATTATTATTATTATTATTTTATTTCCTTTGATTTCTGGTGTGTACTCATTTCTTTCTGTGTCGCGCCCAGAGACTTCAGGTCAGAAATGGCATCATGACATTTTCGACTGAACAATTAAAAAAAAAAAAAATTTTTTTACCTAGACAAAGCCTAAGTGCAGACTGTACTTGTGAGAACAATTTTTAATATTTCTTTAAGGCATGAACTACCAGGAATCCCTTTAATCAGTCTATTGGAATCTTTTCCCTTTCAATCCGAGAGCTCCTACTACAACAGGGATTGTTGATGTTCCCATGTGCCACATTTTTGAGATTTCAATTTCAAGGTCCTTGTATTTTGATAACTTTTTGATTATCTTGAAAGATTTATTGCAGTCTTCAGAGACTGCCATATCAATAAAGAGGCATTTTTTTGTTTGCAGTCTCTAATAACAAATAATAATTTACTATTATTATTATTATTATTTCCTTTGATATCTGGTGTTTACACATTTCTTTCCGGGGCCCGCCCAGGGACCTAAGGTTAGATTATTATTATTATTATTATTATTTCCTTTGACTTCTGTTGTCTACTCATTTCCTTCCATGTCCCAACCAGAAATCTATTGTCAGATATGTCATCATGACATTTTCCACTGAATGTTTTTGTAACAATTTTTTATATTTCTTTAAGGCATGAGATACAGTGGGGGGGGATCATTTCACTGAGTCTATTAGAACTTTTTCCAATCAGACAAATGGCTCCAACCACAACTGGAATTATTGGTGTCTTCTGTACCACAATTTTTAGATTTCCACTTCAAGATCCTTGTATTTTGAGTTTTTTGGAGATCTTCAATGATAAATTAAAATGTACAAGAACTGCCATGTTAATATGAAAGGACATTTTGCTTTTATGGTCCTTGATCACTACATCTGGGTGATTAATTTTTCTGTCTGTATGTATTGTAAAGTTTCATAAAATTCTTACAGGTCCTATCTCGGTAACTGGGTCTGGGTGGTGTTCATACCAATTTCTTGCAATTTCCTTCCCATGAGAGTTGTAGATTTTCTAGTACAGATGTTGGCTCACCCCGTCATGCCAAGTTCTAATATCATAATGCAATTATTATTATTATTATTATGTATTGAAAATATTTTCATTTCATACAGACCTTAATGCTAAAGTTTATCATATATACAAATCTAAGTACTATAACTCCACTACATTGTTAATATATTATCATCGATACTATTCATCTACACCTTTTGTTTTGGATATTATAATTGTAGATCCACATATTAAGATTCTGGCAATTATGGGGCATTATTTTAAATTCATCCGCAAAGCCATTGAAGCTTCTAAAAAATTTTGTAAGCAGATGAAAATTAACGAATATCAGACTGTACTTGTCAAAACTAGCTTAAACTTTTTAAGGGTGTAGTCTTGTCATTTAAAATAAAGCTCGGAATTGGATGATGTCAGTTTTTGATTATCACACTTTAAGATGCAAGGTAGAGAAGAATCCTTCCAAAAACATTTGAAAATTTTCAAAAGAGCAAATATCACGGTGAGATACAATATATAGAGATTTACATACAGTTTCTGTGAGAATTTCTAGGAGGAATTATCATTATTTACACTATTTTCATGTGAACTGTCATCCTCATCTTTGTTGTTCTTATCACATTTTGGTCATAGTACTCATCATTTTTCATCTGGTGCTTGTTGATCCAAGTAATCATCCAAGGATTTCAAACTGAAATCTTGTAGTTCAGTTAAAAATTCCTAAAAGTCTACCTGGATCAGCAAGCACCAGATGAAGGTCGGAGGGCACAGCGGTCAAAAAATTGGGATAACAACAAAGGTGAGGACATCAGTCCACATGAAAAGGATATAAATAATACAGTTTCACAGAATTGATTAAAACATGAAAATACATTGGTATATTTTCTGAAAATATCATCAGATCTTTTTTCTTTTGTTCAACATAGAAATAAATTTAGGATGACATACTCAAACATGTCTCATATTCAAACATCTACTTTTGGATTATTGAGCTTGTTTCAAAAATCACATTCAACATAAAGAAACCTTGTTTTAGATTAATGGTAAACAAGCTAATCACAGAAAGCCTTATTATTTAAGTGAGTTTATTCCTCACTAGGTGCTTCACATTTGTGTATTTTGTGCTGTATGATACTAAGCTAAGAAAATAAAAATACTCAATAGAATTTTCTTTCAAAGTTAAACAATAAGAAGAATGCAATTAATGTTAATTCTTACCATAATTATAAAAATTATTTCTGTTAGGAATTAGGTTCTTTTTCAAAAATGGTTATGGCAGTTATAACAATAGTTTTATTATTTCTTCAAAATCAGAATATCATTTTATCTGAATTCTCGTTACCTGTACTGGGAGCAAATTTCATAAATGCTGGGATAAACAAATGTAGGAAGATTGTGTAGCATTATTGTCTTAAGTGGAAGGTTCAATCTAGGATTTACAAAAATCCGTATTCAATATCCTGATGTTCACTAAAACATGAATCCTGACATTTAGCAGCAGAGAAAAGCTGATAGATAGATAGATAGATAGATAGAGATGAACAGACTGAGATAGATAGATAGATAGATAGAACAGATGAGATAGAGATAGAAGATAGACTGAGATAGATAGATAGATAGATAGATAGATATGAACAGACTGAGATAGATAGAGAGAGAGAGAGAGATTAAAGCCAGTAAACAGCTTTTCAAAAGAGACTTCTTAAATTTCTTATTTCCTGTATCATATTTGCCAACTAAACAAAATCCTTTAATAGTAAAATGTCAATAAAATTAGCAGAATATTTCAAAAGTAATGTCATATTTTTGGAGAAGGAATAAAACTTTGCCAAATTTAACAAAAGTTAAATTTATTTGCTAAGTTTCACTTTTATCAAAAGTTCACTTTAGAAGTTTTATTCCTTGTTGAAAGAATTTAGGATTCCAAAAGCCATCTGTGCAGTCTGTAGAACATGGTAAGATTTCTATATTTTGTGATCTTAGAAATAGACAAGACAATTACAGCAGAACTTTCTGATCAGAAACAAGTGAAAAATAAATTTGGTCAACAGAATTTACACATTTTTCTGAAAATAATAATGCAAATTTATGCTGAATCAGCAAATAAAATTCTTATTTTAAGAGGATCAACCTCAGCATTGTTTAATATGTGTTTTAGAATTTTCCAATTTTTGTTTATTTCAAAATGTTTAAAAGAAGCGAAGTGATCAATTCAATATTGAAAAATTCTTTCTAGCCAGAAAATCCCAGATTCTTTTGACAAACAACAAAAGAATTAATTTCATAGAAGACCCATAGTAATGCCGATTAAATTCTTCACAAATGTAACATTTCCTCCATTTAAGCAAGTTTTATTCCTTTTCCAAAAATATGATGTTATTTTCTGTATGTAAATATAATACTTGCTGTTACTACAAATAAAACATTGTCATTCTGTTTGAAGCCACCATAATTAAGATGAATTAATTCTGTGGTAGACTTTGTTAGAATTTTAGATACATTTCTGAGCTATCCTCAAGGGTTACTGTGTGACTGCAATCAACATTCCCAAATCTTAAAAGTTCAGAAAATTTAAAATTAGAATTGAATATAAAAATTATTCTAAATCATCAAGGGAACAATTTGCCTCGTGTAAAGAGTAAATAACATTTATGTCGTTTAAGTGTTGCCAATCCCACAAGAAGAAAACTGACTCTATTAACAACTTTCCAGAACTTTTATCCAGAGATTTCCTTTTATAAAGTTCACTGTTCAGTACTATTAAATTTTTATTAATTATTGTTAACATTATTCACTTTTGACAATGATTTGTTTCACCATAATTCTATTAATAGGCTTCATTTACATTAGTAGTAATAGTAGGAGTAATACTATCTTTTTATTAAAGGAAGCATTGTCAATCATTTATTTTGGAGTAGTATTTCTTTCATCTTTCAATAACTTTTCATCACAAAAATTCAAACAGTCAGTTTAGAGCCATTAGAAACATAGTGGATCAGAAATAAAGAATAAAAGGTTCATTTTTTTTTTATTGTTGCCAAAATTATAGCATTTATCATTTTATCCCTGTTCTTACTTAATGGCCTTTGATTAATGATCCATGTGTTGTGTAGTTGTGATAAAATGAAACAAAAATTTAGATGAAAGAAATTCTTCCCAGAAAGTAATCAATGTTGTCCTGTGATAATTTTCTTAGTCAAAAATGATCTTTTTCTACCAACAACTGGAGAAGACTTTTTTTAACAAGAAGAACCTAACATTTCGGTAAAACTATAGGTTTATAATTAAAAAAAAACTAAGATATATTAATTCATTTTATTTGTAAGCATGTAATCCCTGTTTGAATTTCTGGGATGTGGAATTTTCATTATTTACATTAATACATGTGCACTATTATCCTCATCTTTATTGTTGTTATTTGGGCCTCAGGACTTCATCAGGTGTATTTCAATCTGGGTAAATTCCCTGTAAGTAACCCAGATCTACATACACCTGATGAAGGCTGGGAACACAATAGTGAAAATGTTATTGTGATAAAAGCAAAGATGAGGTCAAAGGTCCACATGAAAATATGTCAGTGAGCGAGTAATAGCAATAACCTTAATATTGCCTCATGGATGATATGCCTTCCTAAAAAAACCCAAATTGTACCTGTTTTCAACAGTCAGCCTTCTTTATTTCCTAAGTTAACCCTTTTCTTCAACCCATCACAGCAATTGAAACACCAACCTCATAGTATCCACTTCAAGATTCTAAATTTTGAGCCACTGCAAGTAAAGAGAGATCAATTTGATCTGCATTAAGAAAAGTGCATTTATAAAAATGTTTACAAATTTATTCAGTCAATTTAATACTTTTAAAAACAAAAATTATTTACCTTTCCAGTTCAATGATAAAATGATGGATAATTCACTTACCTGCAAAAAAGAATAAAATATTGAGAAATCTGTTCATTAAAATAAAGTCAGTAAAAGAAATATTTAGAAAGTTTTATTTTGTTTGACAGCCTTTTTCATTTACATTTGATCAGAGTCCTTGATTAGAAAGAAGGATGGTCATAGGCACACACAAAATGTTACTAACTGTATTTTATTTATTATTGCTCTACAATTTAATACAGATAAGTATAAAGATTATTTATAAAACCAACTTTTATTTCTTAGGAAATTTAAAAGGTTTCAACCAAACTTTCTTTAAAAATTGTAATATTCATTTGTTTTCAGTTGTTTTTTCCAGTATTTTCCAATGAGTAACTAAAAGGAAATAAATACTTGTAAGCATCTGCTGAGTCTAGATTGTTTTTATAAGAAGAAAAACTTTCAGGAGAGTGGAGAACAAATATTTTTTTCTAATAAGATTTCTCAAATATTCAGACCAATAGATGAAAATAAATATACGGTTTAATAGATAAATGGAGCATAACTATTGAATAAAAATAATATCTAAGTAATAAAAAAATAGTCACACATGTATATAGAGACATACATATATTTCATGCGTACACATTATTTGTTTTTGATATTGTCGACTGTGCAGATGGGCATTGTCTGTGAGAAAAAAGAGCACCATGACACAATTCACTCCACCACAAATTTGGAAACCACATGCAGTACAGATTGACATATATATATATATATATATATATATATATATATATATATATAGCATAATGAGAAGCCACGTATACTTTCTTAATATGTATATATAGAAAAAGTTTCAAATTGAAAATTATAATGTTTTATTTTATGAAAGTATTTATTTATTTATATATATATTTGATATTTCAAATTGTCCTCAATTTTTCATCAGAAATAACTGTTTGTTACAAATAAATTAAAATTACTGTTTGTTAGCAAGTAGCGTCCTTCATGAGACACGGACGTCACATGATATGGAACGTCACTGTTCGGATATTCCTAACTTAAATCTAACTGTCATAAATATTTAAAACAATTTTTACTATATCTAAAAAAAAAAAAAGAAATTGCTTAACTATTGAAATATTTATAAAGATTTAAAACACCTAAGTCCCTATTCAACCCTAGTTTATATGTATTTAATTTTAAAATCCAATATGTTTTTTTTTTCTGCGTGTGAATGTGGAAGTAAAATCGGAATCTATTAATAAACATTTGCAGTTTTCTAATGTGTGTCCTGATTGATTGTAGTGTTTAGCTATGGGGAATAAGGGTTGTTTTGACGTATTGTTTGTTTATGGTTATTAAAACGAAATCTAAAATTGTTTCCAGACTCACCAATATATCCACTATTAGGACATAAGTTGCAGAATAAATAATAGATTACGTTATGGGTATCGCAGGTGAGGTTAGGTGGCTGTATCCTGATATTGGTGTTGGGTACGGAAAATGTATTAGCTATTATTAAATGTTTGCAAACTAAGCAACGAGGTTTGTTACATTTGTAATTTCCTGTTTGGTTTCTATTGTTTAGATATTTGGTAGAGGTGAGGATAGCTGATAAGTTAGGTGATTGTTTCATTGCATTTATGGGTGGTTTCCCCATAGCTTATTCCCCCATAGCTAAACACTACAATCAATCAGGACACACATTAGAAAACTGCAAATGTTTATTAATAGATTCCGATTTTACTTCCACATTCACACGCAGAAAAAAGAAACATATTGGATTTTAAAATTAAATACACATAAACTAGGGTTGAATAGGGACTTAGGTGTTTTAAATCTTTATAAATATTTCAATAGTTAAGCAATTTTTTTTTTTTTTTTTTTTTTAGATATAGTAAAAAATTGTTTTAAATATTTATGACAGCTAGATTTAAGTTAGGAATATCCGAACAGTGACGTTCCATATCACGTGACGTCCGCGTCTCGCGAAGGACGCTACTTGCTAACAAACAGTAATTTTAATTTATTTGTAACAAACAGTTATTTCTGATGAAAAATTGAGGACAATTTGAAATATCAAATATATATATAAATAAATACTTTCATAAAATAAAACATTATAATTTTCAATTTGAAACTTTTTCTATATATATATATATATGTGTGTGTGTGTGTATGTGTGTGTTCTTTTCTAAGTTGTTTTATCTTCATATCATAACACAGTGACGATCCTTTGTCCACTGAGAGATACAAACAATGAAGCTCCACTGAACACATACATAAACTCTCAATCGTTATGACGCTCTAAGGAGTTTGCTTTTTCATGTTGTAAAAGCTATTGACAGTATATTTTGTCCCTGGTAATCTTCCCAGAAATGCATCCTTGAGCCAAACTTGTATCAAGTAAATCAGTATAAACAGCATGCTTGTGTAAACACGGTTAAGCTGAAATTCGCTGTCTGTGTATTCTTGCTCCCTGGATTAATCATTCGTTTCGGACACTATCACAAGAGAAAATACCCTAAACAGATATTGCAAATAAAAGTAGGTGTGTGTGTACATACATATATATATATATATATATATATATATATATATATATATATATATATATGACGAAAGTTAAAGCTATCCTATTTATACCTATAAGAATCACGTGAAAAACACACACACACACACGAAGCTACAGAAATGGAGGTTTATTTATATAAAACATGACATACCTGCAGAAATGCAGGTATCAAAACCATATCACACTTTTCGATGGTGTTGACTGATATCACTGTTTCCAGAGTGGATCAAGTCATTTAAGTTGAGTGAAAAGAAAAGCCTATTTGGGGCAATGGCACTTTAGTCTACTTCAATGTAGGCCTCTTTGAAATGTCAAACACTTAGCCCAGCATCCGTTTAATGTTTCTAAACAGTCTGTAGTCTTATTTTGAGATCTCCATCATCTGCCCCACCACGTTCTCATTAATCTCATCCACAATCTGAAATCAACTCCTTTTCAACGACGATTATAGCTTTGGGAAAAGCCAGATCTCTCAAGAAGCGGATTTAATGTTGCAGGGTGCTCTTGACAGATATATGGGATCCACGATTTTGAAAAATAACAAGCTCTCCAGTAGACAGGAATAATTAGTAATTAAGACATTCACTATGACTGAATTACTTCCGGACCGTCCATGGCAACAACGGAGATTCTAATTCATACACTGTCATTTGTTGATTGCCTTTTATTGTAGTTGGCGCACATTCAATAATTTCGGATATTCTGCTTCTTGAATTCCTTTCAATGGATATTCCCGGACAAATTTTAAGTATCAGCGCCAAAAGTTAATCATCACCGAAAAACTTCTACATCGTTTGAATAATTTCCGAGGATGAATATCCAAGATTCAAACAAAGCTTAACTTATCTTGGCTGTTAAGGCAACGGTCCCACAATACGCATGCTCATTCTATGTCGACACACAACCACAGAAAAGAATCTGTCCACGCCTGTGCAGTAAAGTCCACTTTATATTCATTGCCAAGTAGCATTAAAGACAAGCGAATGATTCTTGAGACATATAGAATACCTGATACTTTCGGGACAGACGTGTATATGTATTTATATACATCATACAGTATCCATCATCTGTCAAGATTTGCAATGAATACAGTAGATATTTTCCTATCATTGCTTTGGTAAATAAAGCAATTTTTGTAGAATATTACACATTACAAAGGCTACTCCTTTCGCTCAATTATTTCTACTCTTAGCGAGCCATAAATGAATTAACATTATGTGCGACATGTATAAAATTTAAACATTATCATTTATCTTATTGTATTGAGAGCGATAGCATGGTTATTTTCAATATGACGCGGAAAACAAAAATAAATACTAGACGCCGACCACAGCCACTTGGAGATAGCCGGCTTTTTTAAATTGATCACAACAAGAGGAAAAACTAGTGGCTCTGAGCGGAGCTCACATTTATGCAAACTAATTTTACATTGTCTGTTATGGCGCTGAAGTCGGGTATCGTGAGTAATGAAGTCTATGTCATTATGCTTCAGTGCTTCCTGCAGGACTGCAGGGTCATTGCCACTGCTTACATCGAGGTATTCAAACTTTAGATCGATAAGATAGCCGGATGTGTTCCAGCTTCCTTCCGTATGACCGTTGTGACAGAGGAACAACTGACTGAAAATTTTCATATCCCTCCTACCATATTTGAATCCCTTCGATTACTCTATCTGGTGTACCATCAGCAGGCAGACCAACGATCAGCCTTACAGTATGAAGGACTTACTCTAAGCCCACACGTACAAGAACCACCTGATTCGAACGCTTACAAAACTACACCGATCGCGTTATTGAATAACCATTTCTGTTTTTCTAAATTGAACACGTGTCGAAATATTTTAAATAGAATATTTGATACTTTCTTCTCAATAACCTGGCAAAAGGGATTGCAGGCAGTGTAAGGTTTAGCGGCTCAGAACCCAGAAATCAGTGAACCGTGTTTGAATTTCGATCAAATTTGTTATATTAACTTTCGCACAAATACTCTTGGGAAATATGAATCCATCTCATCCGCCTCCCGTAGCTATGTCTTAACTAGAATTTGAAGAGTGGGACTCTCTAGCCATGGTTGTTAACTAGTGCTTGAAAACTGATTGATTGATTCGTTTTCTTATCTTATATTGCTTATCAACACTTTTCACATTATTTAAAGTTAGAAAATATTTTTAGGTTGTAAGATATTTTTTAGAGATAATAATGATTTAGAAATATAAGTCTTACTAATTAACCCATAGCTGGAGAGAGAAGAGGTGGATGCATAGCCTTCCCAAGGGTATTTGCGCGTAAGTGAATATAACTTACTTGTAATTGGAATGTGGGCTCTCCGATTAACAAATCCCAACCATTATATATTACACCACCGCGCATCCAAGCGTACAGCACCTGGCATAAGTGCCAAGTGTTCACTCATCTAGGTGCTGACTAGGCTCGACAAACTTGTGTTTCAACGTGATGTAGCCGTAAGTGAGTGTCGGAAAAGGACAACTCTGTATTCAAGCCAATCATCCACCTGAAGCTTTACAAAGCTGTTTTCCTGTGGGGTGCAGATATGATGTAAAACAAAGATATGGTAAATTTCAACAACTATGAATAACTCTACTGGAGGAGGAATATCAAGATTACTGTTGGCACCAACGGACATAGGGGTCCACGGTAGGTGCATTGAAGAATATTCAGTCTTTTCTATCTGTTCAATGGAGTGAGGTGGCTTAACCCTTTTCTGATTATGAGGGATGAATGTATGACACATTTAAGTGTAATTAATAGATTTTTCAATATGAAATTAACAATTGCGTTGGAAAGTTAATAAAATTTTAATGGTATTTTATGTGTTCAAATTTAGGTTGACTTTCATAAATTTTCACACAAATACTCTTCGGAAAGCCGTCTGTTCTCTTCTACCCGTCCTCATAGATATGGGTTAAACAAAGGAGGCAGACAGGACACGAGCTGTGATCGGCATAATCTGGGAGAAGGAAAATTCTGATTCCAAAACCATCCGCCACCTCTAGATGGAACATGAGTTACGTATAATTTGTCTGTAAAATAAAAAACACAGTAGATGATCCGACTGGAGAGCGATTATCTAGATTGCTATTGATATCAACGAACATTGGGTCCAAAGAAGTCCATATATATATATATATATATATATATATATAAATAAAGGTGAACATAGAGGTCAACACTTAGAGGCGACAGTCTGTTTCATGCTATATGCAATCAAACAGATATAGCAATCACGATTGACTTATGTTACATTTTTATATTTACACACGCTCTATCTCTGATATTGAGCACTTTATCCCATAAATATAGCACATCTTAAGACTATATTTCTTCATATATATATATATATATATATATATATATATATATATATATGATAAAGAGGCTATTGAGTAAAAACTTGCAAAATACCACCATGATAAATACAAATATATACAGTATATATAAACAAGTAAAACAACCATTACCTAAGAAAAAACTTCAAAAAGATAAATAAAAAACTTTTGTAACAAATTAATAAATTACGAACGCACACATGAACTCAAGTAAATGCAATAATAAATAATGATTAAGTAATCAATAATAAATAATGATTAAAAAGTTAACAACCAACATTATAAAATGGCTACAAATAACCGCATATATAGCGGTAATGGATAGCGGGGTAATGGACGGTTTCTCGGATTGAGGAATAAGAGACCCGAGTTCGAATTCCTGTTCGAATTTCATTACATTCACTTAAGTGCTAATACCCTTGAGAAAGGTATGAATCCACCTCTTCTCCCCTCAGCTATGGGTAAATAGCAGAACAGACTGATAACCGGACTAGGGGAAGGACAAAATTGAATTCAAAGTGACCTTGTGGCACACTGTGCATCAGTTCTATGTATTTTTAGCACAATAATCGAATCATATGTGAGGATAGTCTGACTGTATGTAATTGTGCTCCGGGACCTGCATAGATTGAAATACGAGGTGATACATATATATATATATATATATAGATAGATAGATAGATAGATAGATAGATAGATAGATATATGATAAAATATGGCTTTAAGGTATGCTATATTTATGGGTTAAACTGCTCAATATCAGGGATAGAGCGTTTGTAAATATAATAGACACTGAAGTCAACACGCAGCGGCCTCTCTTGTATGCTTATACACAATCGTCAGGACATTACACACACACACACACACACACACACACACATATATATATATATATATATATATATATATATATATATATATATATGAAAATTTCTCAGAGTTAACCTGTAGAAAACTGACGTTATTTTCAGTTAACAATATGAAAATAGCGTTCTCTACATTCCTCCAGTTGCTAAGAACATTCTGTTTTTTGTTATTATTAGTTACTTTGTTTAATTAAATTCATTTCGTTTTTTTGCTTTGAGAAAGTCCATATTGGACGAAACGCCTCAGCCTACTACAGTTTTTCTTTATATATATATCATTATATATATATATATATATATATATATATATATATATATTGTCACGTGGTCATAGCTGTTTTGGTTTTAGCTATAAATTCTGTTCCATAATTTTTTCTTTTCACCCGCCATCGCCCTGACGATCCGTTTAGGTGAAACCTAGGTAGGTGTGCCTCCCTCCTTAGGATTATCTTAGGTTTTGCTCTACTTCGTGTATTGAGCACTTTACGTAGTTGCCTTTTACTCGCGTTTGTTTTTGTTTTTCTTTGGACTTTGAGCTTGAACTCTTGACGATTGTTTTCGCCTTAGTTTAATGTTCTTGGTTCTTTCTTTTTTTTTTTTCTTCCTTTTTCCTTGGGTACCGATTTGTTCTGCTACATGTCAAAACATCCTATATTTTTCCAAGCGAGTACCACCATTTATTTATATATATATATATATATATATATATATATATATATATATATATATAGTGGACACTGAAATCAACACCGGTGGCGATAGTCTGTTTCGCAATCGTCATGGCCTGACGATTGTGTATAAGCACGAAAAACAGAGGCCGCTGGATGTTGACTTCACTGTCTACTTTTATATTTACATACGCTCTAGCTCTGATATTGAGCACTTTAACCCATAAATATAGCATATCTTAAAGCTATATTTTATCATATATATATATATATATATATATATATATATATATATATATTATTAAATGTAACAGACAATGAAAATCTATTATGTTTGATCATCAGCCATTCTAACCTCCGTATATTTGCTTTAATTTGAGTGAAAATAAAGAACCATATGTCTAGATGCAATGTAATGTGTTGTGACTAAATTGCATCTAGACATATTGTTCTGTTGTTAATATTTCAGTCTCTCACGTGGTCCGGCGTTATAGAATCACATCATGTGTCTGCTATTCCGCGACCGTTATCGTCGCATAGCAATCTTATACGTCAACATAAGAGAATATTATCTTTAATGGTGAATATCGTTGTTTAAATGTCCGCATAACCACTCTGAAGATGGCTCATGTGAACCGAAAGCTTAAATCAAGGAACAGCTTAATAAAAAAATATCCAAATTTTGGACAGTTTTTTTCTTTATTTTCACCCGAAGTTAAACCAAATATACGAAGTTTAGAACGACTCATGATCAAACATAATAATCATTCATTGTCTGTTATATTTAATAATATATGTTTAAATAATGATCTACTGAACCAATACACACGCACACATATACATGTGTGTGTGTGTGTGTAATAGGGAAATATGTATAAACCTATTTATTTACCTACACATTGTATTTACGTCAAAATTACACCACATATAGGTTTTAGTTTTACAGCAGTAAATATTTTTGTTAAATTGTAAATATATATATTAAAAGAAATGATGGACCAAAAGTTTTAAATCAACTTTCATAGAATGATCTAATAAATTTCAAAATTCTTGGTTCTAAACATTTATTCTAGAAAGTTCTAAGTCGTAGTTAACATTCTTGCAATGATGATACACTTTGTATCAATTGATCACTAGCAATTGTCACAACAGCAAGCATAATTTTTAAAACTAATCGAGACACCTTATAAAACTCAAAGATACAGTACAAGAGTAAAGAAGTTAAAGAGCCACAATTTCATTCGTGCGCTGTTGGTTCAGAGTCGTTCGTAAGTAAAAAGGAATGGTTCTCGACTGGAAACTGCTCTCTTGATCTGTTTCACCGCGAAATATTTCAAGCCGTACTGCAATCAACGTGGTAATAAAAAGAAGCAGCCAAGGATTATTCGCAAAAGAGGTGGTAGATCTCAAAACTTCAGCGACAACAGTTACACTTCAAACTGTCAGCAACCCACTTCGAGCACGAAAATTACAACTTCGGAAGAAATCACACGCGGAGGCGCATCTGATGTCTGTTAAGGAGTATTAATGCAAGCCAGATACCTACTGGAATAATATTTTTGGTCTGATGAGACCAAGATAGAATTATTTGGCCTCATTTCACATCGTCAAATTTGGAGGAAGAAGAATGAAGAATTCAAACCAGAGAACACCATTCCAATTGTGAAGGGTGAAATGAGACTGTTTTTCATCAAACTATATAGGACGATTTTACATAGTCAAAAAAAAAAAAATGAACGTGGCCATATATCGAGATAACAGGAACAAGAATCTCTTTACATCAATCAAAGCTTTAAAAATGGAGTGCACTTGGGTATTTTCAGCAGGATAATTATCCTACACATACCGACAATGGTTTGAAAATAAGAAAATCAACCTAACGAAGTGGTTCATTCATGGCCCTGATTAAAAATTTGATCTGTGTTCGTCAGCCTAATAGCTCGAACGAACTGAAGATCTTCCATGAAAAGTTGTCCAAAATACCAACAGAAGAATGTTAAAGTGTAATGGCTACTTACAGGAAGCACCTTTGCGAAAGGCGATTCTACAAAAAAGTATTAAGCTCTATTTTATACTGGTTTTATATGTATGTTTTATAGTTTTATACAAATTATATTTGTTGAAATGTTTCCTCACGTTTACTGTTGTAAAGATGAAACCCATATGTGGTACAATTTTGAGCTAAATACTATGCGTAAATAAATAGATTTTTGTGTCGTGTATTGGATACATATTTTCCGTACTATATATAAACTTTCAGGTTTCTATTTGTTCCACTTATTCACTGAGCCGTTTTATGTTTTAATTATATATACAGCTTTATTTCTCAAGGGGGGCTTCTAGGAGGTTTTGTACACATGACGACAAGGATAAGATTTCATAGTGCGGAGCAGATTCACTGTGAAAACAATTAGCTGCAGTCATTTAAATCTTTTCCCCCGTCATCTTGTAATATTCAAAGTAATAATATTTTGAATTTCTAGTTTTGTATTCTTAACTGTAATATTGTTTAGGCACGCTTACGCAAACGAGGGAGATATGTGTTCAAGTCACGCTTTATTTATGGTACACACTCATAAATAAGGATGTGATAAAATGTGATAAAAAGTAACTGAAATTAAGATGAAATAAATACTAAATAAAAATATGTACTTCCAGAGAAACACCGGTTTATCGTTTGATTCCCAAAGTTAAGAAACGTTGTCCAAATTCCTGCAGAGTTCGTTATATTCACTTAGACGTAAATATCCTTGGGAATAGTATGAATCCATCATCTCTCGCTCCAGCAATGGGTTAAATAGCAGAACAGACTGGGTCCTATAGTCTTGGTTGGCAACCGGTCTACCGCAGAAAGTAATGGCAACTAACTGCGAGAACTCTTCTGTCAAGTTAATGATGAATCGAAAAGAGACATGATCGTTCAAGTGTTCATCACGCATGATACATAAGGAAGAAAATTCTACAAATGCATTTTATTGAATTTTTTAAAAAGTTTTTTTCGTATGGATCACAAGCACACGAGTGTCTACTCTGACTGACCACGAAAGGATCACTGTAATCAACAGACTGTACTGAGTTTGATCCTCACTGGGAGTTCTATTATTATTTTGACCTTCTGCTAAACGAGGTTAAATTTAGTAAACATCCATACACATCGATCCATCTCAAACAAATAGTACTAACCAATCTAGAATCTTATTAATAGGGAAAATCTGTTTGAACCTGACTGGATGCTCTATATTTGAGACCTTTTACCAGACTAAGGTAATACTTAGTGTCATTTGTGTGCAGATGTAGTCATAAAAATAAGATTGTCGCGGAGGCGGGGCTAGAAACGATTACGCAGTCAATTACACCTGAAATTTGGTTTCGTTGATTTTGTTTAGCAGCATATCAACACCTCTATGGGTTATTTAATACCGAAATCTAAATATTTCGAACATAATTTTATGGCTTCAACTAAATATATTTTGAATGCAATTATATGTCTTCAACTACAGATAAAATGTATTGTGGGTAATTTTATTATAAATATGTATCGTTGGTAATTTTTTTTATATAAGAATCAGTTGCTGGTATTTTTACGATAGAAACGTATTTTTATACTTATGTATGTGTTTTGTTTTTGTTTGAGAGTTCACTATTTGCCTATAGATGAGGCCCTAACAGATGCTACCACCTCGGGTCAGGGTGGACTTGGAAACAACAGCAATTTAGAGTTGGTTCCACGTTCCTAAAAACCTACAGTCTCTCGATCAGTGGCCTTGATGTCATACGCAGGACTAATGCCTGAAATGAATTTCTCACTAGCAGTTTTTGCCTAACAAAGTTGAGTAAATATCAATACGACACAACAGATCTGCGGTGTATAGTGTAAGGATTATGGGAAATCGGCAAAGTTGTTAGTAAAATGGAAAAACCGAAATGGGATTAACGTACTGGAGACATCAAAAATCAAGCAGTTGCGGAAATTTAAAGATCAAAGTAGTTTAGTAACAGACAACAGAATGTGTGAAATCCGAAAATATACAGGAAAAAGGAAAGATGTTTTCAAAAACTTAACAAAGTATTAAGGGATAGAGAAGTGTTATTAGAAAAAAG
>CAHIKZ030003824.1:1905000-1920000 GCA_903632075.3 Acanthosepion pharaonis | reverse complement strand
TCATATGAATGATAAGAAAATGATAAGAAAACGACAGATACAACCTGATGCATTTGGAGAGAAAATCGTGCTAAAATAAAGATTTAAGGTTAATATTAGCAGAGGTTCTAGTGAAGGGAAAAGGAAGGCATTGATAAAATAAGATAAAAAAAAAAGAATAAAGATGAGAACCTTCGAGGGGCGCTGAAAAGTTCTTGACGAGATAGAGTTACGAAAATCTGAAAAAAAAAATGATCAAACATCAGGATTTATGTTTGGGTGGCTCATTGGTCGTGCAAATAACTTTTCAGTACCCCCTCGTACAGCGAGTGTTGAAGTAAATGAAGAGAAGCGACAGTGTGGGGGAGAGAAGATTAAAAAGCGAAGAGGATAAAGAGGGAAACTAGAAGAAAGAAAAGGTTGAGAAAGTGATCATGAATGGAAAGACAAAATCTTATGATAAAAGAGAAAGAAAAAAAAAGCATTATTTCAGATAAAAGATTATATAAAAAAGAAAGAAAGAAAGAAAGAAAGAAAGAAAGAAAGAAAGTGAAAGAGAAAGACAGATAAAAGGGGTTACTGGATGGAAAAAGAAAGAAAGAAAGAAAGAAAGAAAGAAAGAAAGAAAGAAAGAAAGAAAGAAAGAGAAAGACAGATAAAAGGGGTTACTGGATGAAAAAAGGAAACGTGAAAGAAAGAAAAAGAAAGAAAGAAAAGAAAGAAAGAAAAGAAAGAAAGTGAAAGAAAGATAAAAGACAGAAAAAAAAACGGGGTTACTGGATGAAAAAAGGAAACGTGAAAGAAAGAAAGAAAAAAGGGGTTACTGGATGAAAAAAGAAACGAAAGAAAGAAAGAAAGAAAGAAAGAAAGAAAGAAAGAAAGAAAGTTAAAGAGAGATAAAAGGGGTTACTGGAAAAGGAAAAAAGAAAAAGAAAGAAAGAAAGAAAGAAAAGAAAGAAAGAAAGAAAGAAAGAAAGAAAGAAAGAAAGAAAGAAAGAAAGAAAGTGAAAGAGAAAGACAGATAAAAGGGGTTACTGGATGAAAAAAGGAAACGTGAAAGAAAGAAAGAAAGAAAGAAAGAAAGAAAGAAAGAAAGAAAGAAAGTGAAAGAGAGATAAAAGGGGTTACTGGATGGAAAAAAGGAAAAAAGAAAGAAAGAAAAAAAGAAAGAAAGAAAGAAAGAAAGAAAGAAAGAACAAACAAACAGCAGACATAGATTGAAAGATATGAGAACACAAAGATTCAAAAAAAAAAAAATGCTACCCCTACCCCGACGTCAATCAAGCACAGACCGCATCAGGGCTCAGAGGGAATAACGATGAGCAGAAATGAATTGAAAGTAGCTGGGGTGGTAAGCGACAGACCTGTAAATTAGCAATGGGGTGAGATGACCTCGGGGTAGATCAGATGAAGGTGGGGCACCCAGCACGTGCCGGCTGGTAAAACGCCGGGCAAACAAGAACTGACAAAGTAATAAGAACATTGAAGCTGGGAACACGAATAAAGAAGATGACAAAGATGACAATGAAAGGACAAATGAAATGATGATGATGATGAAGATAGCAAGAAATGTGAAGATGAGGATGATGATGGCTCATCATGACAGTGAGAGTTGGGAGACTGATAATGGCCGTGCATAGCCTACCAATAGAACAATGGTGATGATTGTGATGAAAAGGGAGAAAACAGAAAAAAAGAAAGAAGCAAATAAAAAAGAGAGAAAGAAAAAATAGAGAGAGAGAGAGGGGGGGTGAGTAAAATATTAACATAGCAGCATGAAATAAAGAAAGAAAAATCCAGAAAATAGAAATTTAAAAAAGGTCAAAGAATGAAAAGTTAGAAAGACAGTAAAGGAAAATATTAAAATATTCATAAGAAAGAAAGAAAGAAAGAAAGAAAGAAAGAAAGAAAGAAAGAAAGAACGAACGAACGAACGTGTGGACATATATTTGAATAGGATAGCAAGAAAGATAAAGATAGAATAAATGGATGGGGAATTGTTGCTATGGAGATAAGTGGAAGCTGGATTCATTGAGTTGGTTGCTATAGAGACCTGATAAGCATGTTTGTATTTGCCTCGTACAAGCAGAGAGAGTGAAAGAGACTGGCGAACCAAGCGGCTTCAGTTAGAAACATGAAACACAAGAGGCTGGAGAATTCTAAACTAGCATGCAGCATAATTTCTCCTCCTCCCCCTCCTTCCTAATATCTCGTGTAATTAATTTTCGACATATTTCGGCATCTTCTTAGCTGTCCCCAAGTGAACAAAGCCTTGAAAAAGACAAAAAATAGAAATATTGATCGGCTGCATCTCTATTCTCTATCCAGCTTATTAATGTAACTTTATTTTATTTAACTAACGACTTCGGAGTATAGTTTCTCTCAATACTATAATCAATGACCCCTAATAACTGAATAAAACTTAATATACCTATAGATCTTACGGATCCCAAAGGCTTTCGCTCGCTCGCGCGCGCACACACACACACACACAAATATATATATACATACATACATCTATCTATCTATCTATCTATATATATATATATATATATATATATATATATATATATATAGGTTACTAACAATGATATACTTACGGAGAGAGAGAGAGAGAGGATACTGAAAGGTTCTCAGCCTGGTCCACTTAATAAACTTTTACCAAATAATTAAGCATCAGAATTTGTTTTTGAATCCCTTCTTGGTCGGGCCAAGAACTTTACACCACTCCCTAATCTATATCTGTGTGGGTGTTGTTCGGCTACTTACAGATATTACACACACACACACACGTGTGTGTGTGTGTGTGTGTGTGTGTGTGTGTGTGTGTGTGTGTGTGTGTGTGTGTGTGTGTGTTCAAACAGGTTTTATTAAAATTGACCGATTATTACTGCTTCATTTTTTATTACATTTTTGCACATAAAGGTGCATCCCATTAAGATCATTTGTGATGAAACTGTTCAAATTTAATAAAGTGTTTCTTCGAGACTTTTGTGCATCACTAGTAATTATCAAGACTGTCAATGTTATCAGTGCCATTCAAAAAATGTTTTTATTAGTGTCACCATAACACTACATTTCTAATTCAAATATACGTATACTATACACAAATGACGACATGTTTAGGATATTTTTTATTAGTCCGTCATGGGTGACAAAATTTGACAGCGCCTCGAAAGATATTGCGTTTAATGTTTTTAGTTTCTCCATGTGTCGTTTTTATATTAGTTTTGTCTAATGACAGTTTCGATCATTGTGAGTCTTTCTTTACAATTAGTGCTTATCTGTGACCTACATAAGTGTTCGCATTAGATACACCCTTTTTTACCCAACAAATAGCAACAAAAAAATATAAAATTTCTACAAAATATTTGCTAGGCTTTGCTAACGTCTGTACATCTAAACTTTAAGCAACATTTATCAGTTTTCCTGTTACTTGACAACTGTTATTTTGGACTCCTTTCATGCAAACTTTCAGAATCAATTTCCATGCCAGTTATTAAGAAATTTTTCTTAACACCAACATTTTTTCGCTGATGCATGTAGGCCAAGAATAGAACACTAGGGATTCCCCAGAGATTAAATAGCATCGCTGGAAAGGTAAGTATATTAGCCACAGCAGTGCAGATGTCAAATGAAAAACAAAAGTTGTGAATTTCAAATGCAGAGACGTTACGTTATTAATGTGCCACTTAACGAAAACGTTAATTAATGTCTTTCAGCTTTGAACACATTTTTAGCTTTGAAAATATGTTCAAAGCTAAAGACATTAATTAGTGCGCTTACCATTGGTTTGTTTGAAACTCTAATTATATTATGCAAGTCTTATATGTTCTGTAGTCCGAATAGTTATGCACTTATAAAATCTACACAATATAAATATACTCATACAATAGTCTCGCTTATTAACAAACAATAAATCTGAAATTACGTATGACGAATTAACATTAAAAATAAATTCGTCGAAGAAAAAAAACAACTTTCAAAACTAAATTGTCTGTCTTCGCTAACACATCTTACAGATTCCAGATTTACAGAATAAAAACTCAAAAGTTTAGTTATTTAAATCACTGATCCTTGTTTTAAGAAAGAATTCATACAAGACTTTTGAGATAAGTGTTGCGGTAACAGACAATGAAGTATCGTTGGTGTTTGTTCATAATCCCAATTGTAATGTGCTTGTAATAGTGCTTAAAATCAAAAGCAGTGGAAATTTAACAAGAATTATCATTTTCAGATGGTAGGCTGACATAATAAATGGTATGCCACCAGTGTGTTAGAAAATCAAAATTCATTTACTTGTAAGTTTTTCATAGATGCAGTATATCAAGTTGAGTATATCAAATATTTAAGTTGAGTTAGGGTTTTGAACTTGTTGATTAGAGAAATCAAGTTCACAATTAATCAGTAAATACAGACAAGAAGATGTACATGACAAATTCAAAACAGCGTGTCTGGAATAAATGTGCTTTTATATAATGACTGACAAAAAGTGTGCTTTCATATAATGACTGACAAAAAGTGTGCTTTTATATAATGACTGACAAAAAGTGTGCTTTTATATAATGACTGACAAAAAGTGTCCTTTTATATAATGACTGACAAAAAGTGTGCTTTCATATGACTGACAAAAAGTGTGCTTTCATATAATGACTGACAAAAAGTGTGCTTTCATATAATGACTGACAAAAAGTGTGCTTTCATATAATGACTGACAAAAAGTGTGATTTTAAATAATGACTGACAAAAAAGTCATGAAATCTTTCATGCACTTTTTCACGTTAAGAATATCAAAATTGATAATAGACCTTCTCACAACTTTTGCTTGTCATTAATCCCAATTCCACCGTGTTCGTTATATCCACTTATGTGCAAAAACACCTGGAAAAGATATGAATTCAACTCTTCTCCCTCATCTATGGGTTAATTAGTAGTACTTGTATCAGTAAATCATTATTATCTCCAAAACATTCTTACAATCTGACTTTAAATAAGCTGCAAAAGTCTAATAAGCCATAAAAAAGAAATCAATCAATTAAAATCTATCACTTTCATTTCAATAGTCTTCATCCAATGTGATACTTACTTTGCATTTACGACACCTGCTTATTTCTTTATCTTAGCATCTTAAAAATCTTAGTGTAGCATATCGTAGTGTCGTCTGTTGACTAATTTGTTTATCTACCTTAAATGCTGAACTGAATGATCTTACAAATTAAGTATCGGTTATTTCAAAACAGATTAAATTAATTTTCTTGCTTACAATCCGTAATATCTAGAATAGCTCAGAGCATGAAATAGATTATGGCGAATTTTATAATATCTTTGTTAACAACAGTAAACAAATGCTAGAAATGAAATTAATTCTTGCTTCTCTGCTCGGAATTCAGTCAAGTGGATAAAGAACTTATGCCTTTACCAGATCTATAACAATACCCACCTCTGAAATGGATATTTTATTGAGTGATTAAAAAGTTATCGATAATGCGACTACGCCAATATATGGACTGATAGAAAGGGATATAAACTGTGAAACTGAGTGCTTAAGAAAAACAGGAACACTACAGAGACAAGCAGTACACATAGAAGGGTCGACTAAGAAAGCCAAGGAGAAATTACACACAGTTCGTTGCATAAAACAGGAATACATCTTTATAATGACCAAAGTCAATACTGTATTGATTCAATAAATTAGACATGCAGACGGCCATGGAAACGCAGTAGTCGTGTAAACTGAGGCTGGTCAGGCATCTGTTGAACGTGGATACAAAAAAGGAAAAACTATCAAAGACGATAGCTGAGCAGATAAACAGACATTATCATGATGCTTTGCAAAAATTGGTTCACTTATCTCTTACCTCTTTTGGCACAGCAATGTGTGAAGGTTAAATAGTTTCTGCCAGCTGGGAAGAAATTCTGAACGATGTTAACTTATATACGATTGGTCGTTAAAGATTAAAAAGGAAAATGGATGAAATGGATGTGTTTAACATAAGAGTGTGGTGATGTAGGTACCTATAAAATACGCACAGATAATCATATAAAATATTTTGTGATCATCAAAATTAACATATTCACTTTATTCATTTTAAATTATTATATGCATTGACATATCTGATAGTGATTTACTAAGCGTAGCTTAGATGTGGCACTAGGCCGAAAGTGTGGAGCACCCACTATAGATCGAAAACACTACTCAGTCGTAACAAGCTTTTTAACCATTACACCACGTCGAAGTGCCGAAACGGCATATCAGATACTTTTATTTTAATCTAATATTACAGTATTCTCAAGTTAAGCACAAGTAGTGAAAGTCTACGGCGCATGGGTGACTATAAGTCTATTAAGTGCTTCAACTTCGCGTATAATATCCAGAAGATATTTTAAAACTTTTTTGGTTAAAAGATAAATAGGAAAAAAAATGGCGTTGTTATATGCCATCAAAAACGGTAAATTAATAAATGGACGAAATTGCAACGTGTTTAACTCAATATGCGAAGCAATTTTTTTCAATTATTTCTGATGTTCTACAGTTATTAGTCAAATTGACTTTTCCACTTTCTTCCCTGTCAACTAAAGTTGCATGCCAGCGATTATGCATTTTCTATCCATATGAAAGAATGCGCGAGGAAAAGTGAATTCATGCCTTTAACATTACCGCCTCAGTTAAAATTCTATCTTGTTTTCCTGATTTTTTTCTTGATAACAGCCATTACGTAGCATCGCGTAATCGAGTTTTTTTAATGCCTTTTTCTCTCAGGATATAGCCGATCATGGCTCTCCACATATCCGTTTTTATTATCTTTGAATAAACATGCATTCTTGAGAAAGATCGTGGAGTTTTTGGGTTTTTTTTCTATTATATTCTCTACGGTTTTGAATTCAGAGTTTTCATTCATCTTGAGTAAAGAAAGCTGAGTCTGAACCCCCCCACCACACCCCACCAGGATTTAATACATAGACGAGTGTGGGGAGAAGAAGAGATGCATTCACGCCTTTTCTAGAGTCATCAGCGCAAAGCGGAACACAACAGACTAAACAGAAATTTGAATACCGCTCATTGATTTTACTTTCGGGCCGACATCCGTTATACTACCCGCGCATCGAGGAGTAAACAATGATAATCGAATTCACTTACAATAGTCTGCGAGAATAAAACATCGCCTCTCCCAATAGGTAAAGTGTGTGTGTGGTTATGTATGTATATGTGCGTGTGAATGCGCGCGGGCTTATAACTGTCTTTGCATTTTCTTTTCTATCTGCCTTTATAGAAATATCAGTATTGTAGATATATATGTCTTTTTTATGAGACTGTGTAATAAACTCAATATCTTTCTTATATACTCATCATCCTGCGATACATTTTTTTACATTTCTTGATACTATTTGCTAGTGAGCTGTTGTCTCATGTCCTACAGATGGTTAATAGAAACTATGGCTGGTAATCCTGCCAGCTAGTGAAGTAAGCTGAATAACACGAGCATCATTGAGGTAGATATTACCTTGCTGGAATAGCACATCACATTCTCTTTGCAGGCATTGCAACAAAAAGAGTTCGGCAATGATGTAAAAAGTACATGACGGTGTTTAAAATTCTATCGAGAAATACCAAAGCGAGTTAGTATTGATGTCAAGGACTGGATCTATGTTGTAGGCAAATGAACTCTGGAATATGTTGTTTCTCAGATCTTCGTCACTGTTATACTGGAACACACCTATTCTATAGTTAATAGACTCTCCCACCTATAATAAGCAGTAGTAGTAGTAGCAGTCGCTAAGTCAGTCGCTAAGTCAGTCGCTCAGTGAGTTGGTCAGTCAGTCGATGTCGGACACTAAGAGTATCAGCGACCACCACTAGATTTCTCTGCGTCATTACCTATTATATCAAGTTCCTAACGTTTTGTACGTCGAACCTTTTTAGGACCGACTTAGTGAAATACAAGCCTCCACTGTGAAACTACTCTACAACACTTGGCGACGACGAATCGAAACTCATACGGAAAAAAAATTCGTTCGCCATATGCAACGCTTGGCGACGAACGTATTCGGATTCATACGGAGGAAGAAAAATTTTCGTTCACCATGCAACAGTCACATACACAAATGATCATCACTTGCATCAAGTCAGAATCTGCTCTCATAATTGAACATTGCAGAATACCATTCGCTCCCTCAGATGTTCCTCTTACAACGTCATTAGAGATGTGCGGGATGGTGTTGTGATGTAAGTGGGAGCCTATCTTCTGCAGGTACAAGTTCCCGTAGTCCAGTCGTATTCATGGCATTGTGGGCATCATGTAGTCTGACACTACTGCTCCTTCCATACGTCGATCTTGGCAGGTGTCTGCAACATGTGTCCATCCAGATTCTGATCGACTGGTTTAGCAATGTTCCTTTGACTACAAATACCAAAGCACAACCAATGTATCCCGTCCGTCCAATATGCACAGCTATATTCTCCGAAATAACCAACTCTTTCTTGACTCCTCTGAAATGGCTCTAGTTGAACAAAAGGATATTTTGTGTGCGTCTCAGTGATATGACACCGGCTTTAACTGGACTCTTTCACCACACCCGATTCTATTTGTAGTGTTAGACCACTAGCACCTCCAGTTGGTTGGAATATTTATTTTACAAATCATTTGCACTGACTTTGTTCTTTGCTTATCTCAGAAAAGAGAAAATATACTCTAACCAGTATGATACAGGTTATATAAACATAGATAGATAGATAGATAGACAGACAGACCGACCGACCGACCGACCTTATGATAAACAGATAAGAGTTTATATGAATAATGGCAGATAAATATCACCAATGACAGCTCGTTAGAACTTTTACGAATTGTTAATATGTTTTAAGCATGCGACTATTTTTAAATCTAATATTCACATTTTGGATTTGAATGCCGATTACTCCAGATGTGGGAAGAAACCTTGCAACTGGTTTAGCCATTCAGTCAAACAGATATAGGTAAATAAAAACAGATTTAATTATGTAGGTTAACATTTATCAGACATCTACTTCGCAGCCTCACTATGAAGCGATTTTTAATGGTTTAACATCTGGACTTAAAATATTTAAAAACTTTGTACATCTGACTTAAATATTTATTGTCATCAAACCAATACGAGCTTTCAACCCTAGACGGCATTTCAAACCCAGAAGAAAGCATTGCTATAAAGCAATTCCTTCATTATCGATGTGAGTGTTTTCTAATGAGAAACAGATTTGAAAGTTAAATTTAACAAAAAGGTTGTTTTCGAGATTTTCTCTTTTAATCCTATCTTTCTCCACCTGATTACGCACACACGTATATATATATATATATATATATATATATATATATATATATATATATATATATATATATCACACACACATATATATATATATATATATATATATTTTCACACACACACACACACACACATATATATATATACATTTCACACACACACACACACATATATATATACATTTCACACACACACACACACATATATATATATATATATATATATATATATATATATATATATATATTATGAGCATTGAGGTCGGCTCTTATATTTACAAACGCTTTATCTCAGATATTCCCGTAAATATAGCATACCTTAAAATTAAAATTAAAATTGCATTTTATATATATATATATATATATATATATTAAATAAAAACAGACAACTTTGAGGTTCCATGTAATAAATTATTTCACACACAGCCCTTTTAAAAGGACTGCGGATCATCAGACTTTACTTCTGATGATCCGCAGTCCTTTTTAAAAGGGCTGTGGTGAAATAATTTATTACATGGAACCTCAAAGTTGTCTGTGTTTATTTAAATTATTTGCTCTGAATTTACATTGAGCTCTTTGGATTTTATCCTCCTTAGGTTTACCCATACGGATTACCTAGTTTTCATAAACTAATATATATATATATATATATATATATATATATATATATATATATATATATATATATATATATAAGTAAAAAGTTTGTCACTTAGTTGATTGATGTTATCTACAGCATCCCGACATCAAGAGTTTCGTATGCGTACACTCTTCAGTGGGAATAAACAATATAAGTTAAATCTTAAAATTTAAATAAACTGAGTACTTAATGCCAAAGTCGGCAGTGCTTAAATATAATATATTATAATATTATCAATAGAATATCAAAATCCGCTGAGTAGCTTAGTCATTATGAATATGAAAAATGGAATCTGCAAATCGAGTTCGAATTTAAACTGAGCTTTCATATGTCCACTTAGCACTAATGACTTTGAAAAAGTCGTGAATCCACTGTTAACTGCACTCGCGTTCATCTTCTATCATGCCACAATGGTTGACGGAGAATGTAATCAGTGATTGTGACAAACCACTCTCCCTTAACGTCTATCCAGATAATAATAAGTGTAAAAAGAAAAGTTATTATGCTTTTACAGGGGCCAAAAAACCTAGACACTTGCACGCACGAGCACACACACAAATTAGATAAGAAAATAAAAATGTTTTAGTAGTGATACAATGGAACTTTTTGCGGGAAAGCGGTATTAATGGCGTACTTGTTGCGTTGCTAATCACATGGTGGCTATACGATGGAAAATGAACAAGTGTCATTGAATGATAAGAGAACAGACAGGAGAGAAGGAAGTGAGAGTACAAAGAGGGAAAGAGAATAATGAGGAGAGGAGAGATATAATAAAAAGAGAGAAGTTCAGCGTAAAAGAAAGAAAAAAGTTTAAAAAGTAGAAAAACAAACGAGGGGGGAAGCTGTTGAATGAGCTACAGTTCTAGTTATTTGTGGTATGTAAAAAGAGGATTGAGTCGAGTATGTAAGGAATGTAATGAGCTGACTCTTGTACAAGAGACGGACTGTTGTGACTTTAAATTTGGTCGCTCAGCTAACAAAAATGACCTGGTAGGTGAAGGGCTTGATAATTGTGGATGAGAGTAAATGTATGCGTTGGTGGCCTTTTGGTTCCCGGTTGGTGAGTAGGTGGAAACCAGAGATACTCAAGTAGTGGGGGGATGTGGTGGTAGCTATATGGATATCTTGGGCAAACGATTGAATCAAGATCTCACTCTCTGTAAATTAAACCAGTTCTTGTCAGTTGAGGAACTTGAAAAATTAACATATTATCGCCAACAGAACTAAAATAACTCTCAAGTCTACTGCTGCAATTTTAATAAACGTCTCCCTCGTCAGTCGAGAGTTGTTAGTCCTTTATTGAAAGGAAGAAAACATGGCCGTTTTTTTTTGTTTTTGTTTTTGTTTTTTGGGGGTTTTTTTCATCCTCAAACTCACTTATCATGGTTCTCCACAATTTCCTGTCCCTTGCTGTGCTTAATCAATTTTGTATTTTTTTCTGTTATTTCTGCTAAACATTGTTCCGTCATCCATTTACTCAAGCTCATTATGATATGCGCTTCTTTCCTCTCTCTCCCTCTTTTACTCGATCTGTCTTGTGAGTATCATATTTTCCAAGCTCTCTTTTCCAATTATGTGCTCCCAAAATTTCAACTGTTTGTTCCCGATGTTAAGTATAAGTTTTCTTTTTGTTTCCATTTTCTCTAAAACCTCGTCGTTACTCACGTGTTCAATCCCTGGTATCCTCAGCACCCTTTTGTAAAACCACACTTTTATTGCCTCAAGTCTCTTCCTCATCTTTGAGGAGATTGTCCAGCATTCACTGCCATATAGGATGGCAGATAACACGTAACAGTGCAGTACTCTTTTCTTTGTTTCTAAAGAATTTTTTCTGTCTATTAATACTCTGCTTAAAACTCTTTAGTTAGAAAAATACATTTTTACATGATTTTTATTTAAATCGGTGAAGTTTCTTCTAAGGAAGGAATAATATATAATTTCCATTTTTTTTCATCATGACAAATTATAAATATTTTCATAGTTTTGATCCGGACTCCAACACCAGAGTATCTCCTTCATCTGCATATTTATATGTGCGTGTATGTGACTAAGACTTTTTAGGTACATATGTTTCCCGTGAGTGTTTGCAATAATTACTTCTATTTATTTCATAGCTCGGTTTGAAACCTACCTGTCAGTTTCATCGTTACGTAAGCACTAAGATATGTGATACTTAGGGCTTGAGAAGAGAAAATCACTTACGTGTTTATAAGTAAACCCAGTGACACACAAATGAAAACCAAATATAGAAAATGTTCCAAATGAACATTTTACAAAGTATATGTAATATAAGCTACCAGTATCTTCTTACATGTGTTTGTTATTTAATATTTCAATGTTTTACATCATCGGCAAAATTATAATAATAAACAATGTAACTTTTATATTTATTTCACAGAGTGGAACAATAATCTCGAATGTTATTGCAAAATTATTATCAACTTGAATGAGTAAAGTGAAAATCCGTCGTTACTATCACGAGTTCTAATCGGCGCCATTCGTAGTGAGTAAGCACCATATTATCATAAGTACGGAATTTAGAATATTATATATACGCTAGAATTACCCGTGAAAATTTCAAGGTTTTCCTATTTTAATTTCCCCGGTAACCTTAATTCGTAAATTAATGATTAAATAAGCTCATGGCGAGTTCTATGACAATAAAATATCCGTAGAAATTCTCCTATCGCATCGTTAGATATTTGAATTTAACTCTAACAAAATATTGCAATAACAATCTTATATAAGGGGGTACAAACGAAAAAAAATTGAAAATGGCAACTTTTTCCATTTCACTGAAGCAAGTGTTAAGCACAAGAGAATGTTATTGCCTCTTCTATCTTCCCTTCCTTTTCAATTCCCTTATCTCTCACGTACCCACTGAAACCAAGTAGCGTCTCTTATATGTCTTTCCCGTCTTTCTATGCGATCAAAACGGAATTGTCTATTATTCATAAGGTATTGGCAAGACAAGCCTCTCTCTGTCTTTTCTACAAATACTTTCATGGTAATTGCTCCGATGAGCTGCTTTCACTGACGCCATGAATTCAAGCGCCCTACGAGGCTGGCATCCCGCTCCCACCCTTACAGTATAGAAACTTTTAAATGTAGTCGTCTCTTCTACTACAATAGCTTCATACCTGGAACCTCTCGCCTGTGGAACACCCTTCCCAATTACTATTTCCCTGAGAGCTATAATCGCCAACTATTCAAATGTAATGTCAATCGACTACTCCAGTTACCTTGATCTACCCACTATCCTTCTCCTCATCCTTTCTTCTATCTCTCCTATCTGCTCTCGCTCCAAATCTTCTGCAACCCCCTGCATCCTAGTGGCTTCACGCCTTGCTCGGGGCGTAATGCTTAAAAAAAATTTTTTTTTTAAAATACCAGTAGGATGGAAAACATTTAACAAAAAAGTAATATAGTGCAAAATACCTTGGCAATTTACTTAAAACGAAATGAGTATAATGAATGTAAAATGCCATTATTGATGTATGGGTATGAACAAAGAAATTAACAAAATCTCTTGCAAACCAATGATCAATGAAAAAAGATAGCAAAAGTTTAATATTGTTGAGAGAAGGCACGGATAAGTGTGATAGCATAAAAGTGGAGAAATAGAGGTTGACAGAAAACATAACAAGAAAGAAATGATTGGTGACAATGTATAGAAAACATTATAGAAAAAGACCAAACAGAATATGGCAATACGCTATAGAAAGAATTACCACTAAGACATGACAGAGACTAGCACTATCGTCATAAAAGGAATTGCGAAAGGCTTTTCTTTAACAGTGTAATCGCAATGAATGCTGTTGCTGCTGCTGATGATGATATACAATGAAATTCGCTTAACCAGAACACATCACGACCGCAATAGATTGTCCATATAAAACAACTGGCCCAACTAAGAATCTACTCCTTTTAACCGATGTCCCATTTAACCGAAATTATATATGCTAAGTACATGAATAATGTATATGGTTGAAAAATATCTCTTATCACATTCAGTCATTGTTAAAAAAAAAAAAAAAACAGGAGTGACAAGGACAACAGTACAATAATAATCAAGTTAAACCACTTTAAACTTTATTTCACAGCTAAAATGCTTTGACAAAAAGCAACACTAGAAAGGTCATCATGAAAGTTATCTACATTAACATTGGTTTATATATCATCAAATTCAGACACTAGTTACAGTTTTAGAACTCTTTACTACACGAAGGCAAAAAATGGCGTCCAGTATACATTTATATATATGTGTGTGTGTGTGTGTGTGTGTGTGTGTGTGTGAGAGAGAGAGAGAGGGGGTGTATGCGTGCATACGTACATCAATACGCCCTTAGAGTAATGACAAAAATATTTTCCCAACAAATATTTATATTTCAACATAATTTCATAGATTGCCAATGTCCTTACTTCAAAAGTGAATATCAATTATGGAAACGGGGCCTATAATGAATTCTTCAGATAAAAATTCAACTTATGTTTACACATCAGTATATAAATTTATTGACCCGATATATACCCACATGTATATAACAATAATAATTCTGAAGCAGGAGTAAAAACTACACTGTCACAACTGCTCTTCACAATACATTGAGGAAACTTGCAGAAATTGAAAAAATGGATCTTAACCACAATCATTTACCAAATGCATTAGTTATGCAGAGAAATAAATTCAGCCATAACTTCGGTCCAAAAGAATGCCACACTTACTAAAAAAAAAAGTAATTTAGACGGAAAATTCTCGAGAGTGACGCTATCGAATCTTATCAAAATATAAATCTGCGTCCCGGATTTTTCCAAATATTTCCACTCCTGAAAAATTTTCTCCCATCCCAAGCCAACATAAATATCTATAAAAAAAAAAGTTAAAAATTAAAAGAAAACAGTTAAACTCATAATCTCCTGTTATTCAAAATTAAATTATTTTAGTATGGGATATATATATAATACATAAATTTATCCCATACTAAAATAATTTAATTATCAAATGCAAAAAATATTCAAGCAACCTAAACTTTTCAGTCAACCTGATGAATATTTATGAGCGTATCTTAAATTTAAAAATTT
>CAHIKZ030003824.1:1900000-1902500 GCA_903632075.3 Acanthosepion pharaonis | reverse complement strand
GTCAGGATTCATTAATATGAATGTATGCGTGGATGAAAATGACCTAAATTCTTTCAGGTTTAATGCTGTCATTTCTGACTCAGTAGTGTACAATAAATGTGAATCAAGGCTGGATATTAAGTCTACAAACAATCTTCACATGCCAAAAGTCTGCATAAAGGTGGGTGGGAAAACGTCACAATTGCTTGTGTCCATGTGTATCTTATTTCATTACGCTTCCAAAATATTGTTTTTTTTTACGTGTTTGGAGTAACGATGCGTCGAACAGGTTGATTGGCGCCATTCTTGCCAACTGAATATGCTCACTTTGTGTCACTAAGTAAAATTTCGATTATTCTCACAGGATTTCAAAGATTATTTAAATGAAATGCTAAATTTACTTTTGTAAACTTAATAGTGTACAGTTTAGTGTAAACATAACTTTTATATGCACCAATGAAAAAGTATTATGTTTGATCATTTGGTCAGATTTAGAGAAGTAGATCTGGTCACAAACTATAGTATTATTATATGGCTAGTTTTTCTTTCATCTTATTTTTGTTGCTTATTTATCCCAGTGCTTTGATCGTTTTTACATTCTACGACTAATAATTAACATGACTCTAAATAAAACGATATTTGCGAGAATAAGAGTTGTTTGTTCAAATATTGAGGAGGGCTGCTTTTCTATTTTCTGATCCATGCTGTTTGTGGTTGTAGTGTTAAAATAAAAAGTAGTAAAAAAAAAAAGACGTAAAGAAACTTGCTGAGAAAATAATAATAACTAACAAACTAGACTGCCGGCAATTTTTGGTATAGAGAGTTTTATTCTCACTAAGTGCTCCACAACTGCGGATCTGTGTCAGTTGATAATAAGCCAATATACACAAAGGAAAGCATTGAAACATTCGAACGTGTTACCCGCATGTAACGTTCTATCTACACAAATCGGTGCTTTTAATAAAGGACACAAAAGAAAACGATGCTAATGAATGATTCGCAGTAAACAAGAAAATTCATTTTTTTTTATAGATTGCGTTCATATATTAATGTGTGAAGCAGGCGAATCGAAAGTGGATATGACGTCATTTCTTGCTTGCACGGTATAATTTTCTAAGAGTAATAATAATAGCCATCACCACTCTTACTTTTAGCACAACCATCATCAACATCAACCTTCATTACAGTAGAATACAATTGCTTCCTATCATTTACCCAGAAAAATAGACGGTAATTAACCTCTGATTGAAACAGTACAGGAGTGGTTGGTGAAGGCAGTACTGAAATAAATAAAAAACATTCCAGTGTGAATCTCAAATAAATAAAAACAAGAGTTTCGCAAAAAAGAATGACTAGATTTATATGAAAGTCAAAAAAACACCTTATCTAGATATTTATAATTTATTCCAATAAATGAAGGATGCTCTGAAAATAATGTATTCTATTTATCAACGCAAAAGTTAAAATAGATACAGGGTGGGAGCAAAAGCATATTTGGATAGAACATGGTTTCTGCTTAAGATTGTCTATGCATTTTTGCCAGCGATGAACTATGATGCGCTCGTAAAAAATCTGCTAAAACGTATTAATCACCACCCAATTAGAATTACATGAATAGTCTCCGTAAACTTTCAGCAAATGTTGTCGGATATGAATGGGTACAATTTACACGTATGAAAGAATTAAATGGCAGACATTTGCTTTGTACACAATTTCATGTCAGATACTGTATTGCCATGCTGTCACTTAGCTGCTCCCTGTTACAAGGCAAAAAAATGTATGGATTAATTGCGAAAGGTTTCTCTCTCTCTACTGACAATGCAAGTATTAGAATAGTAGGAATTACTTTCGGAACGACCTTCCTGTATGCGGGCACACACACACACACACACACACATATATATATATATATATATATATATATATATATATATATATATATGTGAAAAGTGTGTGTATATAAATATAAGTAAATATATATATAGTTACTGCTCTCTATTAATCACCACAGAGATCCTTCCCTTCCCTCCATTAGAATATCTGACGCTCAACTTCTCGAGAGCAACTCTCTGCGGCTTCTCGGTCTCACGTTGACTGCTGACCTGAGATGGAATAAATACATTGAGTCAATTGCCTCGTCCACCGCAAGGAAAGTTGGCTCCCTGAGCCGTGCTAGGAAGTTTTTCTCCCTGGAGTCGGTCCTCCAGATCTACAAATCCACAATTCGCCCTTGCATGGAGTATTGCTGCCATATATGGTCTGGTACCCCTTCTGTTTGCCGCGGGGTTCTTGATAGGCTCCAGAGGCGGATATGCAATGTGGTTGGCCCTGCCCTGGCGTCTCGTCTACAGTCACTTTCTCGCAGACGCGCCGTCGCCTCCCTCTGTCTGTTCTACAAATACTTTCATGGAAATTGCTCTGAGGAGCTGCATTCGCTGGTTCCCAGACGTCATGAGTTCCAGCGCCTTACGAGGCTGGCATCCCGCTCTCACCCCTTCACTATCGAAACTCCTAAATGTAG
>CAHIKZ030003824.1:1842500-1895000 GCA_903632075.3 Acanthosepion pharaonis | reverse complement strand
AGTCCAATGGAAAAATACCCAACTCAGGGCAACTCTATGAACAATTTGAAGATGACAGAATTTATCAAACTAGGAAAATATTTGGAAGTAGCAAGAAATAAATGCTTAACTGGGATGGAAAAGACATGTTAATGATGCATAAGATGAAGTGTTTTACACTCTGGATGCTTGATTCCTTTTCACTGAGAAACACGAACTGAACCTGGTGAAATAGAAACAAGAGTAAACACGTTGAATGTTAGACAGCCAGAAATATTTCAGTGGATTTTAACTGCAGTGAATGATGTTCTAGTTGATTATAGATTCATTCTTTATCGATAACAGGATGTGGCAAGCCCTATCTGTTCAATACATTAATAGGCGGCTTGAGTCAAGCTGTTCTTCCGTTTGCGGCCATACAAATAGACGCTGATATGTTAAGGGACAAACAGCACACGGCGAATTCAGACTTATCACTTCTTGGATGCATCAAAATCATCTGACATTGAATTTAACAGTTTTCTCCATGTTTCCCTAATAATAATAATAATAATAATAATAGATGAAGCGTCCATGCTTTCATCCAATGCTCTAAGAAATATTAACTTGCTACTATATGATATAATGTAGAGTGACAAACAGATTGGAGGCAAAGTTATTTTTTTATGGAGGCAACTTCCGTCCAAAAGCCAATGTAGTTCCAAAAGGATATGATGTCGATATCATTAAAAATTCTTCAAACAAAGGAAATATTAATCTCCATGAGAATTACAAAATACTAGGACAATATTATTCCGCAAGATTGCTTTTTAAATTTCATGATGAAACTTTATAAAATTATGTGAGAATAAATACATGTGTAACAGATATTCCCACAAATATAACCATCGAAGGAAATATAACATTGATTGATTGATTCGTTTTCTATGGCTTATCAACTCTTTTCAGGTTATTTAAAGCCAGAAATTTTCAAAAAATACAATGTAAGAAATATTTTTTGAGATAATAATGATTTATTGATAAAAGTCTTGCTAATTAACCCATAGCTAGGGGGAGAAGAGGTTATTTGTGCGTAAGTGAATATAACTAACCCAACTGGAATTGGAACTCGGCTCTCTGATTAACAATCCCGAGCCATTATCCATTACATCACCAACACATCCAAGCTTATAGCATATGGTATTCCCAAGCGGTCATTCATCTAGGTACAAGCTAGGATCGACGTTGCTTAACTTCAGTGATTGTACGGGAAACGATGTTTCAGCGTGATATGCACGTAAGCCGCAAATATAGAAGGAAAAACTATGATGAATCAATTGATGAATTATTGTTGTGGTAGGATCCACCTAATTTGCATAGTGGATTCCCCACTCTCTTCCCGTTACCAACCATATAAATATGGTTGGTACCGGGAAGAGATGGGGAAATCAAGAGATTCAACCAGAGACTCTGCCCGACTGCGACTCAGTCAACACATTCTCCAGGAACGGACTTACCAGGAATATACAAAAGACTATATGTAAATATTGTGTACACTTTCTTGTTTCAATACATTTTGTTCTAAGTACATTTCGTGTTGCATTATTATTCCACGCATTAGTCAAGTTTCAACAATTATAAACAAAAGTGATTTTAACACTAAAAACAAAGACTCACTATTGTCCAACAATTAATTACTGCAACATATTTCAGAATATATTAAAATATTCTAAAAGAGCGATGATGAGGAATCTGCTCAACAATTTCTCTTGGGATTGTAGCCTCACTAACTGATATTAATAACAAGACGCATAAGAATAATGCTTCGAAAATTGAATCTAATGGTTCGGCTGTTAAACAGAATCAATCTAGCCACTCAATCAAGTGTTGAGACAACGAACTGCTTTCATTTCAAGTGACACAAAATTAGCTTCCCCAATGAAAAGGCGAGAATTCTTAGTTCTGCCCGCATTACTAATGACAATAAAGAAATCTCAAGACAATGTTTTCATAAAGTTTTGTTCCTGTTAAAAGAACAGATGGAAGATTACAAAGGTCAAGGTAAACTCAAGTGTCTTCTCCAAGAATGTTTCCTTCAAAGGATTATTGTAGTAAATATTTCTTTTTAAATATGCTAGGCAGAACATTCGAAACGCGATACTTTGAAAGAATTATAATTAAAAATATCTGTATCGATATGACATTTATTTTACTTCCTAAAATATATATATGTGTGTGTGTGCGCGCGTATATATATATATATATATATATATATATATATATATATATATATATATATATATATATATCAAATTATATATATATATATATATATCAAATTATACATATATATATATATATATATAATATATATAAAATTATATATATATATATATATATATAAATATACATATATATATATATATATATATATATATATATATATATATATATATATATATATATATTCTGTTTCTTTTCAATTTGAAGGTCTGATGAATTGGGGCCCGTTTTATGACTCTAATGAAATAAATATAACCTCATGAAATTTTAGTGTTTGTGGGCGTGAAACAAACTAAACAAATGTTAGTAAATAACTAAAAACTAAAATAACTATTTCTTAGTAAAGCGAAGAAACCCTAAGAAATATTTCTGATTGTAATTAAAGTCACATTTTCTTTTGCTCCTTAGACGTTAAGTGCAAATCACATTGAAAGTGGAATGAACACTGATAAATGAGTTCAAAGTGACAATCTAGTTTCCAGGTGTCGTATTAACCTCTTTAGCCATCAAAGCAGCAATAGAAGAAGCTGGCAGATTGTAGAATGATTAATTAAGAACTCTTTCCAAGTGTTTTCTTTTCGTTGGCTCTTGCTAAGTTTCTGTTTAGAAGAGAAGGTGACACCGTGAAAGAGAATCATTCCCATTGAAATGAAATTATGCGCCGACAGAAACAAAGAAACTGTTTCATAGATGAGAAATCTCTTGTGAATAATCTGAACAAAAATTAGTGGATAATTAAAATATCAGATAATGAAACGACCAGTCCGAGATAGATAGATAGATAGATAGATAGATAGATAGATAGATAGATAGATAGATAGATAGATAGATAGATAGATAGATAGATAGATAGATAGATAGATATGCGCAAACTGAGAAACAAACCAACCCAGATAAAAAGCTAGGCTTTTTGAATGTTTATTTTAAAAATCGACAAAATCTCTCTCTCTCTCTCTCTCTCTCTCTCTCTCTCTCACGCAACATAATCTTCTAACTCCTATTTTTCTTCACTTGACCTTGTAGCAGACTATGTTGAGCTACCTGTACACAAATAGTTCTCTGTATATTTCCAAGTGCCTTGAATTAATGCGTCAGTCAATGTAAGTTTATTTGCAGTTTTCCACGATCCCCTTATTTTTGCTCTGATTTTTTATCTATCCCCAGAAATGTGTTGGAAAGATTGCTTATTCGTAATATATGTGTAGCAATAAACAGTCTTTCTTCTTTGCTTCCATCCTTATTGCTTGGCATGAAGTCGCTTTTCTTTTCTATTTTCGTGAGTGTTTCGTCTGGACTAAAGACTTCTCTTCACTATTCATCGGCTCTTCATATTCCAAATTAAATCAACCCACGAATATTTCTCCTAACTTGACAAACTACGATTCAGAAATGCATTAAAAACAGGCGTATTTACTTTATAAGAACGAATAAAGATTTATTTTTAATTTGTAATAAATACGAAAACTAAAAATATATTTTAGAGTTTGAAATTTTTAAAAAAATGAGTATTCAGTAAAGAATGCTGGACGTAAAAAATTGTTTTATTTAATCCCAAATGTCCGATTAGATTTTTACTGGCCTTTGATTTCATCAATATTAAGAATTGTTGATTCTGTTTACTGCATTAAACATTAGGCTTGATAAGTGATTACAAAAGAATAAATGCTTTACAAATGTATGCTATAATTACCTACTAATCTCAGAAAAAAGGGGATTTATTAATGCCTCCACTTCAGATGTACACTAATTGTTATTTCAGTTCTTGAAAGAATACTATTAATGATAATTTATTAATGTCCTTTTAGGATCGTTATTGTTCTTTTCATCTATATTCTGTATTCCTATTTATCATATTTCAATGATATTTATGTCACGATTCAAGTAATTATTACACTTACTGACCTAGTAGGCTACCTTGGAGATTAAGTGATAGCAAGTCTCCCAACTATTCAAACACCCCCACCTCAGTGTTGTTTTCCATCCTCTGATTTTCACTTTCTCTAATTTTTCGCTGGGTCTTTCGTGATTATTCCCAGTGATCCAACAATGATTGGAACAACTGTTGCCTTCAAGTTCCAAAATTTCTTCAATTCTCTGGAAAAGTTTAGATACTTATTCAGTTTTTGCTTTTGTCTTAATTTTAGTGGATGATTTTGCTGGAACAAAAATTTTCGATACATTTTTTCACTTTACTCATGATAATTAGATCCGGTCACCTTCCATGGATTGGGTGATCCTTTGTAATTCCAAATATCCGAAGGATTTTCTGTTTTACATCCTCTAAATATTTATAATCTAATATTGCCTACATTCTAAATACCAATTCATTTTCTTTTAAACATTGACACATAAAATATTAACAGCTGTTTCATTTCTCAATAATATACAATATTATTGAGAAATCAAACAATTCTTAATCATTTCTAGATACGTAAAATTAACAAATGAAACAATGATTGATTTGATCACATTAATCTTTGCGTTCAATCAAGGTTCACAATAACTGCTCTCTAACACAAGGAATTCTCGTATCCAGATTATCATTGATTTCTTGAAAGGCATGAACCATGAAATGTTTCGAGCTGTCAATGATGGGAGTAATTCTTTATTGGAAGAAAATACTTTAAAAAAAAAAAACAAACAAATCACACTAAAATGTGTATTCTACTTTAGACTTATACTGTGCGTGTGCGTGTGTGTGATGTTGACATGTTTCATGGTAGAAATATCGAAAAAATATTACTTACAAAGAAAACAGGTGTGTCAATATTGATCCGAAATGAATTGTCTGTTTAATTCTTTGATTCAAAAGTGATAACAGAAAGATCTGCTCATAAGTTTGAAACATCCCCCCCAAAAGCCGAGCGCGCGATTGAGTCAGACAGTTTTTTTTGTTCCCCGTAAACAAAATGTAACATATACAGATGCTATATTTCTGATGTTAACGAATTAAACAAAACATGCAAATAAAATGTAAACTAAATAAATTTTCTCGCCAACCCCACTACAACAATTGATGTGAAACCAAACGCAAAACAAAATGTAGCTCTCAGTTATTAATAAGTACCTATTTTTTTTACGATTATCATCGAAAATAGCTTCACAGAAAGACAAACGGCAAATAATGTCAGCCATGCTCTGTGCACAAATAAACCCTAAAAGTATTCTCAGCATAACCAGTGGGGCTCCTTGTGCACTGCTTAAAATTTCAAGAAAAACACAAAAATATGGGCAAAGGCAACAAGAGGAAGGCGGGTAGTGGTGGAGCCAACAAAAAATGTAATAGGAACTTCTTTAGCGATCTCAATAGCAAAATTACAACGTATTCAATGACATACATGTGTAAGGTAGCTGTTTATCTAAAAGAGATCTCAAGACCGTCAAAACGGCTGTGCATGACGACCTGGCCTGAAATCATAAGCCAGCATGACAAAGCAACTTCACAGATTATATGAAACGAAGTAGGCTGGAAAGGTGCTAAAAGTCTTCAAGTTCTTCAAGACTTATAAACAAACTATTAACATATACTCTGACGAGAAAATCTTCACAGTGGATGCCGTTTTGAACCTTTGAATTGACTGGAGTCAACTGCTGATGTCAATGGCATCTTCAGAAACAAACATCTAGCAGAAGACATGGTCTTGTGTACTGCGGCTTCCGATGGAGAAAAGATGCACTTATTTTTCTACAAGCTGAGAGAAAATGTGGGTTGTGATGTCTATTAGAAGCTTTTGAAGTTAACTAATTAGAGAGCAACACTGTGTTTAGATACAGGATATGGTAATCCTCGCTACACAGCCAATAAATTAAAAAAATCGTCCAACTTTGCTGACTTCTGAACCGCCTCTAAGCCAGTCCTGAGCCCGTTAGACTACGCCATGTGACGCGTTTTGGAGCAGACCATCAATACACTTTCCACCCTAGCATAAAAAAAAAACTGGACCAAGGATTTCATGGTTAAAAGATGTGCAGATTGCCCAGGTCAACTTGAGTATGTAATTAAAAATGATGGATCCCACATTGAATATATTATTCATTTCAATATTATCTATAAGATAATATTTAAATCTATTTGTATTCGTAGGCCTGATTTTTCATAACAGGCGAATTTTGAAGTTTTCGGCAATTCTGAAAGTTTTGCTTCCCTCTCCTCTAAATATGATTAAAAATTTTAAAAATGCTGAAAAAAAAAAACATTCAAACAGGTGAAGTTTTTCTGTCCAGAAAGTATCCAGTCATTTAAATGACATCTTAGACCTCATCAGATTAATCCTCTTGGGGCCTCACATATTGGTCCCAATGGTGTTTCCACTTTTCAGAGAAAATCTTGTATTCGTATAATAATATTGACTTCTTTTAAAAGACTGAATTTTACAGGATCAGCTGTTGACTTTTTGTTTTTTGGGTATTTTGTCTGCATTTTTAAAAATTTATTATTGTTTGTTTTTTCATCTTGTTACAATAATAGCTACATCATCGCAACAAATGTCAAAAATATCACCTTGTACTTTAACCTTTCTTCTCTCAACCCGTCACTGGAAAAGAAGACAACGAACAATCTCATTACTACTAATATCAAAGTAACGACACATTATAGAAAACTACATCAATTTTTCTTAGAAGTTGATTTTACAAGCATAAGATAAAAAAATATTAGCCATATTACAAACATTAATTAACACTGCAGACAAGGCATTTAAATCGCTTTCCATTCGATCACTTCGCAGAAGATCGCTTAACTTCGGCGAAATAACAAGTGTTTTCGACGCCTTTCAGTAATAATAAGCAGTAAATAAATGTTACAGTAGTAGAAGTAGTAGTAACAGATCTAAATATGTCAGCTGGTCGTAAGAAATCCACTGGAGGTCATTACAAAAAACATGACTAAGCACACAAAGAATAAAAAGTACACATCTGTTTATTTTAACAAAAATGGATGACTAATATATCTACTCTAAATTTTGTACGTACACACAACTATCAAAATGTTGATCTAAATTTTAGTGTCATTGGTGATAAAATTTATTAGTCGTTGTCGCATGATTTTAAAGCCGGATTCTGATACTGAGTACATTAAGTTAGTTGCTAAATGTCCGATTATAAGAATAACAACCAGTCTTTTCTCTAATCATCCGGTATTCTTTCATAATACATCCGGGTTCATCCTGATCAATAATCAATGAAAATAAGCAGAAAGGCATTCCGTCCCATCAAGATAAAAATCATCAGGTTATCTTCTTCCCGGCTATTTTTCTCAAAAAAAGTCCAGAAATATTACTAAGAAAAAAATGATATCTATTTTCTGCTGTCACTTTAGAAGTAGTTCCCATTTGAGTCAAGCACACTGGTTCACAATGATTACTGCTCAAAAAGTTCAACAACAAACGTCCATATTACATTCGGCTCACTGCTCTATTCAAATTCCTTTAACTTTTGTATAGAACTACCAATGTAACTATGCAATGTATACGTCAATCTATTAGGGTATGCACGCGAACTAAAACGGTGTAGAACGATTTTGTCGATGGTTTTAAAACATCCGCCATGCCAAGAAAAATCAAGAATTTCGAATATTAAGCGCGACATTGTTTTAATGCTTTCAGTTATTAATATAAAAATTGACAGACTTGACATTATAAAAGTGAATGCTATCTGTAACTCTATCATATATATATATATATATATATATATGAAAAACTACGGTCCACACCGAGTGACGTCAATCTGCTTCATGCTTGAACGCAATCTTCAGGCCATAAGACAATAAAGGTTGCGTTCAGGCATGAAACAGACTGTCACCGATCGATGTTGATCTCAGTGTCGACTTTCATATTTACATATGCTCTATCCATGATATTGAGCATTTTGGGGACTATATATAGCATACAAAGTTATATTTTATCATATGTGTGTGTGTGTGTGTGTGTGTGTGTGTGTGTGTGTGTGTGTGTGTGTGTGTGTGTGTGTGTGTGTGTGTGTGTACTTGATATGCATTCATTGGAAACTTATCAAGAGAATCTAGTTTGTTTTTCTATTAGGCTACTAATAATGTAAACAAAAATACCGTCTCTATATACAGTGTAATTGAAAAGTAACTCCCTATTTTATGTATGATGGACTCTCCCATCTTGTAAAAATTATAGGTAGACAGGAGAGTTCATCAAACCTAAAATAGGGAGTTACTTTTCAATTATCCTGTATTAATGACCTGTGTCGCTGAAAATGAAACTTGACGCACGCGAATAATGACAATAACAAATGATTAATTGACAGGAAAGACTGTGAAAATTCTTCGTTATTTCGTTATTCGCGTGTAAGAAAGTGTCCAATTTGATCATTTACTACTTTCGCCAGTCAACTGCTTAGCAAGAAAAGCAACTGTGGTAAACAACTTGCGGTTCTGTGTCACACTCAACAAAACTTGTACTTCTCTAATCCGGCGTACTGTACTTTTATCAATTCTCGATGGTCCGGCACATTTTCAATCTAGCTTTAGTTTGGAGATCTAACAGAAGAATTCTTTGAATCCCGTTTTCAACTGTAATTTGACGGTTCATAAACCGATTCTCGTTCAATTGAGTGTATAAAAGTTATTCTAACTCTGGTAGGAAACAGAATCAAAGTCTAAATTCGACAATATTTGTTGTAGTTTATTTTAGAAGAGAATAAAACATTAGATATATGACCATTATTCATTCTTCTGACTCTTATAAATTAATTTTAATACAATTGAAAAAGCAAACAAAGATAACTTTAATTTATAATTTATTAAAACCAGATCCTCTTATTTTCCACACTATCAAAAAAATGCATCAAAATGACTTGTTTTCTAGTATTTTTTTTTATTCTTGCTTGGTACGCAGTTATACAGCGGCGGTGGGAATAAATATTCGTACACCATGAAATTTTTAAATTAACATACATATAACTTATGAATAAACTTAAAATCCATACAATATTTTTACACAATTGCATAATGCTGCAATATGCAAAAATCAATTAGAAAACGTTGTTATAAATGAAATTATATTATTTATAAAATTTCGAGGCGAAAAAAAGTATTTGTACAAAATATACCTTTAATATCAAAAGGCTTAAATTACATTTATTTGCATAATTCTTTGTAAGATCCTGCTAGATTCTTCCAATTATCTTATTTTCCAGAAGAATCTAGAACATTCTGCAATTCATTTCTTATACAAAGATATCTCCGCATACAAATCATACACAATAATTATAATCATGGGGAAAAGCAAGGAACTATCAATTTCGCAAAAAGAATTGACCATCAAACATTGGAAGGAAAACAAAAGCTATAGAAAAATAGCAGATATCGTGAATATATCATTTATTAATATTAGTTCCGTTATTGCTAAGTTTAAAAACGTAAAAATTGTTGAGAACGAATCGAGATCCGGCGCACCACGCAAGATTTCTCCCAGATCAATGAGAAAATTCAGGGGAAAATACAAGAAAACACAATGTCTACACGGAGGGAAATGCAGGAAGAATTAAAAGCATCAGGATTTATTGTTACGAAGCGAACAATAAGTAATGAACTTCATAGAAGTCAACTAAGATCGTGTTCTCCAAGAAAAACTCCACTACTATTGAAGAAACATAGGGATGCCCGGTTAAAATTTGTTTGTGAACATAAGAATAAAGCTGAATTATTTTGGGAAAGTTTTTATGGACAGATGAAGCAGAAATTGAACTATTTGGATGTAATTAATGAACTCACGTTTGGAGAAAAGACGGCACAGTCTTTGCACCGAATGACACAGACCCAACGGTGAAATTTGGTGGTGGCAATATCATGGTTTGGGGATGTTTTTCTGCTAATGGTACAGGTAATTTAGCGATAATAGATGGTAGAATGAATTCAAAAATATACCAAGATGTTTTGGGTCAGTAGTAAACATTGGATTCCCAAATGAATGGGTTTTGCAACAAGATAATGTCCCTAAATATACAGCTAAATCTACTAAAAAATGGATTACTGAAAAGTGAAAACCATGCCAATACACTCGAATGGCCATGTCGGTCTCCAGACTTGAATCTAAAAAGAATTTGTGGCGTTTATTAAAAATTCAATTCCGGTGCTCAATTTCTTTTGAGCATCGGAAAACATCTTGGACCTTAGAGAATATGCAAAGAAAAATGGAGTAAAATACCAACGGAAAGTAATAGGTATTATCATTTTGTACGAATACTTTTTTTCCTCTCTAAATTTTTTAATTTCATATTTTCATTAATAGAACAATATTTTCTGATTTTTTTTTGATTTTTTTTTTTTTGGATTTTTTTATTTATTTTTTTTTTTTTTTGCATATTGCAGGATTATGCCTTGGTTTATAAATATTGTATGAATTATAAAATTCGTTTATAAAATCAATCTATGTTAAATTAAAAAAAATTCATGGTGTACGAATATTTCTTTCCGTCCGCTGTAAATCATCATAAACAAGTTTACTTTCAGTTTTATTGCGTTTTAGTTTTAGTTTTGTTTCCGATAAAGACTTTCAGTTTATTTTCTTTTTTCTGTGTATTTTAAAATGGCGTAAATCTCTCGTTTTTGTTACAATAAAGGGAAATAAATGTCCTAGAAAGAGAAATAATAAACATTAAGTGAGGCAAATAAATCACATAGTCAGAATTATTGTAAAAAGAATGATTGATTATAAGCAGTAAAACAGAGTTCTGAGCGAATGCTTTTTGCAGAAATATATTGTAAAATGAGGGAAAATCCTTGGTCAGGCATATCGTTTATTTATCACATACTCAGACCGTGTGTCGGCTTTATAAGGAGATTTCAGTTTTTCTTGCTGATTATTCTAACATCCTATTTATTGAACTTCAGGTCAAGCCAAACAAACAAGTAGCAGATGTCAAAACTACAGGGATTTTCCCTGACCAAACAGCAATGCTTATTTGACCAAAAAAAAAGTCGATAAAATAAATAAATAGAAACTATCAAAATCAATAACAGTGATAGCTTAGGGTTTAAGTCGCTTCAAAGGAACCCTATCTACGCTGGTATTTGCTGACAAAGGACAAGTTTAAAAATAAAGAATTTTGCTGAAAAATTATTGTAAATCAAGTTCAGTTATTTAAGAAATCAATGTCCCCCTCTTCTTCCTTTAGTGTAAAAACAGAGAGGTAGTTATCTGATGGATGGATTCCCTGCGCTATATGTTAGTAATATTCCATTAAGGTACCATGAACGGAAACCAGGAAAATAGGCAGGTACGTAACGTATACGAGTATATATTTAAATAAATGTCGACATTAGAACTTTTGTAGTAGAGTAATAGTAAGCAGAGGCTAATATCGTAATTTTTTCCTCCAGAGTTTAGCATAAAGCGGAAGCTAGTATCTGGTTGTATATATATATATATATATATATATATATATATATATATATATATATATATATATATATATTCATACATACAAGGGCTTACTGAAAATGCTCTTGGCTCGACTAAGAAACTCTCTTCCAAAATTCTGACTGATCATTTGATCAGCTTTCGGGAAATGGGTGAGATAGGAAACTTTTCAGGACACTCGTGTATATATATATATATATATATAGCCCGTTTCATGCTAAATGCAATCATCAGGTCATGTGCGTTGTGCTTTTGCTCGACTCTTTATATATACAGGTCAGTAATGCATTGTGGGTAGTCTGTTGTATTATTCTAACGGTTATTTTGGTGAGAGGTAACGGTTTCGAATTATTATGGATCCGAATGCAGTTTTTGGACTATTCATAGTATTGTTAGTTAACGTTTTTTCATTTATTATTGATTAGTTTTTTTGTCTATTTATAGTGTTGTTAGTTAACTTATATAAATATCATTTATAATTTATATTATTTATATCATTTATAATTTATATTTACATATGCTCTCGCCTAATATTGACCCATAAATATAGCATGCCATTAAACTATATTTTATCATATATTTTATTATATATATATATATATATATATATATATATATATATATATATATATATATATATTATTAAACAATTTAGACAAGTTTTGTCTACTTATTTTTAATAGGACCCTCTAGTAATTACGGACAAGTTTCTTAGTATCCTCATTAAAGGAACAAAGAAAATTGACACATTCATTTTATTGCACTGACTTTCGACATTAGCACAATGTCATCATCAGAGTCTTTCTTTTTTTTTTTTTTTCTAAGACAAAAATTGTTGTGTTCATCATTTTTCTAAGACAAAATTTAAATTAAAATTATATTTGCGAACTGAAAAACGCTAAGATTATGTACTGTACAATTTTAAATTTTATGATGTAAACACCCAACAATGGTAAAAGGAGGTAACTAAGTTATATATATATATATATATATATATATATATATATATATATATATACACACACATATATAGCGCGTACGTTCGCGTGTGTGTCTGCGTTCTATTAGAAAAACACCAAATAAATACAGTGCATATCTACTGAAACATCCTTTATTGACATACAAAACAATTCTTTGTTGATGTATTATTGAAACCGAAAGCGTTCAGAAGTCAATGGTCATTTTATGTTCAAACTTTGCCCGAACGAAGAAAAAAAATATATCATAAACAAGGAACATTCGTTGGTCTGGAACCAAACTTGAAAAAAAAAAAAAAAAAAATTACTATCTAAATACAACCAATATCTATTAATCATGTCACCCCAAGCAAAATGACAATGCCACTACGACGCAAGGAGTCACTGGGAATGAAAGAGAATGCGAAGACTTTCGTGAGAAGAAAGAGAACGGGATTTAGGAAGACAGAAGATGTCGATTAGCATAGCATTTAAATTTTGGTGGGATTGTAGGTGCCATGGAAGCAAGAGATCAGAAGAAAATTCCACAGGCAAAAAAATGTATGTGTGTGTGTGTGTGTGTGTGTGTGTGTGTGTGTGTGTGTGTGTGTGTGTGTGTGTGTGTGTGCATCTCATGTGCACCTCTGTGCAAGCTGGCTTTGCAGCTTATTGTATTAGTAGTGAGTTCGATGTACACAGTGTGCACCATTCTTGTGGCTTTATGCCTGAATCAAGCTTACCTTAGTAGACACCTAAAACCACATGTGTGTACGTGTTCGTTTGCATTGTTGTATGTATACGCGCCAGCTTTTCATATTATATGCATGGTCATGCCTTCATTAGACGCATGTAGGCATAAAGAATTCTGCCAGTTTTTACTCAAAATCGCATGTTTTAATAAAAATTGTTTCTAATTGCGTTCCAAGTTAAAATGGATCAATGGTACATCAGACACATCTCCAAAGCCCATTGAACCTACTCCAAAGTTTAAAGTAATTTGCATAATTAACAATTTTCCTCTGCGATGAAGAGATAAAAATTTATATCTCCTTCAAACCCCACCAAGTGAATGACATCAGACTGAATGTCGACATTATTGGTAGTGTCAATTCGCAATCTCATTTGACGAATCCCCACATGATTAGGGCAATTTCAAATTTCATTAATAATAAAAGAGAAATTATATCCTTACATTGAACAGTTTCAAACGATAAATAAATCCATAAAACAGAGAATAAGAATACTTTCTTCGGGTCGAATAACCTCCCCCTCCATAACTCTACATAAAATGTTTTGACCGTGTATAGCAAACAGTAAAGCAAAAATTTCTCAATTGTCTATAGATTAAAATGGTATTTCTTCTTTCTCTGAAACATGAAGTAATGCACCTCATCGATACGGCATCTGGAATACTCCTTGAAGTATGTCGCCCTTACTGAACATGCTTAGCTGCTTCTACAGTTGAAAGTTCAGGCGCCTACTTTGGCGCAATGATTACCATGGTAACAGTTAATTATCGCGTTAATGTCGTGAGTTAAATCCTGTTGTAGCCTTGTGCCAGACTTAACTAAACTTAGTAAATAACTTTACAATAATCTACTAATTTGAAAATATAACGACTTCTCCAAAGTATGATTTAAAATATAAAATAAGACAATATGATTTTTAAACCTACTTCCGGCTTTCGGGCAGACTGATCGACTTCCGTGAAAAAAATCACATGATTATAAAAAGAAAGCTATATGAACACATGAATTTATTCAAAATTTAATCTTTTCGTTCAATCGAAGTGGTAGAATACTCAGATCAGGGATCTTGGGGTTCCAACTACTTGTAGTGATTGAATTATCTGTATTAACTACTTGTTTTGTTTTTCTGCTTGAATGATGAAATTCATCTTCACTTCAAATGGAAGTCAGGAATCCAAATGAATAATAAGTCAAATTATCAACAGATTTTTAAAAGATCGAAACTAACAACCAACCTTCATTCTTCGGACTTGTATAAGTTTTATGATAACTTCAAAAGTTTTTTGGCAGATGCATGAAGAATACATAAACAAGTAAGAACTTAATTATTTCTGCTTCTTCTTAGCTTCTGGTAGCAGTTTGACAACTTCGCGACTTACTTTATTAATCAAAGACACAAAATTCTTTCTAACATACACAATAAATTACATTTAATCAAGACTATTAGCTAAATACCCAATGAGGATCGACTGTATGAACTATGTAAAAAATTAATCACCCTACAATAGGCGCCCAACAACTTCTCTTCTTTGCAAACTTTTTTTTTTTTGGAGCACGCCACGTGATACTGTTGTCAATTGTCAGTGAACATGGCCGGGTTGCTAATTCGACCACCAGCATGGACTGTCTTCTTACTATTATTTAACCTTTCTCCAGTCTATCAGTTCGAAGGAAACAATTATTAATCTCAGCCGAAATTTGAACACGGTTCACTGAGTTCTTTCTTCACTCACACAATTTTCTAAGCTTAGCTTTATTCTGTACCAAGGCCACAATAGTGGAGACATACGATGACGTTCGTAGGGCGTCCCGAGGCGGTGTAATGGTTAGCAAGCTTGTCTCGCTAGCACAATTACGAATGAGTAGTGAGTTCAATCCTCACTGGGTGCCCCATACTTCCGGCCTTGTGCCGCACCTAAGCTACGCTTGGAAAATCGCTACGATGACATTCGTAAATGAACAGCAAGACAGACTTGCTTTATCTGTTCGATACTCCAAATAATGAGAGTTCTAGTTTTAAGGATTTAATAATCATATATAACATTCAAATCTCTGTGTGTGCGCGCACGCGCAGTATGGACTTAAAAACTATATTCTGCTTAAATACTTTATTGTATCCATTTGATTCATGTTTGGCTAGAGATACACGCGTTTAAAAATAAAAGCAAATATCAAAATGAATTATTTCAATCGTTTTGCTGTCCGTAATTAATAATTTCTTTTTAACCAAAGAAGTTGTAGACCAGCAACAATCGTTCCTGAAATAATAAATTCATCCCAAGTACATTGGTGTGGGTGTGTGTGCGTGTCCTTTGTTAAATGATTTTCAAAGAATATGGGTGTGCGTGTGTCCTTAAATGATACATACAGGGAATGTATACACGTTGTTAAGAAAGATATATATATACATGTTAGTCGAAACCTAAACAGTTTTTTTTCGTGTGTGCAGCACAGGTGCTTGCGACGTATGTATCAGGGTTTATAAACCACTCCAGTCGTTAGGCAACCATGAAATTTGACTGCTTTTAAAAACTTTAAAGGAGATTAACACAGAAGTAAAATACTCTGTCTTCGTTGTTTAATTGTGTAAAAATAGCAGAAATCCTATTTTAAAAAAGTATTGTTTAAAAAGAAACTTTTCCTGTTTAGTTAGAGGAGCAACACGATATAATTAATGCGTTATATTGCTCACTTAAGTAAAAAGTAGGTCCTGCTAAAAAGAATAAAATAAAAATAAACAAATAATGGAAAAAAAATAGGTCTCCTCTTCTGTAATTATTGCCGACAATGATCGAGGCAATTTTTGGGTCGCTAGGCTCAGAGTGGAGACAGCTGTTCTGTGAATGGGACAGGTTACCTTTTTGCTTAAGGACAATGACATTACATGAAAAAGGCTGATACTTATTGCAAAACTAAAAAGAGAGTAATTAGATTTAGGCGCAAAAGTGCTGAATAAAATATAAATTACTAAAATCTATAATAACAATAAAAGCAATGAATATAGAAACGGGGAAAATGAGGTGCGAAGTAGCTAAAACTTTTAAAAATTGGTAGTAATTATGTGAAGTGAAACGATCATTAGTACTAACTGCTTTTAGTGAAAGCGTTTTACTTTCTTTTTTTTAATTCGGCTAAAATTGTTGCAGCTTGATGAGAAAAAGTAGTAGTAATAGCGAAAGTAGAAGAACTATAGTTTAGTTTCACTTTTTTTTACAAAGTTGAAAACCACGAGACTTTTAGGAAAAAATTAGCTTCCGTTTTTATTGCTAATAAAGGAATAAAGTATTGTAAGTTCATTGGAAAATTAGTAAGATGAACTTTAATCAAGTGTTTTCCAGAGTTTAACTGATTTATTAATTGTTATCGGTAAAAAATATCTTTCTTGTTTTAATTGGGTCATATAAATTAAAGAAAAAAAGTCCTTGGGGGAGTTCGACATTATCAAAATAATAAAAAATAAAATATATAAAAAATACAAAAAAAAAAAATAATGTCTTTTCGTTTTGTTTTTGTCTTTTTTAAAAAAAAAAATGCTGTCTAAAATCATTGAAGTTTCATATTTGATCATTGTTCTCCACAATTTGTCTTCACAGAATTGTCATAACTTCTTGGAAAAAAATCACTCCACTATCTTTCCCAAGAAGTCAGGACAATTCACAATTAACCTGTGGAGAGGCATTATCATCTAAGGAAATATAGCTTCTTTTTTCTTTTGTTTTTCTTTTCATTTTTTTTTTTTTTTTTTTTTGAAATAATAACCAGAACTTTACTGCGTCTTCACTATTATGATTAATTACAAAATACATTAAACAAAAAGAAAAAATATTAAACAATGTTTCTAATTATGGTAGTGTGATTTTAAATTTTGCTTTATGCCTTAAACGGTTTTACGTCGGAAAACAAAAACTTTAATAGTTATGATTTCCAATGTAAATATATAAATACTTTTTAAAAAAATAAAAATTCAATCCTTTAATTCAAATAAATAAGAATAGAACACAATAATTCACTGTCTTCATTTTCTCACTGTCCCATAGTAGATCTTACATTTGCTTAAACATTTCATAGACTAAAAATCTAACAACTATTATCAAGATTGTCAATGTTTTTGCATCGTTTGTTGCAGTCATTTTCACTTTGTGCGCATGTGTAACGATGTTACATCCTGTAGTGTAAAGTAAACAATAAACATTTTTTTAAACCGAATATTCCTTTCTTTTTCATATCAGTTTTTTAATAGTTCAATTATTATAAATTACATAGTTTTAATTTTGCTATTGAAAGCTATAAGGTGACATCATTAAAAAAAAGAAACCTAATACATCATCTATACTATACAAGTGTAAAAATAGTTATTACTTACTTTCGTTATTTAAATCAATTTCATTGAGTTTGGTAAACTTTGGTATGTACCGAGCCCCCAAACTGATGTTTTCGGCAATATCAACCACATGTGATCAAACTAAAGAATTATTGCTTTTTTTTTAACGTAAAACATTGGTAAATTAAGCTCATGTATTATTGTGACTAACTTATTATGGAAAAAGTCTATGACTAGCACTCAGTAAGGATCGAATTCACACCGTGATTCATTTGACTAGTTGACTAGTCACTCTCCCACAACGAAGTGCCTCTAAAAAGTCTTAATGAACCGTATTACGTTTTTTAAGAAAAATAAATTTTTGTGGAAAGAATCGACAGCCGGCCTAGATTAACATGCAACACATGGATGACATTTCAAACGAAAAGCCCAACAACACGCTCCTACCGCTAAAAAATGTTACATTTATTACTACAAATACTACACTTACTTGACAAGGTAAAGAGATGCGTGTCTATGGCAACTGTCAATGCAAACACACGACAGTACGAGTTTTTAAGTGAATGAATGGCATTATTGAGTGCGACACAGAAAAGAAAATATTCGAACGCGTGACAATTGCAATAAGTTTTAAAAAATATATAAAAACCCAAAAACTTATTTAAATCTCAACCATCCGGATTTAGAAGAAGCTATAATGAAATCGGAACTTTTAAAATTTAAACAATGGATATTTTTTTTAATGAAAATATTCCTGTTCCTGGAAAAATTATCGATTTCCGAAACCGTGGAAAGATTAACAATCGTGACACAATTTCTTTGTTCAATAAATTAGAATCTTTCCTTCAATTTTCTAGAAGCACCACTGAGAATATTTCCTTAGTTACAAAAAAATTCATTTGAAAAATTTCTAAAATCATTTTTTATTTGTTATTCCATTTCTTTGAATTTGGGTACCATGTGACGGTCTGTCAAGCAGGTATTTTTAGACGCTGTCGGAAATAGCGAACACACATAAAAAAATAAAATTAGATACAATTTTAAAAAACACACAACGTAACAAATTATTTGATAGACAGACAGGTAGCTAGATATATAGACACAGATCGATAGACAGACGAATAAATAGATCGATAAACAAACTGATAGACAGAGAGGTTGATAGATAGGTCGACAGAGTGAGTGACAGATCGATAGATAGACAGATCGATAGACAGATTTTAAAACTGATATGCCTTATTTCACGTTGTTGTTTGGATTTTCTAGGATTTTGTTCTGTTGAATGTTTTTCATTTATAAACTAAATAGTACGAATCACTTCAATTTATATACTGTAGTGTACCAAAAATGATGTCAAGTAGCATTGAAACATTTTTAGCGTACTTTTTTAAATTTTTTAGTAAGCTTACAAGTTTGCTTGGTGCTATCTTTAAATTTAATGGTTGTTTCTTTTATTATTTTTACCTAAAGCTGTCTTTACTACATGCAAAAGCATAATAAAATGAGGCAAAAAAAAACAAAACAAAAACAACTGAAGTGCGCGTCTCCTTCAAGTCGAGATATTTTGATCTATTCTAGAATTGCATTTTTATTATGTACGCACTGCTCTTTGTGTGAATAGTGAATGTAATTCAAAAGTTACTTTGATAAAAAAAACTAAAAGACTCCACAAAATAATTATTTAGATGGCATTATTTTGTTTATTTGACACCGTCACAACTCACAAGAAACGGCCTTAGCAGTCATAGCAGTAGCCGAATTCTACCGCATTACTAGTTGCAATATAGACGATATCGCAATGAAAAGACGTTTTACTTTTAGTTTTAACGACTCACTACTAAATAGAAAGCACTGATAATAATAATAATAATAATAATAATAGTAACAACAACAATAACAACAACAACAGCAATAATAATAATAATAATATAATGGAGAAAATCAAAAGTCCATACCTGTTGCCATCGGTCCTCAAGAGAAGGTTGCGCTGAAAAGTAGCCAGTATCGTGCACAACCTGGAGCTCGCGAAAAATGCTTCCGCTTGGTAGTACATCCATTCTGACAGGCATGAGAGACGACGAAAGCAGCAATCTAATTATAGTCGGTCATCTACTAAATCTATTACGCCAGATATAACTAACTATATAGTAGGTTTGCAAGATAAGACAAGGAGAGGGAAAGGATGAAAAAGCGAGAGAGTGAGAGAGAAAAATAGAATGTCGCGGTAGGTGGGAAGAGTAAAGTAAAAAAATAAATGTCGAAAAGATAAACAATTTTTTGTACTATGAAAAAAAAAAGCGTATAAAGAAGAAATATTTAAAAAATTTCTGTTTTTTTATATTTTTTAATATTATTGCTGCTTGTATTTTTGAAGCGTCGAGAAAAAACTGTAGTGTTGTTTTATCCGGTGTTTTAAAATAAAAGTAAAATCTTATCCAAATAGACTTGTTTTTAAAAGCTATGTGCAATTCTTTTTTTTTTTTTTTTTTTTTACATCTGTCAGTGCTTAAGTTCTACTTTGTACTTGTTACGCATACACATCCATAGAACTTATGTGTATATAAGCGCACGCGCGTGCGCGTGTGTATGTGTGTGTCTGTGTGTGTGTGTGCGTGTGTGTGCGCGTGTGTGTGTGTGTGTGTGTGTGCGTGTTTGTTTTTAAAAGGTTATCCAGTCAGAAAGAGCTATAAACCACTTCCCGGCAGCTTCTAACCAAAGCAGTGATCGGCTCAGCTTAGAGCGATTGCAGGAAGGATCACGTGGAGTAGCGACTCATTTATCTCGACCAATCAACAAACACTTTACAAAACGTTAATAATGTGCGGAATTTCTAGGGACCAATCAGTGACCGCGCACTTGTTATTCTCTACATATCTGATATGCAGGTCGCATAAGGTAGTTGTGCATGTGTATATTAATAATATATATACATATATATATATATATAATATATGTGTGTGTGCGTGTCTGTGTGTATTATTAGAACTAAATGGCATAGTTTGTCAACAACCGCTTTTTCTTGTTAATGCGTTAATTTATTTATTTCTCGTGTAAATTAATTGCTTGTTAAATAAAATACAAATCGTAGAAGAAACTAGCTGTTAATAATTGCTCTCCCCAAGGCGCTACATAATCACCTCTATACATGTTTGCTTAAGTACTAAAGATTTTTACTGCATGCAGAACAGTATTGAATGAATGCTAATTTACACTTACTAGTTACTACTTATCTAAAGTAGATATTGCTCACTGCAATATTGGTGTACTATACTGTAAAATTCTAACGACTATGCACGTACACGCATATAAACTCATATATATATATATATATATATATATATATATATATATATATATATATATATATTTAGTTGGATTGATGTGTGTTTGTGATCCTGGGTTTCACGCTTTTGCATTCGTCAGACAAACAGTTTGTCTGATCGATCAAAGCGTGAAACCCAAGGTCACAAACTATCAACAAATATATTAACTCTATCTCTGATATTGAGCGCTTTCTAATAAGTACCGCGCATATAATATATAAATAATAATATATATATTACATATATATATATATATATATATTTATATACACACACTTTTCACACACACACACACACACATATATATATATATATATATATATATATATATATATATATAATAATATATATATATATATATATATATATATATATAACATGTTTGTGCTCAAACATAACACTCTGTGAAAGTTGACCACAAAATAAAATTGTAAACTGAAATTAAATTAATTGTCAAATTAAGAAAAATTGTCATATTTATAATTTATAGACAAAATTGATTGTTCTTTTGATTTCTTCAATATTTTATTAAGGTGACTCTGGCACAAAACCATAACTCTAACGAATTTTACCGCGTGACACGATCGTTAACCATTTACTAATAGTAGGCATTCAAGTTTAACTATCCAGTAACATTTCTTTCAAACTGTCAACAAAAGAGCCACACTATTAGACCTTTTTAATTTACTTAACAAATTCTTTTGAACCATTCAATAATAAATAGAAGTGTGGAGTGTCACAATGACTATTTATCGAAAAAAATATGAGCGGCCAACACATCGAATGACGGAATAAGAAGACTTACAGTGACATGAAACATTTTGCACGTTTATTTTCTAAATTATTTTACTAATAATCCACTATAAACTGCATCCACAATTTTTATAAAATAAATTAAGCAATGTTTTCAGAATATGAATGAGGGAAAACACCTATTTTAAGTAAATACTATACTTTCATTTTTTTTTTCTTTTTTTGCGAAAAAAGCAACTTTGAATGAATCGGTTATGCGCTAAATTTTTTGTTGCGATGATGAATTCATGATAAATGGACAATGATAATTATTAATTTGATTTTTGTAAACATGAAATTATTAAGCCACTTGATTCAATTCACACCTTTTTAAAATAATTCTAAAAGTTCATGACGTTCGTATTTCTTATGAATTCTGTGTGTACATCGCCTAATGTGCGTAATATAAAACTTCCTTATTTGTCAATGCACTTAATTCACTGGTGAATATTAATCACAATCATCGAACATACAGATAAATTTTCAGATCGATATTCAGCTAAACTACGTGTCAATTTACGAACTTATTGATCCACTCTATGTCACGTGGTAAAATAATTAAGGATTTTTAAAGACCTTTTTATCTTCAAGTGTTAAAAGTTCATGTTCGATTTCAGTTTTGAAAAAAAAAAGTCTGAGAAATTAGATTTTAGAGAAAAGCAGACCAACTCCACTTTGAAAACTGGCCTAACACCGCATCCTATCATTTCTCTTATTCCCACGCTAGTCTGCGTGTTCGTGGCTTTACTTAATACTAATAGAAGATAGTAATCAAGAATATAGTAATCAAGATCATAGTAATAATGCACTGTTGAAGTTGGAACTTGCTACACTAGAAAACAAGGTTGCAATCTATCACATTCTGAGGAACCCTTGACTTTCTGTATCTACTAAGTAACCCAGTTAGTAAGTAAATTGGTCAAATAGTACAATGGAACGATAAGTAAATTAAATAACGGACAAATAAACGGAGAACAATATTTCTATGTGTCAAGAAAGTGAAATAAAATATCACGATGTGTATTTGGTAGTCAGTTTTTTTTTTACTCGTCATAATCTATCTAAGACAGTGAAGAAGCCTGTTTAATTACTATCGAACTCTCCACGTCTGCTGGGGGGAGGCGGGAAATCTATGTTTTTTACCGGAGACAAGAGCGACTTGAAACTGTCCCACACGTAGTAATGAATATTATTGTCTGTCTGGTGATTCATTTCGAAACTCACACTTATCGTTAGTCTGCACAATATCATATTAATAGAAATATTAATAGAAATATTAATAGAAATATTAATTGAAATATTAATAGAAATATAGAAATATTAATAGAAAGAAATTGCATTGCCATTAATTAACTGGATTACACGTCTTTTACTATTTTTAAACACGACAAAATTCGTCATTTTCACAAAAAGACCTTGTTGGATAGCGACACAAGACTTGGTACTCGCTCTCTCTGCTACAAAAGGACACATATTCCATGAATGTCATTTCTGTTACTATGACAACCATATATTGTGTCTTAATGATATGGCTGATGTACTTAAAGTAAATACGTGTGATGAATTAGAAGTTACGTTAGGTTGAGAGTTTGTTCCATATGATAACAAACTTACATTAGCTTATAAAACATTATTAAAATGATTGATTTTGTTGCTTTTGGAATCTATCTATCTATCTATCTATCTATCTATCTATCTATCTATCTATCTATCTAGAGAGAGAGAGAGAGAGAGAGAGAGAGAGAGAGAGAGAAGATGGGGGAGATAGAGAGAGTGGGGATGGGCGAAAGAATTTATCGAGTATAGATGCGGAATATCCAGTGACACTATGTGACCTTTCTTTATTGAATTTAGTTTTTCCTCAGTATTTTGGCCTTCCGTTTGACAGCTACCAACCACTGGACATGTTTCCTGATCTGCACTTGTTGATAGGATGCACAAGGCCGAGAAAAGGATGGAAAGAAATGAACAGATGATGAAAACCTTTCTAGTACGAAAAACACCGTATAAGGAACGAATTCACTAAATTAAATAGATAGATACAGCTACAGACGGACAGATAGATAGATAGATAGATAGATAGATAGATAGATAGATAGATAGATAGATAGATCACAACTGTATTAATTCTAGAAAAGTAATTATATTTTAAAATGTATACGCTCTAGAAAACACACACTCGCATACACACGCACGTGTCCCCCCCCCCTCCCCACACAGACACAGACACACACTGAATAACGCCAACCGATCCTAAGGAGAAATAACTCGCCCACACGCAGCTTAAAAAAATTCAACACACGAACAAAAACTCCTCCATCTCTGTTCTGTCCCTCTTCTTTTCTATACTCTCTCTGTCTCTCTATCTCTTTCTTTCTCTCTCTCTCTCTCTCTCTCTCTCTGTATATATATATATATATATATATATATATATATATATAAAATCAGCCTACTTCTATCTATCTATCTATCTATCTATCTATCTATCTATCTATCTATCTATCTATCTATCTCTGCAGGTAAACATGTGCGTGTGTGTATTCATGTGTTTACAAGAATGTCGCATATGCCCAGTTGCATTAAAAATAAAACTGAGGAAAAACTCATTTAAAAAAAATATTGTAACTATTGCCTGCATTACTGCCTCCTCCTCCTCCTCCTCCTCCTCTCAAGATTCACACTGCTTTTTTTCTTATATTTATTTTTATTTTCTTCTTTTTCTTTTTCTTCTTCTTCTTCTTCTTCTTCTTCTTCTTCTTCATTCTCAGCAATCAGATTATTGTAATACTGACACAATGTTTCGTTAGGTCCTCCCTTGTGTTTGTCTGAATCGGAAAAAGGCTCCGAAGAGAGAAAAGAAAGCAAATAATAATAAAGTCTGTGTTCACATTACATACTCAACATTCCATTTAATATCCTACAATAATATCTCTTGTACATTCTGATAGCGAGACCGACTGTACATACGCACACACACACATACACATACATAAGGGTATTAGCACGTAAGTGAATGTAATGGATTCGACTGGAATTCGAACTCGGCTCTGCGATTCCTCAATCCAAGCCACTATCCATTACTCCACCGTGCCTCCTTGGGAAAGGTATGAAACCTCTCCCTCCAGCTATGGGTAAAATAGCAGGGCAGACTGGGTTCTATAACCTTGGATGGCAACTGGTCTAGGAGAAGGACAACTCTGAATTTAAAACCTGCGGGGGGTCGTTTGGGAACCTTGTGGCATTCGGTGCACCAGGTCTCTGTATTCGTCCCTACAAAAAGTGTGGACGGTCCTGCACGAAGCCTTCACCACTATAATCAAATCTCATGTGCCGGTGTCGGGCTGTCGGTTTCCTGGAAACTGATCTGCTTGACCCTCATACGTCGAATCTCGACGGGAGAGTCGATTATATTTTTATATATATATATATATATATATATATATATATATATTATATATATATATATATATATTTCTAAATGCTATTTTAATGGATGTCCATATTTGAGTAGACGCCCCGTTTATTTAGTAAACAGGATATTTATTTATTTTCATCTACCGGCCTGAATATTCGAGAAATTTTATTGAAGGAAAGATGTGCCTTCCCGCAGGATTTAAACCTTTGTCCCCCCCCCTAAGCAGGAGGAACCGTCGTTAGATCCGACGTGCTTTAACCGACTCGACTTCGAAGGGTCTCACCGATCGAGCAAAGCCGAGTAGTGCCTTATAAGCACATATTTCTTCAAAGATTCTCGAAACATTTATGTCTGCCCAGTTTCGTATCCTAACGTAATCATATTTGTTAATCCCACAGATGATATTGATACATACAGAATACATACACATATATATATATATATATATATATATATATATATATATATATATATATATATACTATATGATAAAATTATAATACATGAATAATTATCGGTCGACTATCGGTATCGAACCCTCTTTTGATATTAATGTTGTGAACGTTGGAATTTATAGAAGAAGGAAATTACTGGAAAGTAATTGAAACTCACCTGAAGCGAGCGGAATGTGCAATGCTCCTCATGCCAATGACACTTCCACCGAGCTTTTCTACTACATATGACTTCACTGAATATCTTTTGATGTGTTCCTCTCGAATTTATATTTAAACTGGGGTCATCAGAAGAAAATGTGCACCGTTTCGGGGCCTTCCTCTCAACGGTTTCAGTTGCACACCGGCCCCCATCACTGATGTGAGGCCCCATTATAACGTCATATATATATATATATATATATATATATATATATATATATATATATATATATTTTTTTATCACTAAGGACATTAATTTAATCCGATTAAGTCCTTTTAGAGGATGAAACGCCTTATATAGAATGTTTCCCACTTTGTCATTCAATTATATGGCATATTTCTCAGATATTTTGAAACTTACATATTATATTTTCCCATACCCACAAATATAAAACGCATACTTATTACATTAACTGATACAGTTTAATGTTTTCAAATGAAATTAATACGAAGCAACTGATGCCGGTAAATTATTCAGGATATATTTAAATTTATATAAGTCATGTGACTTTCAACCGTAATTTCTCTATCCAAATTAAAAATATTGACAACTTGTCTTGCGAATGTCAGATTTTATTATGCAAACAAAGTTCTTAAATATTGGTTTCTCGACTTCTATACATTTCTTTTAATGATGAATGATATTCTATCTATTTGATTAATATATGGACAGGCTCGGTACTATTCCATTAATTCTATTTCTTTGAAACCTTTTGGACAAAATAGGCAATAGACAGCTTCGCAGAATGTACAGAAACATTATATTGCATAAATATACGTTTTAATCGAAATCTCCTTGTGACCTAAACCACTAAGAATGAAAAAAAAAGGAATTTAGAACAATTTCGATATCATCAACTGAAAAGTGATTTTTACTTTTACCCAGTGGCTGATTGGCATTTATGTCAGTTTGCTTGATGGCAAGTGGGCTCATGATGGAGAGTGACCCCTACCAAACAAAAATGTAATAAACAAACATAGACATCTGTTTTAGTAGTAAAAAGGAATGGGAACTATATAAAATCATTTACGCACTATCAGTTACTCAAGTCTAATGTGTGAGGACATTTTCAAAGCTAAAGATCATAATAACAAGGTTAAGAAATTCTCTCTCTGAGGAGAATTTGAAATTATCCATTGAAAAGGAATTGTTAGATGAATTGGATGCATAAGCAATTATTGTTTTTATCTATCTCAATACTCCAGCATTCAATGGTCCATTCATTGGTGATCTACATTCATCGCTAAAAAATAATCGTGGGAAATCAATTTTCATTTATTTTGCACAAATTACAAGTTTCTTTTTGTGACGTTTACTTAAAGGTGATTGTTTTATTCATGTCTTTTGTCAATGTTCTTAAAATTTACACATTTTCTTTCTAGTTACATTCGCAACACTAAATATCTGTTGGTAATCAATATATTTTCTTACTTATTTTCTCAGATCTCTTTTGTGTGACATTCTTAAAAACAGTTTTTTTTTATTATTTCTTTATTTTCCAAGTTGTGTTCCGGTTACTCAATAAATTATTTCGGATTTAATCTATGCACCATTTATTAGTAGGTGAACAATCATGTTTCTTCACACCTTCTCATCATGCTCCATTATGATTCCTCTTTCGATTTGGGATATTTCTTCATCCATATGTTAAACTTTCGTCAAGTATATTACTTGCTATTTTCTTCTTTCTCGAGCTTTGAGAGTGTCAAATTCACCAATTTATTTTTTTAGACATTATATGTACCTACCAGTTCATTTGTTTTCTTCTTATTGCTAACAACAGTTTCTTTGTCTTTCTTATTCTTCTTGGAAAAGTAAATTCCATTTATATTATGATCTGCTCACTGTATTCTCCGGATTTATGGGTAGGACAACATCCCGGTTGCATTCCGGCCTTTTCTTGATTTCTGATCAAATCGTCCATCTTTCACTACCATATATAGAAAGGCTGACATCACAGGCTACTCCAACCATCATTGGTTTGTGTTTCTAATGTTCATTTTCAAAGACTTTCGTTTATTGCGCTTTTCTTATTCATCTTCGAATTTCCATCGTCTGTTATGACAAAATGTCCAGGCAGTTGAATTTCTGAATTTCTTGGCCAGTTTCCTTTTGCTCATCATCACGAATTTCGTCTTCGTACAATTAATATTTAGTTATTTTCCTTCATAGATATTTTGTCTGATAATTATTTTCTTTCTGAATCTGACATCAACATAGAGTTATCCGCGTAGTGTATATGCTCAAAGTTTAATCCACTGATAATAAATCTTGGTCGGATCTTCAATTCTCTTTAGAATCATCTTGCTGTATAGATTAAAGAGATCCGGCGAGAAAACACTTCATTTTCTCATTTTTCTTTCTATTTTCGTGTATTTTCACTTAAGGCGTTTGTTCCCAATATAGATTGTAGTCTATTTATATATCCTTTCCATGTAGACCAAAATTTTCTAATATTTCAAAAATCGTTCCTTACTTTATCTAATGTATTTCATGAAACCCGTCTATGGGATTTTCTTTACTCCGATTGCTCTTTCTGATGTTGAATTTATCATTTCTTGTTTTCCACAAAAGCATATTTTTCTTCTTCTTCTTCTTCTTCTTCTTCTTCTTCTTCTGGTTTCCACTTGGATTCTGTTCCAACCTCTATTCACTGTTCTGTTCATTAGTATTTTAATTAGGAGTTTAGTTATGTGGCTTATCAGGTTGATTGTTCAGTTTTTCGCGCCTTTCCTTTTTCAACAGTAGCTTATTTACATTTACCTATGAAGGATTTCATTAGACTCATAAACTCTGCCGATTTTCTAACTATGTCTAACTCAGTCTATAGCAGGGTTAAATAAAACTGACGAATTTAATTTTTTCGTCGGTTGAAATAAGCTTATTTCCCATATGAGGTGATTTGGGAATTTATTGAGTATTATGTGCTCTGTAATAATAAATACATTGAGCACTTTTTGTGGATCAGTTTTAATATTTTATATTACTAGGATCCACTTGAATTATATACCAACGGAGTTGTTACCTTTATATATATATATATATATATATATATATATATATATATCGGGTGATCCAAAGGTGGACAGTAGGTTGTATAGCGTTTACGTTAGTGTTATACTATAATTATAAGAGCAGTTGTGTGAGTATTTTGATGAAACATTTTTCAAGAAATTGATTGGACAAAGTGCATTTCAAGAAATTAATACACAAAAATTCTTGTGTAAAATGTTTGTCGAAGCGTGGAAGGTAGACTTCAAAGCTGTGTAAATTGTGGTACATCATTTTCAGTGCTTTTGTATGGTATTATTGTGTACAATAAAATTTAATTGTATATGTAATAATTGTTTATCAAAATTTAATTGAATTAGTATATATATATATATATATATATATATATATATATATATATATATATATATATATATATACAATGAAAAAAGTAGATTAGTAAAGTTAATGATATAAAATGGCGAAAACTCTTCGCAAACAAAATTTTAAAGTTGCATTATAATTGTTTGGGAAGATTTTTCGCCATTTTATATCATTAACTTTACTAATCTACTTTTTGTATGAATGATTCATTGTAATATAAATTGAACTGCACCACATATTTGATATATATATATTTTTATGTTTAAAATTCTTTTTATAGATACAAGTATTTAAGTAAATGCTCTGTTTATAATAAAATTTCTCGGACATTCAGGCCGGTAAATGTTATTTAATACTGTTTATTATAAACAGAGCATTTACTTAAATACTTGTATCTATAAAAAGAATGTTAAACATAAAAATGTCTTTAAATAATTGTCGGACTTTGTCCATTTCATAATGTATGACGTCATTTGTTTACATTTGGATACGCCATGAGCAAATATGAATGTACGTGAGAGAATCATGGAAGATTGAAGTTTATAAGCAGTAAATTCGACCTTGCCAATCGAACGATCCTTGTGGCCGGTAAATGTTATTTAATACTGTTTATTATAAACAGAGCATTTACTTAAATACGTGTATCTATAAAAAGAATGTTAAACATAAAAATGTCTTTAAATAATTGTCGGACTTTGTCCATTTCATAATGTATATATAAATATATATATATATAAGTACATGTATATACACACACACATATATATATATATATATATATATATATATATATATATATATATATATATATGTTAATAAATATACATATACCTACGTTTGATGTGCGACTTAAGTTTCGTTGGTTACCCAACTCATCGGGCTCAAGGTATAGCTTATGGTTTTGAAAAAAATATATGTAGATTTTCATAGGAGGAACGCCGCTTCATAGCCCGAAAATAAAATTATAAAAAAATTCGAAATCAATATGGCATCTGAATGCCTCATTAAATAATTTAAAGAAGTTTTGCCTACACAGGTTTAATAGTATTCTTTCTTATTTACGAACGAGTTTTTAGTATTATTATTATTATTATTATTAAAAGAAGAAAATTACAATGTTGATGCATATCCATTTTATTCTCGCGTACTTTTGACATTAGCACATTGTCATCGTTAGGGTCTTGTTTTTACGAAGACAAAACTGCTGTGTTCATCTGAAAATTAAATTTATATTGTGAAGTGAGAAACACTAAACTTACGTACTTATGTTAAGAGATGTAAGATGCATCATTCAATTGGAAGCTCAACATTTTAGACGACGGAATTGTGTGTGACCAACATATATATTATTTATGGAAATACAATCTCTCAAGGGACACTGGAAATACAATTTCCCAATGGTCATTTAAATTTATATATGAGATTAGTTTTCAACAACACGTTAATTGATTGGGAAGGAGTTGTTACTAATGATTACATTAGGTATATTGAATTTTGTATAGTATATAATTAATTTTCTTTTTTAATAGAATCTGTGGTGGATATATTATTATTTATTAGTATTTTTAGAATAATTTCGTCCTATCCTTGGGATTATGAAGATGACATTAAAGATGACATTGAGAATATTCGAAAGTAACCGGGAATAAAATGGATGAATAAAAAGATAAGATGGAAAGTATTTTACTATCTAAAAATGGTAGCAATAATAATGATAATAAGAATAACAACAAATTTGGATTTTCGACAATGAAATTTCCAATTCAACAAAAAGAAATATATATATATATATATGTGTGTGTGTGTGTGTGTGTGTGTGTGTGTGTTTAGGCAACAATCCTTCTTTCATTGAATACGACTGACAAGGTGCTTTGATTTAGTTTTTTATACAATTTCTCATGCGACCTAATAATTGGACGAGAAAATAGCTATAGCTGGTATATAACGATAAAAGAATTACTACGTTACTCAAAAATCGATAACCGAATAGAGTAGATAAGAATAAACAAAATAAAAATAAGCAAATAAATAAGAAAAAATGAGTAAAAATTAATCACAAAAAATAAATAAATGAACAAATTAAGAAATCGTTCCCGCTAAAATAACCGTTAGAACTAATAAAAATAAACATAAATAAGCAAAAACAAGTAAAAAAATAATCAATCCAAATAAATAAATAAAATATTAAATAAATTAAAAACTGCCATCTGCCAAAATAGCAGAATAGACTACGGCAATCAATCAAAACATTGATCGAATAAATATCTTTATCTTCCCAGACCAAAACAAACTATTAAATAAACAGCCTAAACGAATCCCCAAAAAATATTTTCTACGTTAATATTTTTACCACGTTAATAAAACATCGAAAACCGAAATAAATAAATAAATATATAAAATAAAAAATGAAAATAAAAAGCAAGTAAAATAAATTAAGCCAAATAACTAAATAAACAAGCCACTTCCGCCAGAATGGATTGCCCACAATGCACCACTGAGCCATATATATATAAATAGTCGAGACAAAATCCAACACTCGCGGCCTGACGATTGCGTCTAGCATGAAACAGCCTGTTGCTTCTGAGTGTTGACTTCAATGTTCACTTATAGATAGATAGATAGATAGATAGATAGATAGATGTCATTTCGGTCTGATGAAAATATGTCAGCGACAAATGTATCGTGATTGTAGACAAATGACATGTTCAATTTTTTGAAAGAACGTTGAAGTGAGGGGTAGGTTAATCAGACGTAAAGTTAACAAAAGAATAATTTTTTTGACATTCAGGAAGATTCTTAAAGGGATCTGTAGATAAAATTAAAAATATGGAACACCTATATAAGATATTAATAATACTAACTTGATGGAATTACATAGCAATATTAAAGCTGAATTTAACAAAATAAGGTAATTGGCCGTAGAGTGTGAACTATTATATTATAATTAATTATGACTATAAGAAAAGGTAATACGTAATTTTTAAATCTATCTATATTTTGGGGTAAAAGATAAACTGCGTCGGCAATTAACAGTTAATTCACTCCTTTAGTTTGATAGGCCTTTTACAAATTTACAAGTTCAATTTTTTTTTTTTTTTTTTTTTTTTTTTAGTATTTTCCTTTTTACCGTAGGGGTTTTATTAACTTCTTTTAGGTTCCAAACATATTTAGAAAGGGATGTCCTATTTCTGTACGGGTTAGAGAAAAATAATACATCTTAGTACCACCTAATTTTAAAGGAATTCTTGGTACTCCCGATATAAATTTTTTAAATGTCTGCTGGATTTTCTGTAGTAGAAATAATGCTTTGGGAAAAAAGAGAGTCTGTTTGACATCGGTTTTGCAATGAACATTCATTGAAATGTCCACAGTTAAACTTGTTGGTGTTATCTGCTTTTGTTGCTTTGGAATGGCAATTATTACTCAGGTTTTTACATTGATTTAAAATTTTATTTTTATGTTTTTTTAATAATTTTTTCCAGATTATCGGTACAGCCATAAGTTTGTTTTAGTGTATTTCTGTTAAAAATCTTACTAGGTGGATTATTTCTAGGCAAGTGTTTTTCAATTAAATGAAGAAACTTCTGACCTAACTTAGTGTTAACCATTTGGTTAAATTGGGGTGTGTAGCAAATGAATTTTATGTTTCTATTTTTATTCCTACGGTCGCTGTTGCTATGTTTTATATATTTGATGTTAGGGCACTTATAGCCACTATTTTCAAGGCAGTGTTATAAAATTTACTATGCTTGTAAAAGACATCTTCACTGGAAGAATTATTGCTAATATCATATTCTATGGAGGAGGGTATGTATTTGATTACAGATGGAAGATCATTAGAATTTGGGTGGAAACTCTACGGGTAATTACCTTATTTTGTTTATTCAGATTTAATATTGGTATGCATTGCCATCCAGTTAGTATTATTAATATCGAATGCAGATGTTCCACGATTTTTTAATTTTATCTACATGCCCCTTTAAGAAACTTCCTGAATCGAATTTTTTTTTTTTTTCTCTTAAATTTACGCCTGATTAACTACCCGCTCCCTTCTGCGTCCTTTCAAAAAAATTGAACATGTCATATTTATCTACACGCATGATACATTTGTCGCTGATATATCTTCTGCAATTGTCAATGATGGTCAGTCTTTGTACCGATTTATGAAGGCATGAAAAAATAACTCCACCCTCTGAGCTTACTTTTCTATTTAACATAGAGCTGACATTTAATTGATTAATCAAGACATACCCACAAGTCGATTTTTAATTCTAACTTTATGTTACCCACCCCTTTAACTTTCGGAAAAGAAGTAACACTTAGTTTTAAAATTTTCTTAAAAATTATTTAATCATCAGTTACATACAATCGTCTTAAGACATACAATCGTAGTATTGAAACATGAAAGCTTTTGTGTAGAAATTTCAACACATTTTTATTATAATCTCTTATAATAAAATAATAATATATACATATTATATTTATTTATATACATATATAAATATATACATACATATATAAATATATATATATATGCATAAATAAATTTCTATATAAACATATACAAATACATATATGCACATATAAATTTATATATATGCATATATAAATATAAATTCATATATAAATATACGCATATATATATATATATATATATATATATATATATGTACACACAGACACATATATATAATCACACACACATATATATATGTATAAACACACACATATTGATATATACACCCACATATATATATACACACATATATATACACAGACACACACATATATATACACACACGCACACATTGATACAAGAAATTGCTGTCCTCCCTCTCCACCAATAATCAAATTTGTATTTTCGAGAATCGAGCGACCAATGTATAATATTCGATCTATGTGATTAATATTCAATATTGAATTAAGAGCACTGAAAAGAACGGTCTAAAGTAAATGCTTTTTTATCTTTATATCTTTATTGGTATACATACGTATAATTTTATTGAATTTCATCCAAGTTTTCCGACTGATTTTTTTGCGGAAAACATGAATGCTAACAAATTAAAGTGAAACTTAAGGTGAATATTAAAAGTGAACTGCAGTCTTATATACTTTGTTTATTGGGATGCTTTTTTATTTATTTGTTTATACTTCGGTTGGTAAAGTATATAGTTGCCAAAAAACATCCATTATGTTTTTGTCGTTAGATTTTATTAAGAGAGTTTAGTTTAAATTAATTTAATTCAGAAATATTGTATTGTGATAGCTGCCATATTAGCATATGTTTTTGAAATCGGGTTGTGAAAATTGGCGTTTAGAGGCTAACTGATTTTAACGCTGAATATAAAAGAAAAAAAACTATCAGTTTGGACTATTTTTTTTATTTTTTATTTTAAGACAGATAAAAATGAAACTCAATTGCAAAAAAATATATTGAGCAATTAATGGAGAAGGTTGTATGAATGTTCGAACGTGTCAAAAGTGGATTGTAAACTTTCTTGTTGGAGATTTCTCGCTGAATAAGGCTCCACGGTCAGGTTGACCACTTGAAGTAGATAGTGATCAAATGAAGACATTACTTGAGAATAAACAACGTTTTAACAGGAGATAATATCATATTCAACAAGTGAAAATCATTTCATTTAATAAACTGAACGAAAATTTAAGACATGATTTACTAAAATTGACTTCAAGAACAAAGACGTCTGCTAAATCTGCAGGTCAGTCAGTCACGATGTCCTTTGCAACAGAAAGCGCGTACTAAACCAAGAAGATTATAACCAAGAAGTTCACCATCTATTATATTTCCCATGAGCCTTTGTAACATTTGATTGACCAGATGAGGTCAAGATGCTTCACGGCAGGAGAGAAAGATAGATAGATTGATAGAGAGAAAGAGAGAGAGAGAGAGAGGGGGGGGAAATGAGGGGAAGGACAAAAGGTAAATTCCACTTCGTTCTTCCGTTGTCATTAGTACACATTTATTCTATTTATTAGTTAATCACGCGGTAATGAAGAGTTAAATATTCTGGTCAGTGGGAGATGAAATTCAAAGCATTATCTTATAATTAATGGATATTCTCTGGTTGGAACACATCTAGTATACTATTAACAAAACCTAGCTTTGTCTGACACATTATGTGGCGTCTAGTAAGTATTGAACTGAATATATATATATATATTAAGACATTTTTTTTTATGTTTATACATTCTTTTTATAGATACAAATATTTAAGTAAATGCTCTGTTTATAATAAACAGTATTAAACAACATTTACCGGCCTGAATGTTCGAGAAATTTTCACAGAAAATATTAGTCCTCCGACAGGATTCGAACCTGTATCCTATACGGAACCGTCATTTAGCTTGACCTGCCTTTATCCGAGAGGAGCGTTCGGTTAGCAAAGTCGAATTTACTGTATTTGAACTTCAATCTTCTATGAATCTCTCACGTACATTCATATCTGCTCATGGCGTATCAAATGTAAACAAATGACGTCACACATTTTGAAATATCCGACAATTATTTTAAGACATTTTTTTTTAATGTTTATACATTTTGTTAAATCTGTTAAATCGTTAATATATATATATATATATATATATATATATATATATATATATATATATATATATATTCAGTTAAATAAAACTTTATTTACTGAAGTTTGTTCCTCGTTCACTGATATAATCGAATATTCATACACCTGTGTTCCCCCTCACTGGAATATGATTGGCTGGTGTCCGTCATAAATACCGACGGACGTGTAGGAGAGTCAAGAGCCTTAGTCTGAGAGCTAAGTCTATAACGACGCCCATTGGACTACGCCATTGATCTACACTTCTTACCTGCGACTACGACGCGTACCAGTCGATTACTGCTACCATATTCTACTTGGTTATAGTACCCAAAACCACTTAGCTACTTCGTTCAAATATATCCCTTTCCGGGACATATCATTCAATTACATGATATTTACGATGTTTTTTACAATAATGATCACTTTGTTTTATGGAGATATGTGGGGAATTGAACAGGTTAAGATTGTGATGATTGGGGAGGCATGGCGAGTCTTAGACGTGGAGTTTAGAACTGGTGGAACTTAGGAATGTGCGAAAGTCGTTGTATGGTGGAAAATGATTCGTCCGCCACAAAGACGCGAAGGCGCTTTTTCAACTCTATAGAGACTGGAAAGTGAAGACTGCATTTTCTGCTTATATTTGGTATTAGTACTTCATTTTGGGTCTGTTCTTGCTCCTGTAATGTTAGAAGATAGCAGAAGGAGTCAGATACTGGTTATTTTTACAGAATTATCGATGACATATATATGTACGCTTTTCACTGGGTCTAGGTTGAGTTTAAGTTACAATAGGCGCTCAGGGGACGGGGCTTCCCTTAAGGAACACCCATTTATCGCGATCGGTGAAAGTTCTGGGCCCACTCGGTGATGGAACGTCACTAGTTTGAGTTTTGAGCTATTGAATTTGATCTGCCAGTTTTTCCTCACGAAAATGTTAGAACTATGTCAAAGAAATGATCTGGTCATGTAGAGTTTTGGAGGTGCACTCATATACCGTTGTGTCATCAGCATATATATTCAAAAAATGATCGGAGTATACACTTCGGCAGACTATTAATGTAAAGTAGAAAGAGAGTTGAGACCAGAGGCGAGACTTAGGGGACGCCTGCGTTGATGGCTTGGGTCTAGGACTAGCCGTTAACAACTAACTTTTTATGCTACACTTTGTCAAAGGCCTTTAAAATATCTAATGCGATCGTCCTTGAGATGTATTTGTTGCCTCACTGATACTGTGAGTAATGGCAGTGTGGATATCACCAGTGGACCGAGCCGATCGAAACCCGTACTATTTGACTCTCAAGAGATCGTCTCTATTGAGGTCATCAACAAATTTCTTGTTGATTATAGCTTCAAAAACTTTGCTGACACTGAGGAAGCTGGTGGGTCTATACTGTGAGCCGCATTCTTGAAAACAGGAAATACACTTGACACCTAGTACAGACTGGGAAGGATTTCTCCTGCAATCAGCGGTTAAATAATTTCGCTAAGATCTGGGATATCTTAAGGACAATCAGTGAAATTTTATCTGGATCAGTAGCTTTCTTAAGAGCAAGAATTTTAATAAGTCTTGAGACTTCCCGGGATATAATGAAATAATATTGAGATTTTGCTTAGTGAGACGGGGAAGTCGGAAAGAGGATAGCCATTGTTATCTAACGTTGAGTTAGAGGCGAAAAACAATCGTATAAAAAAGCTAACTCCGCAAAAGCAAATTATTGATACGTGACATATTTTTTATATAAATGTAAGTTCATCCTGAAAACTCTGTCAACATTTTTTGGTTTTGTTAGAAAAACCAAATTGCAATTTACTGCGTCCTTGAAATTTGGAAATGAACAGGATTATTTTTGCTTTACAAATTTGACACTTTAAAAAAATTATAATAAAAAAAGTGCAAAATTATATAATAATAATTAAGGGTGAATATAAAAAAAGTAATGATACAATAGACTCGGTTAATTTATTGCACTTTCTTTTGAGAGGAGTGTTTAAAAAATAATTATAAAAAGAAAGCCAGACAGTTGATAAAGAAAATGACTTGCATAAATTTGTGTAAAACTTATATATATATATGTATATGTGCGGCTCAGGTGTGATGTTGCAAATACCGCCAAAATAAAGTTTGACAGTTTACGAAAAAATATATATGCGTAAAATTTTGGTTTCAAATTTCTAAAAAAAAGACTCAAGTCTAAACCCGCCTAAAGCAAGTTTGCACAAAGGCGTGGTTTAAGACATATATTCTGCGATTTTTAACCAATGAGGAAAGTAAATTACGACCCGATGGTGTCGATTTTATGTTTCAACTGAGAGCCAATCCATGGCTATTTAAGAAGTCTGATCAGGCAGGCCGGTAAAAGTGACTTAGCTTTCACATGCGAAGGAAGTCGGCTGGTTGCTGGGAAACAATAAACACAAGGTAGCTGCTAGGAGAGAAAAAGGTTGAAAAGTTTCTGTATTCACAAGGACGACGCCGGCGACTACTAAGACGACGAAAGGGAAGAACAACAAAGAAAAACTAAAAGCCAACCACGTCGACAACAAACAAGGAGCAGAAAGAAAACTAAAGAGTCACGAAATTAGAAGTATTGACCATAATTGAGCTTTTATAAAAATAAAAGATTTATCTCTATACTGTCGTTCATTTTAAAAACTGAACTATTCTTTAAATTACCCAGCCACGCTTGTGAATTTGTCATCCACCCCAAAGATTTTGTTACTGTTGTAAGGGAATATTTTTTGAAAAAACTACAATTGTTTTTTACCTTTTATGAGCTTAACATATTGTAATTTTAGAACTTGTTACTTTGCCTAATTGTAAGACACACAAAGGAAAATGTTGCACAAACTTGTATTATAAATTTGTTTTCTGCGTTATTGTTTTTTGTGCCATTTAATAAATGTAATTTTTTTTACCAATTTCACATTGGAATAGAAGTTTTGGTTTGTTTTCGTTTGCTCCTTTCACATTACTGGGGATAACAGACATGTTCTTTTTTCTCCTCCCAATAAAAATCCTTCTAACATTTTAGTAAAATATATTGAATTAAAATTTAAATTAAAAAAAAAAAAAGAATTTAAATAAATTATATTGCATTTCGAAGATTATTTTTCATTTTATTTCAAATGCATAACTGTCCAAATCCAAAGACGGGCTCAGAATATAAATTTATTTTTAAACAAATTATGTGCGATGTAGGGGAGATAAGTCTGTATTTGAATTTTGAAGCCGTGTGAAGCCTTAAAGTGAGCAATGTACCCCTTTTGACAACTATGAACTTTTCCTTTTAACTTGTAGCTTTGTCACTTTTGGGCAGATATTAAGGTCGCACAACATGATCATTATCCGTTTGATGCCTAGTTGTTAACAGCCAATAGCAATAAACATTTTGACTTTTGATTATTTTTGGCGTCATCATTCTATCTTGATAACTTACCAAAATTCAAAGGTGGATTTTTCATATAATTGAAAATCAAAAGACAGAAATACTGTTAAAAATAAAATATCAGCGTGAGTTCCTTTGAGTTAAAAACACAAAATTTTTTTATTGGTTTTGAATATTTTACATTTTGCTGTTTATTCGCCGATTAAAAGGTCTTTCAAAAGAAAGTTGAAATTCAAATATCAGGAAAATAAAATTCGTAATTGTATAAATTCTTAGAATATTTTGTATTTTACTGCTTTAAAGAAAAGAAAAATATCCAAAGCAAGACTATCGTATTTATAAACTATTTTCTTAATATTTTTTTTAATTTCCGTTGTTCGTTGCCAGGGAGGAAAATGCCACGTAATATGGTAACATTAAAACAAAAAGTAAGGCTGGAGAAATTATATACAGTGTAACCTGGATATAAGAGAGTTATCGGGACCGGAGAAGAAGTCTCTTATATCCGGGTTTCTCTGATATCCGGGTTTGGTCTATTTTATATACATTAACACAGGCTCTAGTTTGGGACCAGAGAAACCCGGATAGAAGAGAGATTTTCTCTGGTCCCAAACTAGAGCCTGTGTTAATGTATACATATAGACCAAACCCGGATATAAGAGAAACCCGGATATAAGAGACTTCTTCTCCGGTCCCGACAACTCTCTTATATCCGGGTTACACTGTATATTGTAAATATATCTGATTTTTTACACACACACACATACACACGTACATATCTATCTATCTATCTATCTATCTATCTATCTATCTATCTATCTATCTCTCTCTCTCTCTATATATATATATATATTATTATTATTATTATTATTATGTATAATAATAATAATAATAATAATAATAATTAAGATTACCAACTACTTAAAATCCCATAGGTAATAATTTTTATTTCATTAGAGCTCTAAAAAAGCATCTCTCAATTTTCAAGACCTACAAAGAAAATCACAAATGAAATTTTCTGTCTTTCGACAAAGAATTATCCCTGGATTTATATCCTCCTGGAAATTCGATACGGATTACCATATTGTATCATTATATATATATATATATATATATATATATATATATATATATATATATATATATATATATATATTATATATCATTTTGCCCGTTATTTGCTTTCTATTGAACATGTTGAGGCGTGTCAAAAATGTCCAACGTGCATTGTACAAATAAAAATATCAAAAAACATTTTGCTTTGCAATTTCTGTGTTTACACACAATACTTCACAAATCTTAAACGTAAAAAATAACATTCTGTTCACAACTGAATATTTATTGCGTTTTAATTAACATAACGTTAAAATATGTCTGTCTCACCATGATATTCCACTACATAAAACTAGTTGACAATATCACCAAAAATATAGACATGATGTAAAAACGTGTTACACATAGATAGATATTTAACTTTAAACAAGATTAAACGATCAGATAATATAGCTAGATCACAGTAAATGATCACATCTACAAATCAAATCAGTTTCCAAAATAAGGAGTATAGCAACAATTCTCATACCCCATACTAATACATTGTATATCCACTTTGGGTATTAATGCAACCCGGGAATCACACATGCATACAATCGTATGAATGACAAATATTATTTTGTAATACATTATTCCACGCCACTTGCACCGGTTGATACAATACAGCAAGAGTTGGAGGTGGTCTAAGTTTATGAGTCAAATGTCGTCCCATTTGTAAATTCACACAATTATGCTAGGGTTTCGACCATTGTGTCGTGGCAAGTACACTCTAGGACTACGTTGCACATCCAAGCGATCATCACAGGCTTGGATTCAGAACCTGCTGACATCACTGAATGTGAATATGAAAGACCAACATTCAGGATCTGCTCTCAACACTGAACACTACAGAGTGTCACTCAGGTAACCTTCTCACGATATTACTGGAGATGGTGTTGTGTCGTAAGTAGAAGTCTGGCTAGAGGTACCCGTGCATGTAGTTCTGCTGCAAATTATTTGACAGTCCAGCTGACATATTTTTATTGATCTGTGCTGTGGACAGTATACCACTAACTCAATTACAATGTATCGATTTTAACAAGTGCCTGCTTTTACGCGGCCGTCCATAACCTGGTTTGCAGGTGTAGGAGTGTTTGTATAACTCATACGAAGATTACCATTTATATATGTGCAGTCACGAACGCTGTCATTGATGGTTGACAGACACCGTTTAAGGGGAGGTAACTAGGTATGCTGTAGAAAATAACCGGGCTTGAATAGTTGCTAGATAAAGAAAAAAAACTATTAGTGACAAGTGTTAACATTTAAAGACTATCTATTGCACACATTTTAAAATCTTTGTAGTGTATTCGTAATTAATTTTATTGAGGTTAGGTTTAAATCTTTTATATAAATAGCTTAGCTGTGTCATTGCTGGTTGACAGACACCTTAAACGGAGTCACCGAGCAATGACACAGCGTTCGTGACTCTACATATACAAAGGGTAATCTTCGGATGAGTACAACAGTTTTTGTCCTTCACAACTATGAACACTAAATATTTACTCTATATCTAGCAATACCCTGATGATGACATTATGCTATGTCGAAAGTCTTCTGGCGGACTTTATCAAGGCAAATTTATCATTTACATTGATAAAGTCGGTCATAAGGCAAAACGCGTCGGCTAAGAGAAGTTTTCCTTTTGTCTTTATTCATATTGTCCTTTTACAGATATATTGTAAATATATCTGATTTTTTACACACACTCACTCACATACACACACACGTACATATCTATCTATCTATCTATCTATCTATCTATATATATATATATATATATATATATATATATATATATATATATATATATATAATTATTATTATTATAATTATCATTATATATGGACCTACTTTGCGTTTTTATATGTAGATTTAAATATCTATTTTAAATTCTTTAAAAGTACATTGCAAAAATACCGCAAACGATTGTGGTATAGGGAAAACTTATTTTTTGTTTCAAAAAGATTTTTTTTTTTTTTTCGTATCTAAAAATATGGATATTTCAGTGTCGCTATTCTTGCCAGTATGATTTTTAATGTATAGAGATTAATATGCTGACATAAATATTCGTAAATGTTTAAAATTAGTCAACGGCAAATGATGGTAAAAAGCAGAAATGATTTTAGTTCTGTTGACTGACTATCAATAAACCCCACAGCCGAAATTCTTCCATTTTAAAATTCTTCCATTTTAAAATTCTTCCATTTTAAAATTCTTCCATTTTGAAATTCTTCCATTTAAATTCTTCCATTTAAAAATTCTTCCATTTTAAAATTTCTTCCATTTTTTTTTTTTTTCTTCCATTTTAAAAAAATTCTTCCATTTAAAATTCTTCCATTTAAAATTCTTCCATTTTAAAATTCTTCCATTTGAAATTCTTCCATTTTTTAAAATCTTCCATTTTAAAATTTCTTTTTAAAATTCTTCCATTTTAAAATTCTTCCATTTGATTTTAAAATTCTTCCATTTAAAATTCTTCCATTTAAAATTCTTCCATTTAAAATTCTTCCATTTTAAAATTCTTCCATTTTGAAATTCTTCCATTTTAAAATTCTTCCATTCTTCCATTTTGAAATTCTTCCATTTTAAAATTCTTCCATTTAAATTCTTCCATTTTAAAATTCTTCCATTTTTCTTCCATTTTAAATTCTTCCATTTTAAAATTCTTCCATTTTAAAATTCTTCCATTTAAAATTCTTCCATTTTAAAATTCTTCCATTTTAATTCTTCCATTTTTAAATTCTTCCATTTTTAAAATTCTTCCATTTAAAATTCTTCCATTTTATTTTAAAATTCTTCCATTTTAATTCTTCCATTTAAAATTCTTCCATTTTAAATTCTTCCATTTTAAAAATTCTTCATTTAAATTCTTCCATTTAAAATTCTTCCATTTTAAAATTCTTCCATTTTAAAATTTCTTTTGAAATTCTTCCATTTTAAATTCTTCCATTTTTTGAAATTCTTCCATTTTAAAATCTTCCATTTTAAAATTCTTCCATTTTGAAATTCTTCCATTTTAAAATTCTTCCATTTAAAATTCTTCCATTTTTTTTCAGAATTCTTCCATTTTAAAATTCTTCCATTTTAAAATTCTTCCATTTTGAAATTCTTCCATTTTAAAATTCTTCCATTTTAAAATTCTTCCATTTTGAAATTCTTCCATTTTAAAATTCTTCCATTTTAAAATTCTTCCATTTTAAAATTCTTCCATTTTGAAATTCTTCCATTTTAAAATTCTTCCATTTTAAAATTCTTCCATTTAAAATTTTGAAATTCTTCCATTTTAAAAATTCTTCATTTTGAAATTCTTCATTTTTTTAAAAATTCTTCCATTTTTTAAATTCTTCCAAAAAATTCTTCCATTTAAAATCTTCCATTTTAAATTCTTCCATTTTAAAATTCTTCCATTTTAAAATTCTTCCATTTTTAAAAATTCTTCCATTTTAAAATTCTTCCATTTTCTTCCATTTTAAATTCTTCCATTTTAAAAATCCATTTTTCTTCCATTTTAAATTTTCCATTTAAAAATTCCATTTTTTTTAAAATTCTTCCATTTTGAATTCTTCCATTTTCCATTTTTCATTTAAAATTCTTCCATTTTAAAATTCTTCCATTTTAAAATTCTTCCATTTTAAAATTCTTCCATTTTAAAATTCTTCCATTTTAAAATTCTTCCATTTTGAAATTCTTCCATTTTAAAATTCTTCCATTTTAAAATTCTTCCATTTTAAAATTCTTCCATTTTAAATTCTTCCATTTTAAAATTCTTCCATTTTAAAATTCCATTTAAAATTCTTCCATTTTAAAATTCTTCCATTTAAAATTCTTCCATTTTAAAATTCTTCCATTTTGAAATTCTTCCATTTTAAAATTCTTCCATTTTAAAATTCTTCCATTTTGAAATTCTTCCATTTTAAAATTCTTCCATTTTAAAATTCTTCCATTTTGAAATTCTTCCATTTTAAAATTCTTCCATTTTAAAATTCTTCCATTTTTTCTTCATTTTAAAATTTTCCATTTTGAAATTCTTCCATTTTAAAAATTCTTCCATTTGAAATTCTTCCATTTTAAAATTCTTCCAAAAATTCTTCCATTTTGAAATTCTTCATTTAAAATTCTTCATTTTAAAATTCTTCCATTTTAAAATTCTTCCATTTTAAAAATTCTTTTAAAATTCTTCATTTTAAAATTCTTCCATTTTTGAAATTCTTCCATTTTAAAATTCTTCCATTTTAAAATTCTTCCATTTAAAATTCTTCCATTTTAAAATTCTTCCATTTTAAAATTCTTCCATTTTCTTCCAAAATTTTCCATTTAAAAATTCTTCCATTTTAAAATTCTTCCATTTTAAAATTCTTCCATTTAAAAATTCTTCCAAAAATTCTTCCATTTTAAAATTCTTCCATTTTAAATTCTTCCATTTTAAAATTCTTCCATTTTTTGAAATTCTTCCATTTTAAAATTCTTCCATTTTAAATTCTGTCATTTTTATTTTAAAATTCTTCCATTTTAAAATTCTTCCATTTTAAAATTCTTCCATTTTAAAATTCTTCCATTTTAAAATTCTTCCATTTTGAAATTCTTCCATTTAAAATTCTTATTTAAAATTCTTCCATTTGAAAATTCTTCCATTTTAAATTCTTCCATTTTAAAATTCTTCCATTTTGAAAACCATTTTAAAATTCTTCCATTTTAAAATTCTTCCAAAAATTCTTCCATTTAAAATTCATTTTTTCTTCCATTTTAAATTTTCCATTTTAAAATTCTTCCATTTTAAAATTCTTCCATTTGAAATTCTTCCATTTAAAATTCTTCCAAATTCAAATTTCCATTTTAAATTCTTCCATTTTAAAACATTCTTCCATTTTTAAAATAAAAATTCTTCCATTTTAAAATTTCTTCCATTTTTCTTCATTTTAAAATTCTTCCATTTGAAATTCTTCCATTTTAAAATTCTTCCATTTTAAATTTTCCATTTTGTTTTCTTCATTCTTCCATTTTAAAATTCTTCCATTTTAAAATTCTTCCATTTTGAAATTCTTCATCTCCAACCATTTTTTCAGTACAGGAAAAAGAAAATATATTCGTTTCTCGCCACATGAAATATGTCATTTTTTAGGTACATCAATACTAATATATATGAATCATGTATTATTACTAATCATAATTTCCTTCCTTAAACAGAAAACAATTGTCCCTTTGCTATCCAAAACTATCATTTTTTTACTACTTTTATTATTCGTGTGATCGTTGCTACTTGTACCTTCAAATTATAGATTCTTGACATTAGAAATTAAAATAATAAGTATTCTCGAATTTTCAACAGTTTTCTCATTATCGTAGATTTCAACTTCTCACATCTCCAACCATTTTTTAGTACATTCCCAGTAATTATAAGCGCGATTGTCACTTTCATATACAACGAGTGTTTTGGCAAAAACTCATAGTAATTAGAATTTGTTTGTTGTTCCTCAATCTTTCTCAGTATCAAAAAGGATGTATGATCATTTTTGGTCATACACTTTTAATCTTGATTATTTCCCATTTTGACTATTATTATTATTATTATTATTATTAGTGTTTATATAATCTAAATTTGTAATGTTGGCCCTATGTATTCATGAGGTTTCGCATCCACGGATTCAACCATTTCTGGAAAATTTACTAAAAGTAAAACTTATGTCGCACGTTGATCACCATTTGGATTCCATACGAGTAAACTGAGGTGTCGTCCTAATTTTGATGTAGACTTCTGTCATTTTGCAAAGGCCCAGTTTCTCTCCAGTACCGTGACCACCTATATCGGTGGTCACGCCAGTACTCCGTATTGGTCAACTTTGCCTTTTCGTAGAAATTGGAAGCAAAAACTTCAGTCAAACAAAAGTGACATGTAACAAATATGTTCTAAAAATATTATTACATTCCCAATAATTAAGTGATTTGGAATAGGTTTTTAAAATCGATGTGTCTTTCTAATGTAAATTATTATATTTTGTCTTGTTGTTTACTAGGTATCACTAAACTAAAATGGTTGCGTTTTTTCTTAAATTAAAGCACCTTGTTTAGAATATTTACCAAAAATCACGGAATTCAAACGAAAATTTCTGTACTTATTATAATAAATGAATTGTTATTGAATAGGTTATTTTATTTGAAAAATTTGTGGAGATATTTTTAGGGGCCAGTTTCAAACCCCAGCAGCCACCCACCCCACCCCCTTTCGATAGCCCGTGTGTAATCTTAGTTGGAGGCGTGAAATCTTTTAACAGTGACATAAAGAAAAATCCTGAGGGTAATATTTCAATAAAATATTTACGCAATAACAAGTGTGAACATACGGAAAATTTGTTCCGAACTTTACCAAAAATCATTCAGTAAAACTGAAAAAAAATTTTGTCTGAGAGTTAGTACTTGTACAATTTAATAAAATTTGTTTTGTTCTTTCAGAGTGGACTAAAAAAATCTAAACTGAATACTTATCTTTAAAAACTAGTATTTTTTTTTATTCATCCCGCTGCTTTTCGTAACAGAATTTTTTATTAAATAAAAATATTTTTGAAAAATCAAAAGATTTACTTTTAAAAGAATAATATTTTTTCTTTATTTTAACAAATATTAGATTAAGTATTGTATGGATATTCGAAAAGGAAATAATTCTAAATTACCGCCTTATATTGAATATTTTTCCTATCGAAAGAGTATGATATATAATTCAATAACTTGTAATTTAAGAATAGTTAAAAAAAAAAAAAAAAAAACACATTGTGCGCAGTTAGATATTTTATAACATCTGACCGCTAAGGAAATAATTAAAAAATCAAAGTTAAACTCAACAAAAAAAAGTATCATTCAATTAAAAAAAACACTTCTAATGTTAGTATAAAAAAATAAAATTAATCATTCTACTAAGTTTCAGAAAATGGTATAGAATAAAAATCATTTTGGTTGTATTGGTTAAATTAGTTATATATGGTTATATATAAGGTTAAAGATAATTTATTTTAAACATAAATACCAATCCACTTGATTAAATGCACGGCTGGTGTTCCGTATTTTCTTCTTTTTTTTTTCTGCACGCTTTTTAACAGAGGGATTGAAAGTTACATTTATAGTTGTTGATTTCTGATCTCAAAGGCTATCGTATATAAAGGTACCTCCACTTGGTCGCGTAAAAAACAGCATAGCATGCTAAAAAAAAGGCCGCAAACTCAATAAAAACAAAGTTTTGTCATCAAAAATAAGTTGTATTAAGGACACTATTGTCTGAAGAAATAAATTTTTTCGATAAATAATGAATTTTTACAAGAATTATTTTCCTTTCTTTTTTTTTAATTTTAATTCTAATAATTTATAATAGTTCAAAAATCGTTTAAAATTCTTCATTGCTTTCAAGACTGTGGTTTGGTGATATCGTTAAGTGAAAATTCCATTTACGAATCAAAATTTGAAAAGCTCATAACAGTCCTTTGAACATTCCAATCTCTATAATTTCTATTTGAAATGCAACAGAATATTTTGCTTACTGGAAATAATAAATTAAACCATTTAGCTTTCAATTAAAATTAAAATGAAATCTTCAAGAATGCTTTTTGTCATTTTTAAAATTTAATTTTAAACCTTAGGTTATCGGAAATTCAATGGAAGTGCCTACACTTGTATGTAATGGCGTTTCGATGAGTCGATGAATGACTAAAAGATTTTATTTGCATACGGAAATTAATTTATCGTTTAATATGCTTTAGGTCATTATCGTTCAAATAAAACCAAATTTTAAGTTCTCATGAAGTTATTCATATTATGCGTTTTTGGGGGTTTTTTTAAAAATGTTCGTGGTGATAAAGACTTAGTGTGAAATCCTGTTTAGCTGTAAACAATGTTTACACTAAGCTAAACAGGATTTCACACTAAGTCTTTTCACAAATATTTCCATTTCTATAGCGTCTATACAAATAATTTTCATATCAAAATTTTTCCAATTTTTTTCTTACAGATGGCACAAAGATTTCGAAGAAAAAATTTACTTTCAAAGAAGTTTTATTTCCTCGGGTTTCGATTTCCCAGCTCACCATTTTGTTCATACCTTCAGTAAGACAACTATTCACATTTTACTAAGTATTATGCGTAAACTGGAAATGACGTATTGCAAATGAATGATGTATGTTGGTTATATGCAAATGCTACACCCTTTTTTATATAAAAAAGATGAACACCCACGGATTTTGGTATCTGCGAAGGAGTGTGTGTTGTAATCAATCGCCCGCACATATCGAGAGATGCCATAGTTATTAACATCGTCAATCATAAAAAGATTTTTCTTCTTCTTCTTCTTTTTCTTCTTCTTCTTCTTCTTCTTCTTCTTATTATTATTATTATTATTATTATTATTATAAAAATGTTCGATAGTTGTCTATTTCTACCAAAAGTTTCTAAAAAATCGTTATGACATGTATTTAGTCGATTCCACGATCTGTATTTCAATTAAAGCAAGGTTTTCCTTGAAAACTTTCAATAATATTCAAACTTTAATTATTCAAATATCAAGCGTATAAAGATTTCAGCGATATATCAAAAAGCTACACAAAACAGGCTATATATGCATATATATATATATATATATATGTGTGTGTGTGTGTGGATGAATATATATATATATATATATATATATATAGTGTAACCCGGATATAAGAGAGTTGTCGGGACCGGAGAAGTCTCTTATATCCGAGTTTCTCTTATATCCGGGTTTGGTCTATTTTGTTTAGGTAAGTATGGGAACACTTTGGGACCAGAGAAAATCTCTCTTATATCCGGATTTCTCTTATATCCGGGTCTCTTATATCTGGGTTACACTATATATATATATATATATATATATATATATATATATATAGAGAGAGAGAGAGAGAGAGAGAGAGAGAGAGAGAGAGAGACTTAAGAGAATAGCCAACAAAACCAAAATCTAATATCATATTTCAAATTTGCAAAAGAAGTAGAAGATAATTCGTGAGGTAGAGGAAAAACCCTTTTTCAACCAATTGGTGTTAGTCTGTGTAAAATTCAAAATCAAATAAAGTATTACAAGATTTCGCAATAAATTGTAGTCAGCTAAAATCCGTCAGCTCATCTACCCAAGCGACTCCCATTACGCAAAGAGAAAAGTGAAACGGGTATAGGTCAAAGACTCCCCAACAAGTGAAATTGTATAACAGTTTATCTAACTCAATACGCTTGTCCTTCCTTTTTCTCCTGTAAATTGTGAGTTATGACATTTACTAAACATCTTATCTTTCTCTATATCAGTCAAATGTCAATTTCTATGAATATGTCAAATAATAAAACTCGAAAAAGATATATTAACAGAAAATTAAATTATAGACATCTTCACATACAAACAGTTTGTTGCAAATGAATTTTATTTGTTACTGGAAGTTTATTTACTATATTGTTGCTATGATTAATTAATATTACTATAAAACATTGACCCTGTAAAAAGAAGTTTAAATGCAAACGTCCTGGTAAAAAGCGTTTTGATTCAACAGACTAAAGAAAAGCACATGTACTTGAAAGGCACCTCTTTAGTGTCTGCATAATGACAATTGCATTTGAATATAGAACTGATTAGTTTTTAAGATTATTTAAAAAGGGGTGATAAATATTAATAAGATGTTGCTTCATTTCAATTAAAACACCAGAAAAGAACAGTGAGCGTTTGTTTTTCCATCCAAGATAGCTCTGATCACAGGACGTCCATTAAGTTATTTATAAGAAACTAGCAGTAGAGCCCGGCATTGCCCGGGGATGTAGCAGTAAGAGATAGATCAAGTATCGACCATCATAAAGACTGAAAACTAAAATTGACAAAGATTATTGTTTAAGGTTGATGGACACGCATGTCTTAATTAGTTTTTTGCTTTTTTTTTTTGTTTTTTTGTTGAGTCTACCGATTGAATAGAATTTTTCAATTTTATTATAAACAATTGTCTTGTAAATTGAATTTTTAAAGCATTCTGAATGTAAAAATAAAGAAAAAAGTGTGCAAGACAATAAGAAACACTACCTGCCAAAAAAAGTGAAGTTTTGTTGAAATCGGTTAAAAAATGTAGGAAATCCGCACCCATATATAAACGAACACACACACGTACACACAAACAACCTGGGTTTTATAATAAGTATAACTCGATATGAGTTGTCCCCCTTTCATTCTGACGACAGAATCGTGTTTTTAAATTGATTTCATGCAAAAACAATTGTGTATTTCCAATTTTTGGCGCTGTCAGAATCACCGCAAGGTAATTTTACGTAGTCCTGTGAAGTTTTGTTGAAATCGGTTGAAAAATGTAGGAAATCCGATCCAATATATAAACGTACAGACACACACACACACACACACACACACACACACACAATCTGCGTTTTATAATAAGTAAGATGTTTATTTATAAGAAGCGTAACAAATCGTCTCGGCGACAATGAAGAAATCATACAAGATAAATCTCTGTATACATAACCTAAATCTGTAAGACGTATTTTGTCAAAAGTCTTAACGCATACTCCATTAGCAGGCGAATTAGCAGATGAACCAAAGCAAAATAGAAATTCCACGGCCTTTGTCGTAAAACAAGAATAAATACTGCCACATTCACAAAATTATTGTAAAAAATACACGGTATCATTTCTAAATTTATCAACAAGCAGTGTTATTTTTTTCAGAAAAAATAAATCAATTAAACTTCAGGATATCACCTGATAAAAGTACACTGCAATAGCCTTCTTTAGGAAATACATCGGCGTGGAGTAATGGTTAACGAGTAAGTCATTACTAGAAGAGTTCAATGTGCTGAGCTTAATAAATAACACGTACACTTTTCGAACTGTTTGAATATAATGTCTATGGCTTACGTATTTAAAAATGCAACAGCAACATTTCGACATTGTGTGTACATTATTTACATTATTCAGACTATTGTCCTCATCTTTGTCGCTTCCATATTTTTGGTGTATCGGGTCCGTACCGATCTTTCAGAGTCTGTCTATATTTCTGAGATGAGGTATTATCTACATTATTTACATTATTCGGACTATTGCGACAAAGATGAGGACAATAGTCTGAATAATGTAAATAATGTACATAATACCTCATCTCAGAAATATAAACAGATTGTGTGGACAGTATATTTGCAAATGTGTATTTAGGTAATATCCTTGTATTTTTAACAAATACAAATGATTTAAATAGAATGTTTCATTTTTTAAATAAACTATTTGTAAAATTTTAAACTATTATTAAAATTATAAACATTTTTAAAATTTTAATGTAATATGACCAATTTATAATCTTTGGTTTTAATATGTTTTTCAAAAAGACTTTCTGATAAAAAGGTTAATGAACTGATTTTTTTTTCTAACCAAATTATTTTAAGTGTTTATGTAGATTTCTGGGTACGGTGGTGTTTTATCGCAAAATTATCTCCGCTTATGCCAAAATTGTACCACGTTTGAATATCGGAGATTATTTCCAAACTGTTCCTTCGAATTATTTGATATTCAAAAATACTTTTAATAATATCCTGCTACAGCCTTGTAACGTAATCGTTATATTTTAATCGCCATCTGAGGTCTCTGACTATAGTGATTTTCCAAGCGTAGCTTAGATGTGGCACACGGCAGAAAGTATGGGCCACCCAGTGAGGATCGAACTCACTACTCAGTGAGTAATTGTTCTATCGAGACAAGTTTGCTAAGCATTACACCGCCTAGAGAGATGCCCAAGATCTCTCACTATAAACTAATCAATGACAATAGCCAGTACACCACAGCAGTAGACCACAAGATAGATGAGATATATTTGTTCTAAATATTAACGGTTTCCTCAAGATATATGGTTTCTTCTAGAAAATTAATTTTTCAACATCCGGTATGTGAACGCCAAAAACAACGAGGCTTCTACCCCTCGTATTTCTAAATAGCATCACCCCAACAGTCCCCTCAGCAAAATCCCTTAATATTCATTTTTCATAGACAGTTGCTCACTGCCATTTTAGTAGTGCTTCACTTTTATTATCTCATTGAAGGTCATCCTGGTATTTTACTGGCAAACCGCAAACTAGCAGGCGACACTTTCAACAATTGTTTAAACCCAGAAAAACCGGGTCGCCAACAATGTTACCTGCCAATACTTAAATGTAAATTTCTGACATAAAAGATATTAAAGGAAATCGAACTATAG
>CAHIKZ030003824.1:1830000-1837500 GCA_903632075.3 Acanthosepion pharaonis | reverse complement strand
ATTGTCCGAAGATGTAATTGTAGTTTATACTTTTTATTTACCAAAGATTAGTAGATTAACTGATGACAAGCTTCTAAGTGCGGCTTCAAAATGTCATTGTAGAATTATAAGAGACAGTGGCACCAACAAAACTGGAAACTTCTTATTCACTGTTTACCTTAATGTCTGTATTTGTTGGTTATAATTTCAAAACATTTGTTGTACTGAGCTTTGCTGTGTAACCAATGAGGATTGATCTTACTATCATTTACTAGCGTAACTTGTATAACACGACAAAGAAAACATTGATTTCCGAATAATATTTTACCTCTTTAAACAAATATTTCATTTCATTTTTGTACTTGTTTATTTTTTAAACTGTTAATTTAATTATTTTCAAGAAAAAAGCAGACAAATATAAAACAAACAAGATGAAAAAGGGAGACAACTCATACGAAGAAAGAGAGAAAGAGAAAGTATTGTGGTGGAGGAAGAAGGAGAAAGAGAGTGAGAGATGGGAAAAGAAAGACACGCGATCGGGTGTATGCAAAAGTCACAGGAAACCGAGTTCCGTTAATTATAATAAATGATGAAACAGTAGATGAGGAACTCCGGCAAGAAACAGAATTCTGTGTATATATTGTGGACAATGACAGATTTGTCTCTGCCGTCTGAGTTTGTTGGTCTTAAACGCGCATGACCGTGCACACACAGAAACACACACGCAAATACATTTATTTAAAGAAAACTATACACACACATAAGACTTTATTTGTAAACATTTACTTCCAACATTCATTCACAGAAGCACGTACAAAGTACTCAGTCATGATTCTCTCTCTCTTCCTCTCTCATTCTACTTCTTATATACATATACTAGCAGTAGAGCCCGGCGTTGCCCGGGGATATAACAGTAAGAGATAGATCAAGTATCCACCATCATAAAGACTGAAAAATAAAATTGACAAAGATTATTGTTTAAGGTTGACGGACACGCATGTCTTAATTAGTTTTTTTTTTTTTTTTTTTTTTAATTGGTCAAACCCAAACTCAAACAAAAAACATTGTTTTCAATCGTTATGAGTCTCGCAATTAAATAGAATTTTATTATAAATAATTGTCTTGTAAATGGAATTTTTAAAGCATTCTGAATGTAAAAATAAAGAAAAAAGTGTGCAAGAGTATAAGAAACACTACCTTCTAAAAAAAAAAAGTGAAGTTATGTTTTATCGGCTGAAAAATATAGGAAATCCGATGTGAGTTGTCCCCCTTCCATTTTCACGATGTCTCTTAATCGTGTTTTCAAATTGATTTTGTGCAAAAACAATTATATTTTCCCATTTTTGGCGCTGTTAGAACCACCACAAGGTAATTTTTATGTAGTCCTGTGAAGTTTTGTTGAAATCGGTTGAAAAATGTAGGAAATCCGATCCAATATATAAACGTTACAGACACACACACACACACACACACACTCACAATCTGCGTTTTATAATAAGTAATATATATATATATATATATATATATATATATATATATATATATATATATATATATATATATATATATATATTCATATATATATATATATATATATATATATATATATATATATATAAAAAGAGAGAAAGACAGATAGACAGACAGACAGAGACAGAGAAAGAAAGAGAAAGAGAGAGAGGGGAGAGAGAGAAAGAGCGAGAGAGATAGAAACCTCCCAAAAAGCTATATCTAAGGTTTAAAACGCATTTTCTTATAAATGAAAAATTTTGAAGCTATTTTTTTTATTTTAGCTTTAATTCCAAGTTAATAGATTAAAGTGAATATTTCCAAGAAGTAAAATACTTTGCTGTATTTCAAAACCGAATTTAAATTGATTGGAATGATTTCTGATTATTAGTAAAATCGATAAAATCGTCCATATTGACCATAAATCTGCCAATACAATATAATTCTCTTTCTCTAAATAAATCTTAAAAAAAAAAAACTTTTGTGACACGTTATTTGAGTATAATTAGCTGATTGAAAATTTAATTAATCTGAACTGAAAGAAATATTACTTGCATTTAGTTTAAAATAACGCTTTAAAACACTTTTAACACGGAGGTGGGGTTTTATGAAGTGCTGACACACTTAGCGACAACCTATTTTGTAAATGTATGTAAGAAGTAAATAATTGCAATAAAATTACATGACGAATACAACGTAAACACCTTTTTTAAATAATATTTTAACTACTCTGTAATTTAAAATATTAAAATTTAAAATATTTCATGCATTCTAATATTTTCTTGAAATTTAGGTACTTTGGTTGTATCGTCTTACTTACGAAGACGCCTGTAGAAAAAAAAACAACTAATTAGGAAATTTTAAAATGTTAATAAAAAATTGGATAGACAGACAGAACTTACCGATATTATTCAATAAACTATGTTTATTCATATATATATATATATATATATATATATATATATATATATATATATATATATATAACCCGGCCTTCTAGCATATCGTAGACCTAAGAACCTAAAAGAAATTATAGGTAGTAACCACATTTCTGTGGACAAGATAATCCGTAATAAACTAACAACAAAAACAGGAGGATTTTCCCAACTATGTAACAACAAAAGGAGCTTATGCTGCAACCACATTAGACACACGAATTAATTCACTAGCTCAGTCATTAAATCTACTTTCAAAATCTACCACGACTCTAACTGTAGAAGTCATAACATAATTTACCTCCTAGAATGCACACTATGCCAGAAACAATATGTAGGAAAATCTGAATGGAACTTTCACTACAGAATTAATAATTATCGCAATCGAATTAAGTCGACTCCCCATGAAGGATTATTACCTGTAGAACAACATTTCCGCCTAGAAAAACACGATTTTAAAACTCATGCCAAATTCACTATTCTTGAGAGAATAGAAAATTTCAAAGTAGATATCATTAGAAAGATTTTAGAGTTCCATGAAAATAAGTGGATACGACGTTTAAAAACGCACTATCCAGCCGGGCTTAAACATAAATTTAACAATATAGATAGTATTAATATATAACCCTACAAATCAAAACCTACCCACATTTCTCACCCACACAAGACAGACATTCTTTCGGAAGTGTTATACACACACCTACACGAATATACACACTTACACACATCATACTCACTCACTCCCTAATGAGCCAAATCATAACACACACTCATAGTAATATACACGCTTACACACATCATACTCACTCACTCCCTAAGAACCAAATAACACACACACACTAAACAGAGACACATCCCCTTTCCATGAACCAATAAAACTGTCAAAATGACCAAGGGAATTCAGAGCAGCATGAATCCATCCAGCTCTTATCTCAAATAACAACTTAAAAGAGACTGTTTTAGCAACACAAGGACTGACCAAAATGCATGTTAAAAAAAACAAATGAAAACTACAGACAAAAGTTCATTTTCTCCGTCAAGGCATTCATTTCTGTAGTTCACTGCTACCAGCAAGTAGAATTCTTTTTCTCCTGATGATGGCCACGTTGGCCGAAACTAGTCGAGGAAGCTAAATGAAATAATAATAAAAACGAAAGAATATTAATATACAACCCAGTTTGTCTGAAGATTTTAATTTTTTAAGTTCATATATATATATATATATATATATATATATATATATATATATATATATATGGGGGCGGGGATAATGATGTACACGAATCTGAGCGCAATCTTCAGACCATATCTGTTGCGTTTTGGCTCGATTATTTATATATTCTGATCAATGCTACATCATGGATATAAAAGTCTATTTCATTATCCTAACGGTTCTTGGGTGTGTGACAATGGTTATATTTCAAATTATTCTAAAGACTATGAAGTAGAAATAATTGTGGATCCGAATTCGCTTATTTGTATCTATTTTATAGTGTTGGCAACTTATTATGCGTTATTTTATTGATTACTTAATTATTTGTTGATTATTATTATTAGCTTGACTAGTGTTTATGTCTTCATTGGTAGTTTGTTATTGAGCACATTTACCCATAAATATAGTACACCTTAAAAGTATATTTTATCATATTTAGCTCATATCATATTTAGAAACAATAGAGCACTTTTCCCTACATTTATAACCTATCATGGACATCAAATGCTTAGCATCAACTACGCCTTCAAAAATATAACCATCCCACCATCATTCATCTACAAATCAATAGAAAAAATAGAAAGACTCATAAAACGAATGAGATGGAAAACGCATTTCTTCTTCAAACAAGAACTTAACACAAATGCCAAACTAAAGTACAAAAACCGGTTTTAACACAAAGAACTTGAAAACCTTTGAAATAGATTTCATGAACTTATTAAGAAAGATAAAATTTCATAACTAATTAGATGCTTTCCAGAAAAAAGTGAAAGGAGACAAAAAAATAATCAATTCACCTAACGTATTTATCACAGTTCACAAAACTAGAAATTTATACGAATTAAGCCTCAAAACACAGCAAATTACTCAAGAAAAACATAACTGAAACATACAGAAAAGTACCAAAAACTACAGAATACGATATTAACATGAAATCAAAAACATCTCCCTAACATTAGACTGAGACGACCGAATAAATTACATCGTTAATCACAAACATTCATTACACTAAAAGACAAAAACAAACCCAACAGGCAGACTCAGAAATGCCAACTAAAAAAGAACTAAGATAAAATATGTAAAATAATACTAGAAAGAATGAACTCATAAGTAAGGACGCTTAGGAATAAAAACCAGTTGAAAAACACAACAGCGATAGAGTGGTTCCGCAACGTAAAAACATAATTGCGAATGTATACGACTAGATAGAAAAGATTTCTAACCTGCTACAATCGAACTTATGATAAATAAGGCAATCTCCTTAGCTCAAAAACAAACAAAAATAAACACAAGCAAATTAAACACTGCCGGAAATCACTATTATTTGAAAATGAAACGCTTAGATAAAGAAAAGGAACATTTAACATTACAATAGGAAGCTTTGATTATTCAGAGACCCACAAGGTTATAGGCATACATTTACTTCAGGAACTAGGCAAAATAATATATAAAAATGATACAGGCCTCTACAGGGACGACGATCTCATAATCCTAAGAAACTGTAACAGACAAAACCAGAAAAATAATCCTAAAAATCTTCAAAAATGTGGGATTTGACATTGACATAAAACTAACCTAAAAGATGTAGATTTCCTAGATGTCACATTCAACTTAAGAAAAGGTACATATCAAGCATATAGAGAACCTAACAACAACTCAGTTTACATACATTACATCTTCTAACCATCGACCAACAATAATCAAGCAGGTTCCACAATCTGCAGATTATCTGACAATTTTTCCAATGAATCCATCTTCAACGATGCAAAAAAAAAAGATTGTGAAACACCCCGAAAGGATATTGAATTTTTGGCAACACTCATCTACATATCACACAGCACAAAAAAAAGCCAAGAAGAAAAGAAATAACATATGGTTTAACCCAGCGTAAAACAAAAAGTAAAAATAAACTCCCACCATCTAGCATTCTTCACAAGATATTCAATACAAACAAAGTAAAAAAAAATCAGCTACAGTTGCACCGAGAACATGAAACAAATAATAAAAACTGCAACAGAAATATCATCAACAAACCACCCACACAAACCAAACCCATCTGTAACTGCAGAAAAAAAGCATATATAAATAGTCGAACCAAAACACAACTCGCCTGGTCTAAAAACTGAATTCAATCATGAAATAGAATGTTGCCGCTTAGTGTTGAGCTCAGTGTCCACTTTTATATTTACATACGCTCTACCTCTGATAATGAGCACTTTTACCCTTAAATATGGTATACCTTAAAACTATATCTTTATCATATATATATATATATATATATATATATATATATATATAATTGTTATGCTGTGGCGAAAAATCTTTTTTTTCTTCCACCGAATGAATTCGAATCTTCGTCGCCACTTGTTATGGTCCGGTTCCTTGTACCACGGTGATAGTCCAAGGTAGAACCAATAAAGAAGAACTCGAACACAGGTATGGAATACCACAGATATATTACAAACAGGAATATATACAGAGAAGTAGAAGTGTTAGTATGAACAATCAGGTTTAGTAGAGAGAACAATGTAGTCTCGACCAGTATCACTATTCCAATGTTTTGCAGTAATTGTCTGAACGCGACTCTGTTTCGGACTGCCTCTGACTCGATTCTTGACTCGACTCGAACTACTGACTCGACTTGAACTACTAACGATATTCAGTCACCCCCCCCACGAGGGTGTCATGTGGCACAAGGCCTTTTTAACGTGGGCTCAGCCAAAAAATAGCCCATTTGAACCCGTATAAACGGGTTCTGGGCCGAGTTTACCCCTGAAGGAGACTCCGCCTCGGCGTAGCCTCCTTCGGGTTCCTCCCGCCCGTAGGGAAGAGAGTTTAACCGAACAGTCAGTTCAGACTTGAACTACTAACGATATTCAGTCACCCCCCCACGAGGGTGTCATGTGGCACAAGGCCTTTTTAACGTGGGCATTCCTGAGCCATTAGGCTCGGCCAAAAATAGCCCATTTGAACCCGTATAAACGGGTTCAGGGCCGAGACCTCCCAGAAGGAGACTCCGCCCTTCGGCGTAGCCTCCTTCGGGTTCCTCCCGCCCGTAGGAAGAGAGTTGAACCGAACAGTCAGTTCAGACTTGAACTACTGACAATATTCAGTCACCCCCCCACGAGGGTGTCATGTGGCACAAGGCCTTTTTAACGTGGGCATTCCCGAGCCATTAGGCTCGGCCAAAAAATAGCCCATTTGAACCCGTATAAACGGGTTCAGGGCCGAGCGCCTCCCGAAGGAGACTCCGCCCTTCGGCGTAGCCTCCTTCGGGTTCCTCCCGCCCGTAGGAAGAGAGTTGAACCGAACAGTCAGTTCAGACTTGAACTACTAACTCCTTGCCTATTCCTGAGGCGCAGTATTTATTAAGTAAGGGATAGTCCATTATTATTATTTTATGGGTAAGATCCCATAACAATAATACAGCATGAAACCACAAGTAATGATCTGCTAAACTGATTTACAAACCATCGCGTCACACCATAATAGGCATCCTGGTGTTTAACCTGGTGTATGCAATGAAGTACATTAAAGAAAAACATTTTATCCAAAACCTGTTTAAAAAAAAAAAAGACCACCAGGAAGATATTATTTAACTGTTGACGACAGCCATTTGAAATCTTTGTTCATATTTATGCGTGATGTGGAATGTAGCAGAAGGACGTTTTTAACAATAATGGCCACTGAATGAAAGTAAACATCGGTGTGTATAGGATCAGCATAAACTGAGTAAGGATGAGATTTAAAGATTGATTTTCATGATAATGATAATTGAGAAATTGCATTGACTGACATTTATAAACATTTATATTTGGTTGTAGCAGTCAAGTGTTCACGCGAGATCAGCAAATGTATGCAGTA
>CAHIKZ030003824.1:1767500-1825000 GCA_903632075.3 Acanthosepion pharaonis | reverse complement strand
GAGATTTTCTCTGGTTCCGACTTCTCTCTTATATCCGGGTTTCTCTTATATCCGGGCTACACTGTATTTCTTTTGAAAAAAAATGTGTAGAATGAATCTAATATTTGTCACACGAATTTGTGAATTATTTCTTAGTCTAAAGTTGGCAACAGCTACAACAAAATTAAAAATAATGTAACCGGGTTGACTATAACTCTTTTTAATGCTTTCATTGCAACTTATTAGGACATGAAACTTTCTATTTCAGTCAAGAATGATAAAACTCACAATACTTTCTTTCTCTCTCTCTTTTTTACTTTGTATCTTACCCTTTAATTTTCTATTTCAACATACACATACATACATACATACATACATACATACACAGGCACACGTTGTTTAAATTTGCTATATTTTTAGAGAATGCTCACTATCGAAGATAGCACTCTTTTTTTTTTCTTTTGTTGTTTTTTGTAATCATTTCACTATAAACATGTCACTAAGATGCAAGAGGGGGTACTGAATATAAGAGAATATGAGAAAATTATTAAGGAGAGAGAATAAAAAACAGAATTTAGGAGACAGAAGATAACGATTGACATTGCATTTAATTTTTTTAAGATCCAAGTTGACTGGAAAGCAAGAAGCCGGGAGAGTGTTCCAAAAAGGTGAAATTGGAGAGAGGAAACTGTTAGCATAGAACTTACGGTTACATAGAGCCATATCGACTGTCTATATATATATATATATATATATATATATATATATATATATATATATAATGCGTTTTATGCTTGAAGCTTATGCAACGACAATTAATCTTAGAAAAGAATCTAAATGCTTGAAGATTATGTATATTCTTGTATTTTTCATTCATGTGTTATTTTATTTATTTTTAATTAAAAGAATAGTGCAAATCACTTCCCAAAAATGATTCTCCAAAATTTTTTATTTTGTTCAGTAAATATTGATCACCTATTATTTTTTAAAATACTTTTCCTACTCTTTTTACGTATGTTTACAGGTGAGCATTTCTTTAAATGCCTGATTTCACAGAGTTAATTTCGTTATTTGCATTGTAAATATTCAGCCTATTTTCGTCCGTGTGAATTATGAATTGTCGGCTTAAAGCACATGTTGACCTACTAGCAACACACTGACTCACAAATAAAATATGTATCCATATGTTTATTCTGTATGAAATAATAGTTTATTTTTAGATATAAAAAATACTTTATACGTCAAAACTTATTTGGTTCGAGTAAAATATGCAGGCCAGTTGATCTACATCGTTGCCTACATTAGTTGAATTACGTATAGACTGCTGTAATCAAGTATTCTAGAGTTAAAATACCTACAATAATTTAGCATGAAGCAGTCAATGATCTCTATTTTTGATAGGACAAAATTTGACATCTTACATCTCGGATGTTGTATTTATGCTTCATACGGGAAATACTGTGAAAACGATTTCGGACACTTTTTAAATTCTTGTAAAAATATCTAATTAATTGGCAGCGTTTTATTAGATGTTTGGCAATGCGCCTTTTTGGGATGAAATAATGACCTCCTCCCCTTTCTAAGTCATTTTCATACCTAATTATCCTTTTTTATAGCAGGATTTGTGAATGAGTGGGTGGTAGTTACGAGATCACCTCTTAAAATGGCAGTGAAAACGTGTACACTTTTCTTCAAGTGTTCTCTTGTTTTTACACATATACATACATATATGAGGTCAGTAGATATTTGTAACTGTTAGCAAATGTAAATCTAACGCTTTTTTTGACTATTTCTTAAATGAAGAATTACTATGATATATATAATGGTCAGTTCAAACAAACCCACAAGCGCGCAGAAGTGGGAGGTTTCAGGAGGTGCGAAGGCCCCTGGCATCCATATCGGGAGGGAATCCAATCAAAGAGTGAAATAAAAATTTAGTTTATATTTAATTTGAAAAGGTGTTTCTTGTTTTTACATATTTAAAATGTATTCCTTTCCCACATTTTTCAGTACTAGGTCCAATAGACCCCACTTAGGGTTATACAATCAAGGAGTTGGCCCCGGGCATTATTAAACATCACCAAAATTCTGGTCACTGTCCACACCTTTAGTTGTTATGGTCACAACGTTTTGATGTCGTATCATCCGGGTTTCGAAGACATTTTCATGCCGAGTTAACAAGCTTTCTGAATTATAAGGTAGATATGAAATGATGTTAAAAAAAAATGACTGCCCAAAAGTTTTCAACCACCCCATCTTTTAGGGGGTTTTTTTTATTAATGTTTCCATCGTCATTTTTCAATTTTTCTTTATTTTTTCCAAAATTTATTTTAGAATGATTCGATTTCAAACTTCAGCATATTTTTTTTTTTTAAGTCATGGCTAATTTTTTTTTAAGTCCGGATGAATATTGTGAAGATGACAGAAGTTTGAAATCTGTTTGAAATTTCTGTGGAATTCGGAATTTCAAGTAGCAGCATCTTATGAAGTTTCAAAATAATCGAAGTATTTCTAGTCGACAAAGACGTGGTCGCTGTTTCAGCAAAGCTCACCATGGATAAGTGATGAAGAAATTAAAGAAAATTACGATTTGAATGCAACTTTTCCAATTTCAGTTGGTATGTCATTTAATAACACAAAGAATAGCGTTCGAGAACATAGAATGTTTATTTAAATGTAAAGTTACATTTTGTGGCACAAGGCCAAGGGGAGACTGGGAAAAGGCTGGTCCCACTGACTATCCTACATCTAACTAATTTGATTCACGACCCATTTACTCTAACAATTGAAACAATCACCACAAGAACTCAGCCTTCCACACTAATACCAATATTTACCAAAATATTGTATATTCTCAGGGAACCTACTAAAAATCCCATGCTTTTAAAAAATTATATCCCAATTTTTTTTTTTTTAACAAAAATAGATAAAAAATATAGCAGGAAATGATGGGGGAGGGGATGAACTCAATAACAAAAATAAAAATAACAAAACATTCAAGCAAAAACAAAACTGTGTAAGTAAGACCCGTCCACTTCACATAAAAATAAGAACGGCTGCTGTATTCTGCCGATAAGAAAAATCAAGAAGCTCGCTCGCTAGAGGTGAGGGTGGGACAAAGTGAATTTTGGAGTGGGTCAATATCCAGTCAAGCTAAAAACAAAGTAGAGAGATTAGGAATCTTGACAAGTCCCATAACAAAAGAGAATACAGAGTGCTGACCGGGATCGACAATCACTCACATTAATCAGGTTAACCGGGGATGGGTTCCGTCAGGTTCCCCCCCCCCGTTGTGCCTATAGAGGACTTAAAAAAAAAAAAAAGATCAAGGCTAGATGGATTCACGCGAACCAAGTTCGCAATTTTTACAAACCTTTCGCTGAAATTTGCCGAAAGCAAACACTTTCTATCAGTTAGGATCTTCATCCTGAGCTGATGCCCAAATAATCCAATCAGATCCAGATGAGAATAGTGCTTATCTCGTTAGATTCTCTCCATTTGCGTCATCCATACCACCATTTTCACGGCTAGCAGCGTCAAAAAAAAAAACACACCATTCATTTCACTCCAGATCACGGGAGCGGCACATTATCGCTCACGTATGCGAGATTGATGGACACAATATGTTTGGGATCGATACAAGCCATCAACTCGCCAAGATGATCCCAGAACGGGCGCACCTGCTGACAATGGAAGAAGGCATACACAGACGTTTCTTCTAAATCACTATGACACCGGTGACAATCGGGTATATCTGCCAAAGCCGCTCTGAAATCCAAGTCATCGAGAGATAGCGCGTTCCGGATCACAGAGTGAATGAGTGCAAAACAGCTGTAAAAAAAACAGTATGAAGAAATAAAGAGAAAATCGTTTGAATACAGATTAAATTTGTCTAAGAGGCAACGAGCAAGGGATGCAAATGTTTGGAATAAAGGGTTTATTCGTCAAGAAACATAGAAAGAGAAAATTTGGTAAAGAGGTTCTGGAAAATAAAATGTACAACATTATATGATAAAAACAATTTGAGATGAAAAGAGTTTGATGCGCCAGAAAGTTGGTTAAAAAAGTTGATGGAGTGAATAGTGCTAAATCTGTCCAGTTGTTGAAGAGTCATTCAATATCACATTTAAATGAAAAAAAAGTTAATTTTAGCATGATGGAGCTTCATGCCACAAATTATGTTAAAGCAACCAAATCTGTCACCGTATTGAATATTTGACTAGCTCATTGATTAATTAATTCGTTTTCTATGGCTTATCAACCCATTACAGTTTATTTAAAACCAGAAAATATTTTTCGATTTTAAGAATATTTTGGGGATAGTAATAGTTTAGTGATACAAGTCTTACTAATTAACCCATAGCTGGGGGAGAAGAAGTATGAATTCATACTTTTCCCAAGGATATTTGCGCCTAAGTGAATATAACAGAACCAACAGGAATTGGAACTCGGCTCTCTGATTAACAATTCCGAGCCATTATCTATTAGACCATCCGTACATCCAAGCTTACAACACCTGGTATTCCCAAGCGGTTACCAATATAGGTACTCGCCAGACTCAACGTTGCTTAACTCTAGTGTTTCAGTTTGATGTAGCCGTAAGCCTTGACCAGCTCAAAGTCCTGAATCAAACATCATGAGGTGAATATGGACAGAACTAAAGAGCAAGATTCGACAGAAGAATCCTCGTAATCTGGAAAAGTGGGGGAAACTCAGCCACAATGAATGCTGTAAAACATATATCGTTTGTCCCCTATGAAGGTGATATCCAATCTCTCTATCTTTTCCCAAGACGCACTGATGCTAAGAGAAGTCACAGGAAATTTATAATTACTTCTTGAAATTAACGCCCGGTAATAAATTTTTCTTTCAGTATATTTCTCTGTTTTAAAAACATCTTGCTTGCTTAATCTAGACCGAAATCTTTTAAGTTTCCTAATTTTTTACAAAACTAATGAAATCTCCGGAAATATTTTCACTGTTAATATGAAGAATAATTTTAATATGCATAAATTATCGTAGACGACATGTCATTCTGAAGATGTGACAACAGTTTTATCAATTTTACAAGACTTTCCATGTTTCATTTCATTAAATCGGTTACTGGAACACTAAAATATGTTATCTTATAATTAAAAAGTTTACAAAGTATTGAACAGAATATTGTAATTTTTATGACAACAGATTTTTAAAGACAACGTCAATGTGAAATACATTTTCCATGTTCTGAAATATTTCTTCATATGAGACACACGACATAGCATCCGGATTAGCATTCCAAAATTTAGTGGTAAACTGCTTTCTTCTTAACAAAGATCCACACGTTTTTAATCGTTTTAAGCAGGACGAATACCCTGGCCTCTTCATCAAATGAATCTCTTTGAAATCAATTTTATTCAGTTCTTCAGTAGTTTTTTACGAATATTGTCCAGCTTAAAAAGAAGTAATAATTTTTCTGAAAGCGTTTGACTTCTTCTTGAACCATAGCATTAGATGCGTCTTCAAAAATCAATATGTTTGTCCTGTCATCTTAAAACCACATGGAATTCACCACTTCATAACTTATATTCGTACTCCAAAAGATTACACCACATCGTTCTTGTTGGTATTCGTCAGTGAAAAGAACGGTCAACAAGTAGGGGTTTTATGCATGCTGCTACCATTATGAATGTCTTTGAAGGATACCTAACGATCAGTTTCACTTATTTACCGACTTGATTTAAAGATTTGATATTTTGTACTTTTCGGTACTTCCTTACTGAAGCCCCAAAATTCATAAGCTGACAAAGACGGACGTTTTTATAACTTCACACTTGACACGAGTCACAGATTAGCGTGAAGCATCTTCAACGAACTACTTTACTTCAGGGTTTGCAAAATGTAAAACAAGTCTTGAAATTGCGGAAATGATTGGCATTTTACAGCTTTGTTCTTCCTTTTGCAAATTCTGAAGTTATTAAGCATTCCTTTTTATATATTAAATCAGATATACGACTCCTTTTAAAGTTTCCAATTCACAGCGTGTTTAATAATTTTAGATTTTGAAGTTCAGGATATTTCATACAAGTAGCTGTCGTTTGTTTACATCTGCGCAGAATAAACCAGCTTTCATCGTAAATGCGCAGATAATATGTAGCCATCATTCATTAAATAAACCATTTTAGATTCCAGTGTATATTTATTTGATATATCAATAAAACATGAAGTGGCTAATAATGTGAGACGCAATTTGCATAAACATGTCTTCAGAAATATTTATGCAGTGTTCATGGAGGGAAAAAAAGTTGTCAGAACTAAAAATACGTGACCGACTTTCAGAGCGATGAGCGACTTTCTGTGATATGAAAAAATCACTCCAGTGATTATTCAGTGATTATTCAAAAAGATAAAAACATTTCTCGCTTTTTCAAACACACACGCAAACACGCACGCACACACACACACACACACACACACACGCGCGCGCGCGCGCGCATGCACACACACACATAAACACAGACATACACATATAAACTTCTCTCATCAATCCTGGTGGTTAACGGTCTACAGAAAAAAGCTTGTCTTTCGCTTTTACTCTCATTTTCTCTTTCAATGTCATTTCTCTCTCACTCTTTATGTGTGTGTGTGTGTGTGCGTGTGTGTGTGTATGTGTGCGTGTGCGTGCTTCACACATTTTCTATGGCCGAAGTTATCTGGAACAGAATTACTTATATTCTAAAAATGAAACGAATATATATATATATATATATATATATATATATATATATATATATATATATATATATATATATATATATATATATATATATATATATATATATATATATATATATATATATATATATATATATATATATATATATATATATATATATATATATATATATATATATATATATATATATATATATAGTGTAACCCGATATAAGAGAGTTGTCGGGACCGGAGAAGAAGTCTCATATCCGGGTTTCTCTTATATCCGGGTTTGGCCTATTTTATATACATTAACACAGGCTCTTATTTGGGACCAGAGAAAATCTCTCTTATATCCGGGTTTCTCTTATATCCGGGTTTGGCCTATTTTATATACATTAACACAGGCTCTAATTTGGGACCACAGAAAATCTCTCTTATATCCGGGTTTCTCTTATATCCGGGTTTCTCTTATATCCGGGTTACACTATACATATATATATATATATAGTAATAAATCATAAAATCACAAATGACCTCCTATGGGATATAGACCTATTGCAACCGACGAAAACTTTGTCAGTCTTATTCAACCTCGGTATATAGACTGAGTTTGTGTCTGAATTAAAAATTTAACTGTGATAGCTCTTCGAAAATTAATACAGAATTTATCCATTTCAATGTTTCAGTCAGACGTAAGGCACGAGACAGTTGTCGTGCGTGCGGGGGGGCATTAGCCTTAAATGGAAGAGGTTTTATAAAATTAAACCCGGATATTACCCTTATGACATTAAATTAGAAATATATGAAGAATGAAGTTTGAATTTGAAATTAAGAGAGAAAAGAAAAGGAGGTTATTTTTTTTCTTAAATTATATCAATAAGATTAAATTTAAAAATACAAGTTCCTACTTAAAAATCCTCTTCCAAAGATAAAGTATACTTAAATACAAAATATATTTAATAAATTAAAAATCAGTTATATTAAGATAATTTATATTAAAATTAAGTAAGATTATATTTAAAAAAAAATATAATTAATAAAATATATTTGGTTATATTAAAGAATAAAAATATAAAAAATATTTTAAAATAAAAAATATATAAGATATAGCGATATATTTTTTTATATAATTTTATATGAAAACAAACAGTATTTAGAAAAATAGTATGACAAACTAGAAAAAACTTTTTGTGACGCATTTCATGTGAGGATTTCATCGGATTGGGTTTTGTTGAAGTTTCCACCTCTACACATGTGCACGAAACTCTGACAGTTACCTTTTTGTTTTTTAAAATAATATATTTTTGAAAGAATATTTTTTCAATCTGGCCAAATTCATCAGTATTCTTTTTCTTTTTCTTGTCATCACATGTATGTCCCTGTGACAACATAAAATCTACCAATGGCGATAATTAAAAGAGCCTGGATGCAAATTTACCGTGGCTGAACTAACGATCAAGGCACTTTCCAGACATTTTCGTTTTAGTAAAGTTTTTTTTTCTTTTTTTAATCAAAGTAGCATTCCCTATTTCAAAATTGTGGTCAGCTTCCTCACGGTGAACCAAAGCGTTTTTTTTTTTTTGTGTGTGTGTGTGTGTGTGTGTGTGTGTGTGTGTGTGTGTGTGTGTTTTAAATTCCCCTTTTGCGTTCATATAGACTTTTGTTTAAACTTCTTGAGGTTTCTCCAATGTATTTTTTCTGGCAATTCCTGCACTTGATAGAGTAAATTCCTCCTTCAAGTTTTGGTTTGTTTTGTTTTTTTATTGATTAAGTCTTTGATTATTTTACATATAATTGTGCCAAATTTTATGTTGAGTTTAAATAAATTCTTTTCGGTTGTACTTGTGATAGAGTTAACATGTAGACTAATATATTTTTTTGTTTCCTTAGGTTTGTCAGGAAGGACAGCTTTTCTATTTTGAATATTTTATGAGCCTTTTGATTTGCATTAAACATGAAATAGTTAGGGTATTGAAGGGTCTTGAAAGTATTTTCAATATATTTCTCCTGTTTGTGTAAATATTGAGGACTAAAAATTCTGAGTGCTCTTAAATAGAATCTAATGACCATTCCGGATTTTATTTTTATGTTACGATGGGAATAGAAGTTTATTAGGTCATTTTTATTGGTTGATTTTCAGTGGACACTAAGTTTTAAGTTGTTGTCAACTCGGTGTGACAGGATGTAAAAGTAAAGCATTGTTTTTCTCTACTTGGTATGTAAATTCTGTTGTGCGTTCGACTTTGTTTAGTTTATCTACAAGATCCGGCAAGTTAGTATCATGGAGATATATTAATAGAGCATCATCAATATATCGGAAGTAAGTTGATTGTTTAGGTAAAATGTTTTGGAAAGAACCAGACATGAGAAATTCCAAGACAATACATGTCATCACTCTACTGGGAAGCGAGCCCATTGGTAATCGAAATTTTTCTTTGTAAAAATTGTTCTTAAATGTGAAATAGCGTTGATTGACAATGAGACGGTAGACTTTTATTATTGTAGCTGTTGGTAGGGAGAGGTTTATCTTTGACTATTTTAGATGCTTTTTTAAGTGATTCAAGCATTTTTCAACCGGGATACAGTGTAACCCGGATACAAGAGAGTTGTCGGGACCGGAGAAGAAGTCTCTTATATCCGGGTTTTTCTTATATCCGGGTTTGGTCTATTTTATATACATTAACACAGGCTCTAATTTGGGACCAGAGAAAATCTCTCTTATATCCGGGTTTCTCTTATATCCGGGTCTCTTACATCCGGGTTACACTGTATTAGTTTAAAGTGATTTTAATGCTAGACTGTCTATGAGTTTGTCGATCATATTTAATTCTTTTAGTTTTTCAACAAGGTTGCCTGAATTTTTTTATATGTGATTGACTTATTGTTCCAAAGAGAGGGCTTAATATTGATAATCTATGACTCTATACCACGATTGGTTTCATTTTTAATCAGTTTCCTGATTTCTTTGTTGAATTATTGCGTTTCAGTACTTTTTTTTTCGTTTATTTTTTCCTACCTGTCGGTATCGATTAGTAGTGAGTTTATTTTTTCTATGTAATTTTGTTTATGATTACAATCCCCGACTCCCTTGTCAGAAGGAGTCATGAAAATTTCCTTATTTTTCACTAGTTTTTTTTTTAGTGCATTTAGGTGTCTCAGTGTAATGTAATGTATCTACTAGAAAATTTATCGGATATAACGCTTTCCAATACAGAAAAGCCATCAGTTTCGGTTAAAAATTTGCCACCGAAATCCGCAAAATCTCTATCTATAAAAAGCAGGATGTGTGTGTGTGTGTGTGTGTGTGTGTGTGTGTGTGTGTGTGTGTGTGTGTGTGTGTGTGTACCTTAACAACTCATAATATCAATATTGTTTGCGTTTATAAATTAAGTAAATTTCTTTGAAAGTTTATTCCTAACATCGCTTAACAATGGAACGAGACTATGGATTTTACGTTTAATTTCTATAATTAAATTTATAAATTTAGTTTCAGTTTTGAAACATGGAAATTTTCTGTGTCGCGATGGAATCATATTTTTAAAAAGAAAATATTAGGTTGGTGCAAAAATAATGTCGTTTTTGACGTTCAACTTCAACGTATTCAACGACATTATTTTTGCACCAACCTAATAATTATATTTTGCTCTACTGTTTGTATCGAGCACTGTTTTTTTTTTTAATAAAAATAATTGCTAAGAACACCGGATCGAACTGTTCTTTCTTATTATTTTAATATATATATATATATATATATATATATATATATATATATATATATATATATATATATATATATATATATATACAGTCATATTTAGCAGATTAAGGTCAGTAACACAACACACACACACATACACACACACAGAGGAAGGTACCTGAGAAATTATCCAGCCGGTCAAATAATAACACCATTTTTAAAGTGTTTCTTTTCCGATAAAAAAAGTTTCAGCACCCATCGTCATTAAACTCGCGTGTGTGCCTGCTGCTCTCATATATATATATATATATATATATATATATATATATATATATATATTAAGCATTACATGAGCAAGGCGTATATATATATATATATATATATATAAAGTGTGAGTGCTTTGAAGTCTGTGCTGATATCAGTTGGCCAAATGTTACCCATCTTGGTGGCTGGCAGGCCATGAATTCTAGAACGTGATGTTACGAAGTCTAATTTGCATTCCATGTCATTAAGATACAGTTTCTTATATCACACACACGCGCACACACACGCACACACACATACATACATACACACACACACACGCACACACACACACACACATATATATATATATATATATATATATATATATATATATATATATATATATATATATGAAAGGCACGTACTTTGCATTTTTCCTCTCGCTCTCGCAATGATTATGTTTCAAAATAGACCAAGCTTTTCCCACTTGCAAAATCGTCTGCTCCCAACCACGTGGCCATATCACAGACTAAGCTGGACTTATCAAATACTAACATCAGAACGGTCACTATATACTCTCTCATTTTACTTATATTCAGTTCCAATAAACACACTCAGTTAAATTTAGTTTAAAATTATTTTCCTGTTTTAACAACGGTCACAATTCGCCATGCTTTCATTTTTAGACATGGAAGCGTGATTTTTACCCATATATTTCTGAGTCTGTCCATATATTTCTGTCTGTCGATCTAAATGACGTACTTTTTTTCCAGCTTCATAGTAAATTGGTTTTGGTTGATTTTGTTGAGCGGCATATCAACCTCTATGGATTATTTAATACCGAAATCTAAATATTTTAAATATAGTTTTATGGCTTCAACTACAGATAAAATGTATTGTTTATTTTGCTATAAAATTTATTCTAGGTAATTCTGCTTAAAAAATATATTATCGGTAAAGCTACTATAAATTTTCGTAAATTCTTTATATAAAAATCTTTGTATCTTTGGTAAATTCTTTATATAAAAATATATTGCTGGTATATTTACTATAATTTTTTTATACTTTCATAATGTTTGGAAGTTCACTATGTGCCCATAACTTGAACCCTGTTAGGGTTCAAGTTATGGGCACATAGATGTTAGGTGCTACCACTCTGGATCAGGGTGGAACTAGAAACAACAGCAATTAAGATGTGGGTCCACGCTTCTGAAAACCTCTAATTTACAAACCAGAAGCCTTACTGCCGGATGTAGTTTATCGTTATACCCAGGACTACTAGTGGATTAAAGCATATGTTCGTGAATTTGGCGACATATTAATTCTAAGTTCAATCCCTGGGCTGATTAATACGGACTTAGATTCCCTAGACATATAGAGAGGAAAACGAACAATCTATCCTCGTGGATTAAATAAAGTGTTCAGTTCGAAATTTCCTGAAGGTTATCTGGATCGATAAACACTTGAAGAAGCCAGAAGGACACAGTGGCCAAAAACGTTCTGGCAAAAATTTACTCCAAAATAGATATGTCCACAAGAGTAAACAAATGCAGATACCCACATTTGCTTTATAATTGGATTCTGTCAAATCGAGGACAACCTATTTGTAAGCACTGAATGGTTTAAATTCAGGTTTTTTGTGCTAAATCAGTTATATTATATTAGCTGAATATTCAGCTATATATTAGCACTATTTCTATTAGTTTTAGACAATAACATGTCATTTTTAAACTCAACATACAAACTGTTCATGGAACATCTCTTAAGTGGAAGTCATCTTTTCATGCTGTATTTGACAATTTTTTTTTCAGCAAAGAATCTGTTCATTAAACATTAATATTTCAATTTTTTGTAGCATTATTGCATTTTTGAACTTTAAAAGGTCTTTACATGTCTTATGTGCTTGTAGACACAACCATCTTTAGGGGGGTCAAGTTAGTAACCAAGTTTCTAACCTTACTTATTGGTGGACCTATTAATACAATGCATCAATTGTGCTGTCATTATGGCTATAGAAACAAGCACAAAAAACTCAACCGCTACCTGAAAAAATCAAAATAAGTTGCATTGAACAGTTATCAAATATTCCCTTCAGCGTCGATAATTACAGATATAAATGTGTCGCTATTTCAAATTCGAGGAATAAAGAGCATATAACGGCTTCCTCAATTAAAAAAAAAATAGTAGAAAATGAGGTCTTTTATTTCCACGCAGCAAACTTGCGTTATTGCAAAATGTAAATGTAGTCGAGTTTGGCATCCCTACCCTTATGTATGTTTTCTTGATTATGGCAAAATGTGGGAGATCTAAAAACAAAACTGATTCCATATCGATAGCCACTTTTTAATCAAATATTAATTATTTACAAACAAGGATGCTTAGTTATTGTAGTGTAATCGAACTCTCGACATAACGAGATTAAAGAACTCTCGTAGAAAACAAGAAGTACAAACACAACTAATAACATGGCGGACTTAACTGCACACGTTACATTTATTACTATAAATAAAATCTCTTGTTAACCGTCAAACTGGCGTTGTTCATCATAATAATACTACAAATTTTGAATTGAACAACATTTCAATTTCAATTTCTACTAAATTTTGAAATGACTTTCTTCTTGTATGCAGCTCAGATTAACAAGGTGCGAAAACCAAAATTTAATAAAATAGCTGAATCTGGAAACCCCCATTATTTTTATTTGAGTGGCAGTAGTGGTAAGGTCATAGCAGAGAATAATACGTTTTTCTTATTTGCGACATCACACCCTTTTCTGGCAACGAACCAACATTTTGTGTAATGGATCAACTCCTACGCAAAATGACAACATAACATTAGATCAAGTATCAATGAATGATAGTTTCCTTTCCCAACAGTGAAGCAAATGAGCAGTGGTTCAAGAATTTCAAAAGTAAATCCTCATGAGAAACCTGAATCTTACCACGAGTTGTGCTCGAGTGTACTTATGAGAAAATCAAGTAATACCAACGCCATTTTTATTTTCTCCCTTTACACACAAACCCACACGCACACCCGAAGAAAGAGACAGACAGATAGACACACAGACACACAGACACATACACTTTAAATCTGACTTCAACTGTTTTATCCGACATTGTATCTCTGTCGGTGCACTGTCCATCTCATCTAAGTTAAACACCTGTGACCTAATTACTCAGGGACAACGTATTATGTTACTTAATGCCACAAATATAACAACGGCTTTATATTGATAATTCTGTTGATGAAAATGCAAGCCTTTTAGAGTGAGTACCTATTTCTACGAGAAAGTAGAAAGTATGAAATGGTCATAGATATAGGACATTAGTATATGAAATCTTTGAAAAGATCTAGTCGATACATTCATCTTTAATCGATATATTTATACTACACCACTATTCTTGGATAAAATATCTATTTTTTTCTTCAGTCTTGTCAGTTATATTGACTGGTTAGGTCATTATTAGGCTGCAATGGTTTCTAGTAAGAGAGAAAAAGGATGGATTTGACTGAAACTGAAAATTGAAGACTAACTGTAGCAGAGTGGATATATATAGGAATGATATTGTATATATGTTTTTTTCATGGATATTTGCAATAAATATCAGCTTAGAACTTGGGTGGACAGAATTTTCAGTTGGCATTCAACAATATGCATACTGACTTTATTATTAGACTGAGGCAAAGTTACCAAAATCATTTTGGCATAATATTAAGGAAAACTTAGAAGTGTCTTTGAAATAGTTTTTTTTATTTCTTCTTCCAGCATTCAGCTTCAGTGTATCGTTTAAAAGTCTTAGGACAACTTTAGAAGCTAAGAAATTGGTTTGATATGAAGGAAAATTTGAGTTTTTAACCTCGTATATTTAACTTTTTACTTAAGCGAGAAAAAGTTATTTTTAGACAAGGTGATTATGACAATGAAAAATGAATTCATTACGAGAATCCAAAAAAAAAAAAAAACTTAAACATTTCACCCTGAACAGATTTTTTGGGACATGTTTTCATTTTTTTTTTTTAAGTTTGGTGAGTTTTAATATGACATAATCTATTACAAATTGGTATAACAAGGAGATAAACCGTTATTACGCAATGGTTCTATGAGCAATTGGCTCGTTTGAATGGCGCATTGAAATAAATAAAGAACTTTTTTCATGAACAGGAAATCAATTGGTGATTTTGCTGAATCACAACAATGGTCAGTACGTTGCAAATACAAAGACCATGAAGTTAGTATGGGAAGTTCTTCCACATATTGCTTCAACTCTAAATCTGTCATTTTCAGTTTCTAGCAAGGTACTTCCGTTTTCTTGCAATTGTTTCAACAATTTGATAATATTATACGATGAAATCTTCGGATTCAATTCGGAATCGTCCTTTTATGATAGAATGTATAATATGGTTAAAAGGTGTTTTTACGTTAGGAGAATCCAACGGAAGTATATTAATGACTGAATAAGGATGTTATGAATTTATATAAATAAAAAAATTGCTGGAAAATATTGCTTCAAAGTAATAATAATTCATCATTTTGTAGTGTTTATTTCGTATTTTTGATTTTCCATGGAAAACCACCCAGATGACAGCATTACTAAAATAATCTTTAATAGAGAGGAAGATGTTGAAAATCCAAACGACTTTATTCCGACCCTGTATACAAATGGTATTGGAGCAAAGCAGAGGCTGGAAAAAGATAATCTGAGAGTTTCATATCCAGACCCCATTCACTTTATCTAAGTGAAAAGACTTGATCAGATAATCATTAAACAAGCAAAAATGTACTTGAAAATAAGAAATCTGAGGAGAAAAGAATGTAGGGTTGCGCCCGTAATTGTAGGCGAACAAATCGAAATTTGGGTGAGAATATTGAAAAACAATGAATACTGTTCAGTCCACATCAGTGCTGGGATTTGCAAGGATACTGAGAGAGGTGGTGGACAATTGAGGAGACTTACTGTTACTCTTTCCACATATTGAAGAACAATGAATACTGTTCAGTCCACATCAGTGCTGGGATTTGCAAGGATACTGAGAGAGGTGGTGGACAATTGAGGAGACTTACTGTTACTCTCTCCACATATTGAAGAACAATGAATACTGTTCAGTCCACATCAGTGCTGGGATTTGCAAGGATACTGAGGAGGTGGTGGACAATTGAGGAGACTTACTGTTACTCTCTCCACATATTGAAGAACAATGAATACTGTTCAGTCCACATCAGTGCTGGGATTTGCAAGGATACTGAGAGAGGTGGTGGACAATTGAGGAGACTTATTGTTCTCTTCCACATATTGAAGAACAATGAATACTGTTCAGTCCCATCAGTGCTGGGATTTGCAAGGATACTGAGAGAGGTGGTGGACAATTGAGGAGACTTACTGTTACTCTCTCCACATATTGAAGAACAATGAATACTGTTCAGTCCACATCAGTGGATTTGCAAGGATACTGAGAGAGGTGGTGGACAATTGAGACTTACTGTTACTCTCTCCACATATTGAAGAACAATGAATACTGTTCAGTCCACATCAGTGCTGGGATTTGCAAGGATACTGAGAGAGGTGGTGGACAATTGAGGAGACTTACTATTTTCCATATTGAAGAACAATGAATACTGTTCAGTCCACATCAGTGCTGGGATTTGCAAGGATACTGAGAGAGGTGGTGGACAATTGAGGAGTTACTCTCTCCGCTATTGAAGAACAATGAATACTCTTCTCCACAGTGCTGGGATTTGAAGGATACTGAGAGAGGTGGTGGACAATTGAGGAGACTTACTGTTACTCTCCACATATTGAAGAACAATGAATACTGTTCAGTCCAAGGATATTTGAAGGATACTGAGAGAGGTGGTGGACAATTGAGGAGACTTACTGTTACTCTTTCCACATATTGAAGAACAATGAATACTGTTCAGTCCACATCAGTGCTGGGATTTGCAAGGATACTGAGAGAGGTGGTGGACAATTGAGGAGACTTTACTGTTACTCTTTCCACATATTGAAGAACAATGAATACTGTTCAGTCCACATCAGTGCTGGGATTTGCAAGGATACTGAGAGGTGGTGGACAATTGGGGAGACTACTGTTACTCTTTTCCACATATTGAAGAACAATGAATACTGAGTCCACATCAGTGCTAGGATTTGGGATACTGAGAGGTGGTGGACAATTGAGGAGACTTACTGTTACTCTCTCCACATATTGAAGAACAATGAATACTGTTCAGTCCACATCAGTGCTGGGATTTGCAAGGATACTGAGAGAGGTGGTGGACAATTGAGGAGACTTAATGTTACTCTCTCCACATAGTTAATCATCAAAAGTCTTGTGTGAGTATCCAAAGGCATGAAACAATAATATTTTTTTTTTTAAATAATAATGACTCGTTAGCGTTGAGAATTGTGTCAATTGTACTATAAAGTGAATCGAAGACTTTTGTAGTCAGACGAATGAATGAATGATTATGACAGTCAAAAGTGGTAATCAACTTAACAAAACAACAAATATGGAATTATAATGGTCCAAAACAAGGAGTCAAAAATAGACAGAAATAATATGCCTGGAAAAAAAAAGAAATGAAGAAGATATGTGAAGAGAGAAACCGACTCCTTATTAATGGTGACTCGCAACAATTCCGTAAGAGTCAATTCCGTAAGAGTCAAATAGAGACAAAATAGAAAAGATATGAAAATCATAAATATAGACTATGCAGAGGTTGATGTGAAACCCCGAGTTGTATCATAAGCGAATGTAGCAAGTTGACTCAGAATTCGCATCAAAATAGACATGAATGGGTAGGAAAGGTGATCTATTAAGAACTGTGCAAAACGAATGTAATATGACGATTTAAACCGATCCTATATGCACAAACTTTGCAAAACTTCTAGAAGAATTGGATATACAAAGAAGAATTGAAACAATCAAAAGATTACAAAAATTTAGCAAGAAGGAGACTGGCTGTCAATTCATCTTCAGTGAAGGCATCTGTTACTACTGGTGCGTAAACTTTGTGAGCAGAAAGTAATAGTATTATTAGTAATAATAATATAAGATAGGAACCTCCACGAAATCGCTAAAAAAAGAGCATAGTCTGATGAAAAAGGCGCCAAACTTGACGAAAACAAAATTTTATCGTCTAAATGCTTATGTTGTTATTAAGAGGAAAGACAAGAGTTTGTTTTTTTTTAATTATTTTAAAAAAAATTTTTTCCTTCTTTTTAGAAGATTCTAAATTTTGATTAAAAAAAAAATCTTGTTTCTCTTTGTATCCCCGGAACTAATAAAATAACATATACAATTTTTAGTATGTTTTTTTTTTTTTTTTTTTTTTTTTTTGGACACACATTAATTTGGAAAATCTTGCAAAAATAAAAATAATTGTCGGATGTTAATGAAACTTTCAAAAACTATTCACAGATGATCGAAATTATTATAAATATGTTTTTTTATTAAAGTCATGGCAGAAATATTTTTTTTATATTTATTACTCCCCATCATAATTTTATGAAAACGCTAGAAATTCGATCGCATCGGGTTTAGTGATTACAATAGTTAAAAGCACAAGGCTTTGGGGAATGCAAATCACGTTGTTTTGGTTTTTTTGGCATTTTTTTTTTCTAATTGGATCCCACCTACCTGAAAATCAGCTCTGAATTGTAACATACAAAACTCAATAAAACAAAGATATTATTTAATTCCGAATGCTTTTATTTGCTTTTAGTTGTTTTTATGAATACGCACAATATTTTCTGAAAGCAAAAAACATTTTTCGATGAAAACTGAATTTTTAAAACTATTATTTGTTATTTCTTTAATTATAATAGATTTTTACATTTAAGTTGCTAAAATATTATAAAATTAGTTAAAAGCCGCATCGGGTTTCCTAAGTGTCCTCATGAGATAGATCTTTTTTTTTTTTAGCGTGTTGTAAATTGTATCATTTTGACTAATCAGAAGATCCGCAGTAATTAAGAAATGTAATTTTGTGTTTATAATCCGGCTGTAATTATAAAATACAGAAGACCAACCAGAATACAATTAAGTTTTATTTGAGTTAAGCATTGTTCTCCTCTGTTAAGGCATTTACTTTTGCGAAACACGTGTGGAGAAGATAATTTGATTTTTCAATTTCAACTGAGAAGGGTACCTACAAGTATCAGTATCATCTTATGAAATTTATATGATCTTATTTTTATATTAATCTCAGTTATGACATTTTTCCATAAATGAAATATCAAAATTAATAATAAAATGAATGGAAATACAAATAACACAGTAAAATGTAATAAATGTACATAAAATTATAGTATTTTATATACACTCCTGATAAAATTTCATAAGAAAGGTACCTATAAATTAATTAGATACCTTTCTTATGAAATATGAAATTTAATCTTACTCTTAACAGTCTTATTTTGATTTCTTTATAATATATTTTCCATAAAGCATCGTAAACGTAAAGGTGAAAGCTAAGTACAAAAAAAATAGAGCGCTGAAAGTTTTCCTTAAAAATAACGAGGTAAATAATTTGTTCACTTAAATCTAAATAAGTTCCCTTTTCTCCTTCCGTAGAACAAATTATGATCACGTAATCCATCAAACGTCATTCAACACCTGTCAAGTGACGCGAAAGGTTATAACCTGCTTTGTTTTATTTTCTCTTTTCGGTACAGAAACTAAGTCAACCTTTGTTCAAAATATTTTAAATAAACATTATAATTTCTGATTTTCTTAAAATAAGTTTTGAAAAAAACGATAATTGATTTTTACAAGAATTTCAAAGTGAGATTTTCATCTTAAAATGGAAAAAATGGACGCCATAATCGATTATTTGTCAATTTTGCTGACTCAAAAAAACAAAAAACAAAAAAAACAAGCTTTTTAACGAAAATTTCTGACGCGCTAGGAACGATTAAAAAAATGTAAAAAAATAACCCCAAAAATACTTTAATCTTTCCTCTTAATAATAACATGAACATTTAGACGTTTAGACATTTGTTTTCGTCAAGTTTGGCGTCTTTTTCATCATGCTATGCTCTTTTTTAGCGATATCATGGAGGTACCTAAAAGACTATCAAAAATAATTAATGGTTTCACTTTCATGTTTCATAGTGTTTATCACGTCATTTTGCTGCGCTCTGAAAACTTCGTTTATGCTAAAAAAAACGATGAATTAACAGAGCAAAATGCCAAGAAATAATCGAAGCATAGAAATGTTCGAAACGAGCAAATGTAGAGCCATGTAAAATTTTAAATCTTACATAGCCTTTCATCTTTCTTTTCTTCGTTTCTAATGTTCGCCCAGGTAACTTTCGTTATTCCAATGTACCTTTGAATTTCTGTGACACTTTCTTTCATTTTTTGATACGACTCAATTTTTCGCCATTTTCTTTTTTTCTTTTTTTTTTTTTCCTGTTATCTTGTCTAATAGTTATTTCCTGATAATCCATAACTCACTCACCATCCAGATCTCTTGCTTGAAATTCTAAAAATCTACAAAAATCGAAAGTATTTTCTGGGTGGTCGTCTACAAACCAAAAGTTTGGCTCCAAAACTTGACATCATGTAACCAACTCTTGTATGCCCCAACGTTCCTACCAGTCAGAAATTTCTTTGTTCCTCGCTGATTTTATGACGTTGAGGATTATAAAAATGTCAAAAAACAGCTTCAAATATCCATTTGAGTAAGAGTGAGAAGCAGAAGAAGCAACGTATGTCATTATTCATACATCACAAAGTAGAAGTGCGACTGAAACTTGAGAGCGATCTATCTGTGCGGCGTCTTATTGAAGATTACGGTGTCGGAACCACTACAAATAAGCCATAATATTTTTTTATAGTCTCTCTTTATCCAACTTAAAGTGAATATTTAAACATGTACTCCCAAATATTGTACTGCACCGATACAGCTCTTGGCCTCTTTAAAACATGTTTTTTAATACTGGCTACTTCCACGATATATGATATGTATATAGACTAACATTCTGCAATGTAAAAAATTCCGAATTGCGAAATGAATCTTGTCTCAAGGGTTTCAGATAAGAGAGTATGTACTGTAAGTGGCCCATACATGTGGCTTCGTGCCACAATAAACTAGGTAGCTAAACAAAGTGCAAACACATACACATAGATAGATAGATAGATAGATAGATAGATAGATAGATAGATAGATGATCAAATTAATAGATAAATTAATAGATAGATAGATAGATAGATAGATAGATAGATAGATAGATAGATAGATAGATCAAATTAATAGATAGATAGATAGATAGATAGATGAATAGATATGATCAAATTAATAGATAGATAGATAGATAGATAGATAGATAGATAGATAGATAGATAGATAGATAGATAGATAGATAGATCAAATTAATAGATAGATAGATAGATAGATAGATGAATAGATAGATAGATAGATAGATAGATATGATCAAATTAATAGATAGATAGATAGATAGATAGATAAATAGATAGATAGATAGATAGATAGATATGATCAAATTAATAGATAGATAGATAGATAGATAGATAGATAGATAGATAGATAGATAGATAGATAGATAGATAGATAGATGTGAGTAAAGTTGGATAAGAATCCGATGGAATGCTAAATATATAAGACAATTTCGAAAATTTCAACTCTGACATGTCTTGATGATGAACTAGCGTGATTAGAAAAAATATTTTATTTTACAAGAACTAAAGATAAATTAGTCAAAGTGTGATTCACATTTAAGCGGTTGAATGGTTTGATTTTTACTGTATTATTATAGAAATCAGATTTCAACTTTTCTTTTCATGGTTTACAGATTGTTTCAGTACTAATTTAGTAAGGAGAAGAAATAAACTAAAATAGACCCGGACGTAAGGGATTTCATAGATCACGGCACTTTCAATGCATCTTCATCTTATATTAATTTATTTTATTTATATAAGCTAAATAATTTAATATTACTTCATCTTACAATTCATTTATTTTTACCATGTGAAATCTGTGGTCACGAAGGTTTAGGTGACAAAAATGCATGTGTGCATATTTTATCCTCATTTAATTGTGTATACAGATTATTTTTTTATTTTCCTCAATCAAGCATTTAAGAGAGAGGAACGAAAACTGGATATCTTCATTCTTTTTAATTTGCTTTTTTCTTTTTCGAGTTACTGACTGTGGTGATGATACCGCTTTATCTGCTTTTTTTTTCTCTTAGCAATAATTAAATTTTGTATCTTTAGAAAAATCTTTAAAATCAAATTTATCAACTCTTGTATGGTCAGCATTTGTAGAATCATAGGTAACCGGTTTTTCCAAGTTGTAGATGATGGTGAACCATTGAATGGATTGAATTGTTTTTACGTTAAATTTTCAGCTACAACAACATATAAAAATAAGGAGAGAGGTATAAAAGGATGAAAGAAAACAGAGAGAGAGAGAGCGGAAGAGATCGGTTTTCTGACTGGATATTAATAAGAGATAATAAGCAAAGGATTAAGATAATAATAGAATGGTGGGACATTAAAAGTTAAGTATAAAATGGTGAAACATTAAATTTCTTTTGCGAGAAATAGATCAAAAGAAAGATATAAGAGAAGATACAGTACAAAATATTTACGCATTCTGTATTCTTTTTTGGCTTAGGAATCTAATGAATGATTACATAAATTCAGATACAAGTATCGACGGGCAGTGAAGACTGGAAAAAACAAGGGAGATAATAAGAAAGCACAGCGTGAGAGAAGATAACTGGCATTTGTTTATTTTATATTGATTAGATTTTTCGGCTTGCAAAAATCAAATAATTGTCGGATTTTAATATTTCAGAAATGAATTAAATTATTTTTAATATTTTTTTTTTTTTTAGAAAATCTTGGTAATTTTATATATATATATATATATATATATATATATATATATATATATATATATATATATATATATATTACCACCCACTTACCTAATTTCGAGAAATTAAATTTTTAAGGCGGGGATTTTTTTTTTATTAGTTAAAAGCAGGACTCCTTGGAGAAAGTAAATCATCAATTTTTTTTTTTTTTTTTTTGTAAAACAGCCACCCCTTTCAGCGAAAATCTACTCTGAATTGTAAAATAAAAATGCAATAAAACTATGGCATTATTTAATTAGAAAAGCTTTTAATTGCTTTGATAAATAAGATTTATTAAGGACGCTGTTGCCTTAAGAAATATTTTTCGATGAATAATTAATTTTTACAATAATTGTTTTCATTTTTTTTTTTAATTAAATAATTTATAATATTAAAAATCGTTTAAAATTCTGCATTGCCTCAAGGCGGCGATTTGGTGATATTGATAAGTGAAAATTTTGTTTATGAATGAAAAATTGAAAAGTTCATAACAGTCGTTTATGCCCAAGTATGTTTTTAAAATTAAAAACAAAATTGGTGTATAGACGTTCCCAATTTCTAACAATAGTAAGCCATAAATGAAATTATACTTTAAAAGGCCACGTGATTTAAGAGTCGTCTGGTGCTCTGCAATTTTTTTTAATTTCCTTATTCAGTTCTGTTTCATCATTAACGTCTTTGCAGATCATACCTTCAAAATTTTAAAGTAAGTTTTACTTTTTTAATTACTATTTTACTAAATATTTTTATTTTGTGTATTTACTTTAGTTTGGGCCATACTTCAATTAAGCAATTTTTTGTTTAAGTTAGTAAACTTAAGAACCTAGAGACGAAACCAAAATTTCATAAAGCTTCTTGAAACGTAACTAAAAGTCAATAAAATATTAAATAATTGCTGAAAATATGTTAATTTGTAAAAATTACTCGGTAGTTAAAAACAAAAAAAATGCGTTCACCTAGATTTCGTAAATTTATGTCAGTTCTGGTCATCCATACTCGCTGTTATCTCGGAACTTATCGATACGTCAATAAAGATCAAAGAAAAATAGGACACATCGTTAAGAAATGCTAATATATTACTTTTTATGCTATAAGTAAGTAATATTTATTTCAAATCAGATTAATTTAACTTTAAATTTGCTAATTTTACTCAAATAATGTGTCACAAATATATATCTTATTTTGGGAAGATTTTTAAAACCGATAATTTTGTTTTGTTTACAAATTTTTTTAATAATTAAGAAAATGGCCTCTTTTAAGAAGATTTTCTGAAATCGGCCAAAAGTTGAGATTCCGATCTATATAATTTCTGTTTGAAAAACACCAGAATATTTTACTTACTGGAAATAGTAAGTTTAATCATTTAGCTTTCAATTAAAGCCAAAATGAAATCTTCAATACTTTTTTTTATTTTTAAAAATTCATTTTAAACCTTAAGTATCGGAAATTCAGTGGATAATAAGCGATAATGCCACTACGATGCAAGGGAGTTACAGGGAGTGAAAGTGAAAAAGAATGAGAAAACAGAGAATGAGGAAGATTAAGGAAAGGGCAAAAAAGGAACAAGGTTCAAAATGACAGAAGATGGCGATTAACGTAGCATTTACACTTTTGAAGTTTGTAGTTATCAGGGAAGCAAGAAATCGGTAGTTTCACAGGTGAGAAGTGTGAAAAAACTGTTAGAATAGAAGTGGCGGTTGCATTTAGCCAGTTCAACAGTAAAATGGAGAGATCTAGTTGCCACACTTAAATTCATGTAGTCGGGGCACCGGGGGAAAAAGTTCACCAGAACAGAGTTAAGTTGAAAATATCTCTAGAAAAGAGAGTGGGAGGCCACGTTACGTTAGTGAGAACATGATTGAAGTCGAAATACCTGGCCTGAATCGATTACATTACAGATACTTCTTTGGATTTTATCAAGAATCCAGAGATGAACAGCAAGAGCACCAGACTAGATATGACAATAGTATTCAATGCACGGACGAATGGCAGATTTATAAATATGCAAGATTAAGTCTGACGAGAAAAAATGTCTGTCATGACACATTGAACCAACCTTCCCTGTAGTAGACGTAGCAGTTGATTCGATATAGTAACTCCATTTCATGTCAGTAGAAAACGTGATGCCAGGAAGGCGTAGTGTGTTGATCTACTGGAGTTCAGTATCAGCCATGCTGATAATAGGCAAAGAAGGTTTTCTATGGTGATTAAATGAAAACATTTTTGTTTTAGAGGAGTTCAAATTTACAAGCCATTTCCTGTCCCAGTTAACCACTGATTGTGGGTCCTTTTCAAGAGCAGTTGTCAGGTTTACTTTGTCAAATCTGTCTGATTTGATACTAAGACACGAGTAAATTGTGTCATCTGCATAAATACCAAGTCGGGAACTGATGACATCGGGGTGAACATCGATGAAGAACAGAAACAGCGTAGGCCCAAGATAGATACCTGGTGGACTTCCGTGTTAGTATGAGATCTGGAAGCGAGCCCGTACAACATGTTCCTTATTACACGATTTATTATGAACGATTGGATTAAGTGTGACACCGTAGCCCTTGAGCTTGCGTAGAAGACCAGCACACCAAATCTTATCGAACGCATTCGAGATATCTAGAGCCACAGCCAGAGCTTGATAGACAAAATCAGTGATGCCCGTTAACACGTCGATGGTAGACCTGGCAAAACGGAAGCCATATTGTTTTTTCGAAAGGAGGTCGTGCGGACTAAGATGCCTAACCAATTCAGCATTTATTAGAGCTTTGAGTACTTTGCCGAAAAGAAGTAAGAGACTAATAGGGTGATAATTTCTGAGGTCAGCGGGTTTCCAAGAGTTCTTAAAACGGCCAGTACAGAGGAGGACTTCCAACAAGCTGAAAAGCAGTAAACAGCAAGGCATTTGTATAAAGTTTGAAGAGAACAGGAGCCAGCTCAGGAGCACATTTCTTTAGCACGACCTTGTGAGGATTTAGTTTAGAAATGATGTCAGAAACCAGTGACGGGGTTATGCGCATATCACTCAGTAGAACCTCTGTTCGAAGGGAAAAATCTGGTAGCAGTACTCCAGATGAATCGAGAGTGGAGTTGGAAGAGGACTTTCGAGTAAAGCACTCTACATTATCTGCAATAGATGTCAATTCTTCAAATTGATTGAAGAGAGGAGAGACTGAGGATTTGCTCTTGTTCAACAGACGCTTGCAGGGCCGCCAGTAATCTCTAGAAACAAACTTGTGAGAGGTTATATGGCGTATCATTCTAACAGAAAATCGTGACTTTGCTTCTTTAAGGACACGCGTGCACTCATTACGAGCAATGACAAAGAGGTTGTCTGCTACAATCAGATCTGTCTCTCTGCTATAGCCAGCGGTGATTCTTACAGGCTATAACGGCTGAGCAGGTAGGTGACATTTCCGTGCTGGAAGAAAAGCTTCGATTCCCGCTTTCATCCAGGAAGAGGCCACCTCAGCATCACATTTATAAAAAGGATGATTAAAAAATATAATTTCAAGGGACATCGCGAAAAAAGTCACGGAACGAGTCCCAATCAGCATGTTTATAACAGAAAAATATTCTGTTAATAGGTGGTTCGTGACTGATTGAGGTGGGGGCGGAAAGAGAATATCTACAGACACCCACGCATGATTGTAGTTGCCAAGAGAAGAGAGCGGCAGAGTGAAGTTAAGGAAGAGATCAAGTAGAACAGCGTGTCCATCAGAATTACTGGAAAAGATGTGGGAAAGTGCCTACTACTGAGAGTGGGAGATTGAGTGATACAGAATTCCAGAGTCTGGATGCCAATGAGGTTACTGACCTAAGATAATACCCTTTAAAGTAACGTTTTTATATTTCTGATTTCAAAGGTTTCTCTTTCTTATATGCCGCTGTTAAAGGTTTGTGATCAGTAAATAATGTAACATTAGGTCCTTCAATACGTCGTTTAAACTGTAAAACTACTAAGTAAGCATCTAGGAGTTCACGATGAAAAGTGTGAAAATTTCCATGAAGTACTTCAAAAAGAAAACAACTGGCAATGGGTTTGGTTTGGTTTGGTTTACGGCATATGAACCTCAATGGGTTATTTAATGCCGACAAAATTTTTTATTGCTGGTAATATGTTTTTCTTCAAAAACATATTTCTGGGAATATTTTTCCTTGAAGAAATCTATAGCTGGTCATGTTTTTTTCCAAAGAATGTATAACTGTTTGTATTGCTGGTATTTTTTTCTTTTTTAAGTATTGCTGATGATAATTTTTCCTTCAAAAATTATTGCTGGAAATAATTTTTTTTATTACAAAGTATTTCTGATATTAAAACCTATTTTTACACAAGTTTGGGTGTTAACTATTTACCCATAGTTGGGAACCTAACAGGAGCTACCACCCCGGGTCAGGGTGGACCTGGGAAAACCAGCAATTAAGAGGTGGTTCCACGCTCCTCAAAACCTCCTGATCAGAGGCCTTGCTGCTGGACGTAGTTTAACGTCTTACCCAAGACGCGGATGTAGTTTAACGTCATACCCAGGACATCTGGCAATGGGATGCCATCTATTATTAATTTACGATAAAATCCGACCATACTCAAGAAATGGCGTAAAGATTTGGAATTGTCAGGTACTGGAAAGCTTTTAATTTCTGTTCAGTTGAAAAGATCACATCAGCGCTTATAGGAAGTACAAATAATCTCAGTATGTATAGAAAGTCTAAGGCTATTATCATTAAGTATTTTTAAAACAGCTTCTAAATCATTTAAATGCCGCTCTGATGCTTATGAGAAAATCAATGTTATCTATGTATACATAGATATATGATACACAATCAATGTACAAGAATAGTTTGTTCATAAATCTCTGAATGGTGTAACCAGTATTTCTTAATCCAAAGGTATTTATAAGTATTCAAAAATGCCATATCCAGTGATAACATCTGTTTTTCTATATCTACCTCTCTGACTGGTATTTGATATGTTTTGAGTAGGTTAAGTTTTGAAACAATATTTTTTCTTGTGGAGCTTAGTAATGAAGCTGTGAATATTTGGGAATGAATAACCGTCTTGTTTAATAATGGCATTGGCACAACTGTAATCGCCAGAGGCTCTCCATTTTCCGCGGTTATTATTATTTACCGTGGTTATTATTTGGAACCAATTGGAAAGCAAAGGCCTCAGAAGATCTGAATTGACGAATAATCCCAGCTTTGATTAAAAAAATGTATATTCTTCCTTAGCTGTGTTATATTTCTCTGGGGAAAATTGTCGTACTATAGCAAAAAGTTATCACCAGCATTATCGTATGTTTTACTCTCAAATTAGCAGTTGTATAATTGTCAGATCTTGAAGAAGTCAATCTAGTAGCATTTTGACAGGATGAGGGAGGTGAGAAATATTATTAATGCAAATTTGATTTACAGCGCAATTTATTATTTCTGTTTTGATCATTTTTGTTTGTACCTGTGTCAATTAATTTGTTATTTTTACAGTTTACTAATGAGCTATAATGATCAAGAAAATATTTACTTAATAATAGATTGATGACATCAGCAACGACAATATTCCATTCAAATGATCTCTGTAACTGAAGAATTTAATCATTCATCATCACAGTATAGTTTTACTGTCTGTGGATGACAAATGTGTGGCAGTAAGGTCCAAACATAAATCTCCTGAACTGAATTTAGTAGGTACTAGCAGCATGGCCCGGCGTTGCCCGTGTTTGATTCAAAAATCGTACGACTTATACAGCAATCGCTATCACTTGACTTGAAATATTTTTGCTCTTCCTTGCCTTTAAACGAGTGCCCTTTGCCGTGCTGATGTTGCTACATGCCTTACTTCTTGCCTATCTCACACTGCGAATTTTTTCTAAGCTCTATACTAAACATTAAATCTGTTACGAAAAAGGACTAAACAAAATGAACACAAAACGATCAGCTTTAAAAAAGGACTCGTAACTGGAAAAACCGAATGAAAAAAGAATGTTAACAACAAATACTTTTTCACACCCAACCCAGTTCTGCGAAATCAGAATCAACGTTGAGTTTAAGCAAGCGAATGAGCCAATTGGAGAAAAGTGTCATGCAGATTTAAATTTTTCGCACTTGTGACGAATGCAGCCATCGATTTTTTTCTTTTGCATGCTAGTTAACATTCGTGTCAGTCAGCTGTTGGCTCTCATGCTGGCCAATAGAATCTTCCTTCCTATTCGTGGCAGCCAGCTATAGGCTCTCACTCTGGCCAGTATAAAATGGCCGCAAACTACATGAAAACTGCCGTAGAAGCATGAAAAAATCGATTATTTCCACTATCGATGGGAGTTGGGAAATGCATAGTCGGTCTTGGCGTTCCCGCTAACTTGGAGCATGTGCATATAAATTTTGGTGTAAATCCGTCGAAAATTGCGGCTGTGCATTCGTTACACACACACACACAAACATCCTGCATTTTATAGATAGAGATGATTGTGACAATTGCACTTGTATCGACCACTAGGTTTAAAGAAGCAAAGTCGATCCGGGATGGAACTTCAGTAAATGGTAAGCTGGGGGTTACTGCTTCGATCCGACATTAGTTTTGCTAATGCTGCAGAGTATCGGATGTAGAGGGTCGTGAGGTTTGTTGACGTGTATAGTCCTTCTTGTTGGACCATCTGCATTATGTCTTACCAAACTTAGCGTGCTCTGCAGAGTACAGATAGGCTCCATAGATTTTGGGGGTTTTGTTCCTTATTAAATGGTCGTAAAAATGTGGGAAGTTGATTTCATTCAGAGATAGAACTTTTGGTATTTTGCTTCAGACTTGTACTTGAAATACTTGTAGGTGGTGCGCAACCATTTCTTGTTTAAAATAAAGATTTTTTTTTTTTTACAAAAGAACAACCATATACATTTTAAGTTTTATTTTGAACAAACAATAAGAATTGTCTGACAAAATAATTTTGTTCATTTTTTAACAAAGATTTGCCATTAAAGAACAGATATCTTCATTTTAATTAAAGAACAGATGTTTCCCAAAAGTACAAAAATGCTTCTCTTTCAGAAGGGAAATTCTATTACCATTTCTGAAGAATAGTTAATGTTAAAGGCGGAGTAAATTTTAAAATTTGCATAAATGAATAAAATGTATATATCCCTTTATTTCTCATTTCAAATAAATAATTAGTACACCCAATTGGTTTTAAAAAATGTAATTTTTGAAATTTAAAGCAAAAATATAAAAAACAAAAATACCTGGATATCAATAACATAAACATAGTTTCAAACATGACATTTGTAAACGAACTGCTCATTTCCCATAATTCTTCAAAGTCAGATGTTGATTTAACACAATCTATTATGAACAGGACTACCTTTTCGATAACTAATCATTATTTTTCGATTCTGACAAGTGTTGATAACTAAGTAAGCTCTAAAAAGCGCTAATCTATAAAAGTTATTTCCCAGAAAAAAATTCACTATTTTTTACTACTGGACCATTCTGCTTAAGTAGTTCCTGAAACGTGTATCCAAAACCTTTCAAGTTCCTGCAGTTTATTTCAACGGCCAAATAGTCAGTAAATCATTAAAAAAATAGCAGAGAAATATGTACGATAAAATTAATATCTATTGCAGATTGATGATTCAGCATGTTTATTTTTTACCAAGGTGACATTGAACTTGAGATTTTATGATTAATGTTTACGTCTATATCAGTTAACACTGGTATATTGTAGATCATCTTAGGACACCTTTCGTTCCAAGAAGGAACTTCTTTATATTAATAACAATTTTATTGATAAAATTACTGTTATATATAAAGGAAGGAGTTTTATGGGAGAAATAGAAAAAACGCTGGTTTCACTTTACATCCAAATGTTAAAAACATGGATGCTCAGCTTGAACTTTTAACGTCCAATATACGTAGATGTTTAACATAATGTACATTATTCAGCTTTTTATTGTTTTTATATTTATTCTTATTTTTACCGTTATTGTCTTTAATTATCCCACATTGTATTAATTTATATAATGTATCATTGTATTATATTAGTAATAATTTTGCAAAGAAAGGCGGTATATTGTATGATCCTGAACATTTTGTGTACGATGGCGAAATTAGTGCATTTTCAATCCATTTTCCCTTTAATAATTACGTTTTCTTTTAATCAGAACTCCATTTCATCAGTCAATAGATCTTAACCCTAATTTCGATATAAAGAGTACAGTTTTGATTAAAATTATATTCTCGTGATACATTGGACATCAAAATTTAAATTTAATGACTGAGCGTTTTTGTATTTTTGTGTTTTAAGTTTGCATCATGAAAAAAAAACAGCGTATTATGACATGTATGGTAAAATATTAGCCGTTTCCTTATAAAGAAATATCCAACAATCATTGATCGAGCAGCCAGCACTGCTGTCGGTTGAAATTGATAAAATCTTTATCATAAACAATTTTTCAAAAAAATAGTTTCTCGAGTCGAGTAGCTGTTACCGCTTTTTTCCAGTATTTATGGGTTTTTCTTTCCTAACCTTTTATTTGAAGTGGTGCGGAATGTCAGCAACTTGATTATATCGTTATTTTCTCTTCAACTTTTATTTACTATCCATTTTAATTGTTGCTACTCTTGAAAGTGATGTCGTTTATGCTATTTCGTAGAGTTTGTGATTCTGTAGCGTCAGTTCACAAAGTTCGAAGAAGAACTAGATAAATTATATTTTTGTATTTAACTCATTGATTTTATGTTTTAATTATTTTAATTATTTTCTTACCTGTTTGATATCACAAAATATTTAATTACACAAAATGAGGCCTTTTTAATTATTCTGAATTCAAGAAAAATTATTAAAATATTCAAATTGCTACTATTTGATAAAGAGTTATAGAACTGATATAGTTAATTTTTTGCTTTTACTTTCATTTCTTTTATTCTTAATTGCCATAAAAATAAATAGACACTTCAAAACATCACGCATAACTTTTGCAAATTTTGAAAATTCTACTGCCATATTTTTAAAAATTGAATATTTACTAAATAAGCAGGAAAACACGCGAAAAAAATAAACCCCTATTGATGGATTGGAAAACAAAAATTGACTGATTAAGAACGATAAATATTAAATTGATATTAGATTAATATCATATTACTCTTCCGATAGGAGTAGTCAGTTAAAGGAAATAATTCAAAATTATTTCCATTTTTATCTTCCGTACTAAAAATAATCTAACAATTGCAAAAATGAAATAAAATATGATAAAATTCGGTTAAAAAAGTTCACACTTGAAAATGTCATTAAACTGAACATTTTTAGTTTCTTCAAATATGTTTTTTATTTAATCTAAATACCTTGTTACGAAGAGCAACTTCAAAACTGCACTGGATAATTACAAATAAAATTTAAAAAATAAATTCCTATGCTTGCACTTAATACTGCATTATTGTTTTTTTCTGAAATAGCACATACAAAATAGAAAGGAAAAACAGCAACTCGACTTCAGTTCCTTTCCCACCACCGTAATGTAGCTTCCCTGTGACTTTTCTATAAATATTTTCATAATAATTGTTCTGATGAGTTTTACTCTTTGGTATCTATACTTTATGATAATGGGGAAAACATGAAAGGAAAGAATAAAGGAGTCCAGGCGCGAACCATAAAAGAAAATCCACGGCTGTTTGCCATGTGGATGTCATAGACTGAATTTAGTGGTTGGCGACAGAGCAAAAAATTGCCAGGAATCCATTTTATTTCTTGGCACACTCCAGCGCATTTATGTTTTGTTTTCTACCTCTTTTGGGTGAATGGATGAACTGAAAAGACATGTTAAATGTCTCACTGCAAAGCCTTTATGCAAGACTAGATGGGATCGCAGATTAGAATGTGTCAAAACCGTTAAATATAAAGGTATAAAATGCGAGAAGATCTTTATGAACTGCCTGCTTCTGATCCTGCAATGCGACATAAAGCAGAGATTTTTGTAACACAACTAGAAGATTACAGTTTTCTAGTGATGATAAATATTTGGTATGATGTCTTAGCCAGAGTAAATGTTGTCAACAAAACAATGCAGAACACGTCTGTGGAACTGTCTACAGTTTTATTAATGAATAGTGTCACTGATTATGTAATTGATTACCATGCACATTCGTATTTTACTTTTTTCTGGTGCTATTTGCAATACCGTTTACAGGTTCTGGCTTGGTCGCTATGAGAACAAAGGACTTTGCAAGCTTTTGACGTTTGATTTCTATCATACGATATCAGAACAAGGGAAATTGCGCTTTCATGCCGATGGGCTTGGGAGGTATTTTCCATCATTACTCATCAACCCATTTCTCACCTAAAAGGCTGTTTGCTACTGCTTCATAAACGCATAATCTTTCCAAACTGAGTGATTATATTTGCGACGCTATTATGGAGGCAAGATGCGATGGCAACGCTTGTAAAAAGCCAAGCTTGACAGTAAAGCTGCATAAGCAGCAGAGAAGGCAAGAACAAGTGACGACCACACCTTTAAGAAGACAAAATGGCAACAAGGCTGCACTATAGCAGAGGTGGTTTAAGGCACAAAGTTTAATCTTCAGTATTGTCCCACAGAAAATAAGCAATCGGTGATTAGTGAATATTGGTTACATAGTAATTTTGAGTTACGTCACTAAAAAAAAAACCTTGTCCGTCGTTTTAATGGAATAATGTATCACTGTTTGTATATACAAGTCAGTTTTCCAAATAAGAATAGTCTACTTGTAATGAAAACCAGCATGCAAAATCGATACTTTTGATTGGACTCTAACACCGATGGGGATCACATGAGATGTAAGGCATGTCACACTGAACGCACGCACGCACGCACACGCACGCATGCGTACGCATAGATTGAAGAGAGACAGACATATACAAAGCAAAAGGCGTTCACAAAAATGCATACTATTCCCTAAAAATAAAATTAAATAAGTAAACACACCTACGTATAAACTACTTACTTATTCAGGATTGGTATAGGGTGGGTGTGAGGCGACTAACAGAATGTCCACTTTTCTCCCAGAAAAAAAAAAGCAGGTCACAGACAAATGCCTTGAGCAACCCACGCAGAAACAAACACATTCCGCATTAACTCGAACAGGTTATTCAAATACAAAAGAGTTGAGAAAAATTTTCAGGATTCCATATTTTTAGGATTGGGTTATATCTTAATTCAATGTGTGTGTTTTTTGTGTTTTATTTTTTTTAAACCACAATGAATAAATGAAATAATGTCAAACAAGCACAAAGAAATAATGCAATAGACAAAATATTTAAGCTTATCTCTGACACAATGCGGGAACACACGGTTAAAGTCTAATTCACTATCAATACCAGTACGCTAACCACTGCATAGATAGATAGATAGATAGATAGATAGATAGATAGATAGATAGATAATGGTAATGTTGAAATTGGCCGTTTCATTACAGGAAACATATGATATTCATTGTTACTGTCGGTTGATATTTCTAAAATATTTTCATAAAATGTCTTTCAGGAAATTAAGCTTCTCAAGCTCACTTTTTCTAATATCAATGGGAGTTTCCTTGCTAGCCTTTTTCTTAAGGTAGTGTAAAAAATTAACAGCTTTGTTTTCTCTTCTAGTTACATGAGCTACAAATTTGTTGGCATAAACATCTAATTTTGTTTATATAAAAAAGATCTTGTTTGTTTGTTTTTCTCAATCAAAAGAAAACAGGTAAAGATATTACAAATAATACTGAATCGATTTTTGTTTGTCATTTTCGTTGTTTTTTATTACATTTTAATAGAAGAGCTGGTTAGTTGAGTTCGTCATTGAAATGTTTTAAAATTATATTGGTGTAATAAACTCCACAGGCCTGCTGATATTTTCTGAGTAGAGATTTGCATGAAAAATAGTTCGATTGATAAGAGAAATTGACAATCAATTAGAAAGAAGAAAAAAGAAGACGTAATTCGTATTAGAATGACGCCCTTTTTTGTATTTTCTCTTTTTCATATTTGTTTTTAAATATCCACGAGAACAATACAGACGACAGTGAAATAAATAATCCTGTCATTTTTACGGCTACTGCGGTAGTTATTCCATAATTTACTTGTGATGATGTCTGTGTGACGATAGCACAGTTTTTTCTTTCTCGGATCGGAATACATGTAAAAAAAAATTTCAGCAACCCTAATCATCTTTGAAAAACATAATTCAAAGAATTGAAGAAAGATTCATATTTCACCGACATATATCCTGTTTAGTGTTCCAATTTGAATTTTCAAAATCTTTATAACCACTAAAAGCTATAATTGATGGTCAACCTTCTTCTTTATTTGACGAATACTAGTAAATATGACAAACAGAATGGTTTGTTAATATCACGAGTGTTGCATAATTTCAAAGGTTGAGAATATATTTTTAATGACTTGAGGGGGGGGGTGTTTTGTATGATATTTTGTGACTGCCACTAAAGTGTTACAATGCAAATTTAAGAAGATTGAAAATATAGTTTTATAGCGGACCGTGGGTTTACGTGTTGTTAAATTAGGAACACATGTGTAACTCTTGATAGAATATTAAATGGTCCACTACAAGAATATGGCGGACTCAAGTTGAGTCCAACCGAAGATGTAAAGAAAACAAACAAGACCGATATATATATATATATATATATATATATATATATATATATATATATATATAACAAGTATATGTATTAAACAACAAGATTTACAATGGACAAAGACATCAACATTTGTGTTTGTGCGGGAACGTAAACAGTTTGTATTTTGATGAATGTTCGTACGTACGTGTATGTGTGTGTGTGTGTGTTTCATGGCGTTTTCCCACAAGTGGGCAAAGCGCAGATTTCTGCAAGAGATCACATTTTTTAAAATGTGTCCGCTGAATTGCAAAGTAAAAAGAGAACGAGGTAAGAAATCGCCCAGTATTTATAGTGTAGGGAGAGCGTGCCCTAGTGAACAACTTGGAAATTAAAGAGGACAGTTTTACTAAGCTGAAAGAAAGAGGTTCATATATTTGTCTATATTTCTGAGATGAGGTATTATGTACATTATTTACATTATTCGGACTATTGTCCTCATCTAAATATGGCGACAAAGATGAGGACAATAGTCCGAATAATGTAAATAATGTTCATATATTTATGTTACATGATCAACACAGATATTTGGAAAATGACGAATCAAAGTCGAAACTAGTGAAATTTAATATTGAAAACAAAACAGCTTCCTGTAATCAGATTGATGTGTTATGTTTGCACAATAAAATTAATTAGACTTATGATGGTACATAAGAAACATAAATGTGACATATTAACAAGGATACAAACGCTAGTCTGGGTTTTCAAATCCAAACGTAGACGTAGGGGTCAGAGACGAAGTTGAAGAGAACAAAAAACTAAAGTGTCTATTGTTACACGCATAATATTTTATTTGCTATGTACTTTCATCAAATTGAACGATCGTAGTTTTCCATATCTTCCTGTCTGTTGCTATTCTATGTAACTTCTGACTCTCTATCATTGTCCTTTGTTCCTGTTCTTACATCCATTCACACAAATTTAGTTTAATAAGTTACTCGTTCTCCCCCACCTGCTTCTGTTTCCTTCAGTATGTCTTGTGAGTGGTAGATTCTCCATGAACACTTTTTCCATAAATTTCAACTCGTTCTGATTGTAAATATACATTTCTTTGTTTTTCTTATTTCTCTTAAAATTTTCTCGCGGCTCACATTTTCAGTCCATGGTATTCTCAGCATTCGTCGATAGAACCACATCGCTGTCAAATCAAGTTTCTTCTTCATCTGTGAAGAGATTCTCCAGCATTCATTGTCATGTAGCAGATCAGATATTATAATGTAATTCAACACACTCTCTTTCTGACGAAATTTTTCTGTCTCTTAATTCTATGTTTAGTTTCTAAAAGGTATCCCTACGCGCCCCCGGTGTCACATTTACTTTCGTTTGTTACAACATTACGCAAACTAAATTTCTGTAGCTGACATTCCCAGTACAAATCTCATCTCTGGTTTTCTCTTTTACTGATGACCATGAATTCTGTCTTCTTGCAGTATCTATTTAGTGGGCATCTCGGCGTGGTGTAATGGTTAGCAAGCTTGTAGTGAGTTCGATCTTCACTGGGTGCTCCATACTTCCGGCCTTGTGCCACATATAAGCAGCGCTTAGAAAATCACTACAGTATCTATTTGGTTCTTTCTTCTCGCTTTCTTTAATATTTTGTCAAAGAGTCATCCACAATTATCTACGTATCTTATGCTGTTAAGATTATGTCTACTGATAATAAATCTTTTAGGTCTCTTCAGATCGTTTCATTGAATAGGTTAAATAATTCACGGCTATAAAATGCATCCTTCTTTTGCTCCTCTTTCTATTTTCCGATAATAAATTATCTTGTTCTCTATCTACATGAAGGATGTGCCCAGTAAATAATACATATTACTCAAATAGTAATTTCAAATATCACAATTTCATCTGGTCCTGCTGTTTCTGTTTCTGTTCATTTTATTAGTGACGATCTTCCATGTTTTTATGTATTGCAGTTTTCTCTTCACTCTTGCCATGAAAGAGTTCTCCGATTTAATAATTCTATCTTGGTAGAATCTTTTCTGGTTCGTTTTAACTTTTATGAATCCTGTCAAAGAGCATATTTCTATCTATATTTGTTGTCCATAGTGTTTCTATTTCTGCACATTTGAGCCATTCATCTTTTGTTTGCTTTACACAATATTGTGTTATTTCTTACTCATTTATTGCAATAGTTGTACTTGAGGGGTATAACCCAGTGGTTTACAGATGCATTCTCCACAGTAACATTAAGATACCACCACTAAATTAGCTGGTCGTTGATTTTTTGATTTCGTCTGCCTTTTAGTAGGTTTTATTCTTTTCTCCCCCGTATTACAGTTAATTTTTTTACTTGCGAGATTTAAAAAAAAGCATGTATAAGCACACATTTGTCATAAGAAGACTGATAAAATTTGTTTTCCATACAAATCTTCTAATTTATCATTATATATCCCTGTCGTGAGCCGACGGCTTAGTGGTAGAATCTCCGACTAACGCCAATTCAATCGGGTTTCGATCCTAGCTAAAGGCAACCGGACGTCTAGCCTCACTGAAGAGCTGTGAAACAGCGAAACAGTCTGTCTGTGGATGACATTATATAGGCTCTTGAAAAATTAATTTCGGTTGAGCTATCTTGGGAGGAAGTGTGGGTTTGTAAACAGTGACTATTATGGCGAGACTCTTCGGCAAAAGCGAACTGAGTCCTGTCGGTTACTGTGTATTTATCTAAAAATAAATACGCTAAAATTCACCTTCATCCTTGCCGTGCACCGACGGCTTAGTGGTAGAATCTGACGCCAATTCAGTCGGGTTTCGATCCTAGCTAGAAGCAACCGGACGTCTAACCACACTGAAGAGTTGCGAAACAGTCTGACTGTGAATGATGATATATATATATATATATATATATAATTCCGTACTTCTGTTTGTGATGATATATGTATATATATATATGTATATATATATATATATATATATATATATATATATATAATTCCGTACTTCTGTTTGTGTGTTATAGCCTCCTCAGTATTTGGACCTAATGAGTCGAAACTTGGCTTGTGGCCACCTTTGGTCACTGGGAAGGTTTTAGGTCATTCGTTGGCTTGTGGGCAAGAGCAAATTTTAATCATTTTCTACCAAAAATTGTCCAGAAAGCTTGAATTTGAATTTCTGGGCCTCGCGTTTTAGATTTTTCTCAGAACCATTAAAAGAGGTCATGTTTGGTTTAAACATTCTGAAATTGCAAAATATCAGACTTTTGTTTGCAAGTTTTGACAAAACTCAGCTTCTAAAGACTGAGCTTCGACAAAAGCTCAGGTGAACATAAAATAAGTTACGCCGGCCTTGCGGCTGGTACGAAAAAAATCAGAAATGAGGTCTCAGTGGTTTTTATGGCATCTTTATGTACACTGTAAAAAATTAGGGAAATTTTTCCAAAATTTCGAAGGAATCATTTCACCCATTCAAATTGGAATACTTATATGAAGGTATGGCCATTACTATGGGAAATATGGTGCAATAATCTCTTGAACAAGTCTAAACTTGTCTATTTTGCTCCGAACTTGCTCCATGCATTAAAAGTATAAAAGGCCATTAATCAATGGCCTTATTTTCATTTCTTACCAAGTTTTCAAAGGATAAACGTATTTTGCTTCATCAATTGACATTACGGCAATGAGAAAAGGGCTGAAGCCGAGATGACAGGATACGAATAACAATGCAAATTTTTCTTCGGATCCTATCAAGAATCTCTAAATATATAGCATGAGCAATAGACCAGATGTGGCAGCAATATTCAAAGCAAGGATGAATGGTAGACTTATAAATATGTAAGATAAATTCAGGCGAGAAAAATTGTCTAGCACAACATAGTTAACCAACTTTCTTAGTTTAATTTGAAACGTATATAAATGTAGGTAAAAAAAAAATTAAGATAACGAGGGCCACAAAGAATTGCCCGGGGACACAATCAGACTGTCTTCCCCCCGGTCGAAGGGTTAGTAAGCGCCGGTTCTCATAGGTGGGCGAATGGACAGAAGAGGAAAAAATAAGAAAAATATCACTGAAACTAAACGTTTCCATCTTCTTCGTAAATGTGATATTGTAGGTCACCACACTAGCGTATTTGTCTGGGATTTACATGACAGATATACAATATTACCGTAGCCATTGTTTTCTAGCTTAGTAAGGTTATCAGGTTGAGGTAACTATACACCAAGCATGTCGTGAGGTAAAAAAAGAAAACCTTATAATGGTTAAATTCATTCTTTACTATCTTTTGTCTTATTCTCCTCGTCCATCATATCTAGCCAGATTACAACTAAATATCTACAGAGGATTTCATTAGACGTTGGGAGGGTGAAATTGGGAGCGTAAAATGTGCCATAAATCATTTTTAGTTTTCATGACCTTAGATAAAATTAACGCTCGCATAAAGCAAAAGTATTTTCTGTGAGGGTTGATAAAAATTTTAAATAAATAAATACAATGCAACACGCAGAAAATAAACTTAAACAAAATAAATTAAAACGAAAGTCACTTACATTCTAATATTAATATTAGGAATGAATTATTAGAAAAATGCCGATATATTTTGTTAAATCAAATACTGATTATTAACAAGTCTATTTTTAGAAGTTTTTATTCTTTAAATATATACATGTAAATAATCCATATTTGGATAACAAAAATGTCGGCGATTTTGCTAATAATTCAGTTCTAATACCGTTTATTATATATGCGATCCTTAGGGACTTGTAGGCAATCATGATTGCTTTTCTTTATTATATATAAATTGCCATGACCTCTTAGGAAAATAGTACAGTGGCTTCCGTTGTCTTCTCCATTGAAGATTATGGTGTCCTTCGGCAGCTATGGCCAACTACAACCTTCTTCTACAAGGAAGAAATATTACCTTTAGTGTTTACTGATAAGAACTGAAAGAGATGCACAGAAAAATACGCCCAGCAAAAGTCCATTGAAGAAAGCTCGCTCCATTAATGCTCGAACTTACTGCAAGAGTTGAATGCATTGGCTTTGGAAGTTTTGCCACAGCCTTTATATTTTACAAACTTTTTCATCAAGGAAGTAATATTTTTCAAACATTTAGAAAAGCTTTAGAGGGGAAAACTCACAAAGAAGCTACATAAAAAATTTTCAAACATGTTTCCTATTTATAGAAATCATACTAGAATTAATTGAAAATAAATAAGGGAATTATTTTATAAATAGACTTTGAAATACCTGGAGTTATTTCCTTTCAGAAATAGTATCATTTAATTTGCAAATTGGACCAGGAAATTGTTTCGTTTTCCAATTCAAAAAATTTAACGGTATTGTGCTAACAAACATCTCGTTATGATGCGCCGTTTTTGCTACGTTACAGTAACAAACTTACGAACAGAAATCAAATCATTATAATATCACTTTTCTTGAAGATTTGTAAAATTACTTTCGTTTTTGATGGTATCAGAACGAAAATTTTAAAAATAACATAACACTATTATTCATTGTAAAAAACACTGAACAGTAGTTGATTGTGTTTTATTCGCATCACACACATACAAATCTTTGTGTGTGTTGTGTGTGTGTGTTGTGTGTGTGTGTGTGTGTGTGTGTGTGTATGTGTGTTGTGTGTGTGTGTTGTGTGTCTGTGTATGTGTGTTGTGTGTGTGTGTTGTGTGTGTGTGTGTGTGTGTGTGTGTGTGTGTGTGTGTGTGTGTGTGTGTGTGTGTGTGTGTGTGTGTGTGTGTGTGTGTGTGTGTGTGTGTGTGTGTGTGTGTGTGTGTGTGTGTTAGTACCTGATGTTGCTGGAACTTCATCATTGTTTGCAGGATTCAAATTTTGTCCTCAATTAATGATAAAACTTGATATCCTTGACTGAAAGAACGCTTATTTCTTTATTTTTCTGTCAATTGATTTATTATTTAAAAAATACAGCCCTATTTGTACTCGCAAGTTCGTTTAAATTTCACTGAAAATTTGATATTTTCTCAAATAAATTCCCAAAATAAATTTTTACATAACCCTCTTTAGTTTTTGCAATATTGTAATATAATAAAATCACTGGATGAACGCTAATTTTCAAACTGCAAAAAGGAAATTCTTTTTCACATTTTTCACAAACACTTATCAATTGAATAATTTATTTACCGAAATTTGCCACGCATTTCTGCCAAAACTACATTGAATCTATAGTACCCTGCAGTACCCTGAAAAAAAATACCACGGATCGCAATTTAACTTTACGTTTGATTGCTTTTATTTCGACATAATTTATAAAATACAAGATAGTTTGGAGGTGGCGAAAAGGCATTGTAGAATATCCTATGCTGGATCCAACGGCTGACACTTTGGTAACGAAGTGACTTAAGTATCACAGAACTTTAAAGTTTATCCAAAGTACTGATTACCAAAAGGAAGGAAAATTTTACAATGTCCATCCTGTAAAAGCAGCCGAAACATTTAGTAAATGTAAAATCCACATTTTCCAAATCAGACAACTTCTAGCACAGTAATTCTACATAACGAAAGAAGAATTTAGCAAACTCCAACAAGCAGGAATAATATCCCCTTGAAAATAGCAATGGAGTTCAACCTTACACATGGTACCTATGTCAGATGGTACGTACAAACCCGTAGGTGACTATAAATAACAAAAGTAGATCGATACTAAGTAGCGAATATAAATTCTTTATCAACAAACCTGCATGTTTAGAAAATTTTTTCAAAAATTGATTTGTTGTCAGCTTATTATCAAGTGCTCGTCAACCTTGACAATGTACGTAAAACGGCCATTACAACACAGTTTGGCAAGTTCAAGTACAATTATATGCCTTTTGAGCTGTGGTACGCATCAAGTACATTTCAGTGAATGATGGACAACATCTTTTATGACTTCAGTTGCATTTTTATATATATCGATGACATTCTCATCTTATGGGACGATAAAGAAACTCAACTGCAAACACCTCGACCAAGTTATGCAAAAACTCAATGGATACGACCTTAAAATTTCTCTTTCAAAATGACTGTTTGGTGCTACCAAATCTTTTTACCTCCTAAAATCAAACCTCTGATCCACGTCCTGAGAGGTGGTAACAGGGTAAAATGGAATTCTTGGGTATGTTCGACATATTTGACGCTCGGGCAATACCGGGTAGTCCCTACTTGTATATTTATATTTTTCAGTCAAATGGTTAATAATTGCGCATAAATATGAATGTAAGTTTTGCACAAGAAAGTATTCAATAACCTCCCTTAGAATAAATGCCATCATCATTCTGAATTGTAACAATTCGTAAATAGTTCCTTTCTTACTATTGCACCTACGAAAGAAACGGAAAATGTAGGGAAGTAAGTGATCAGAATTTACACAATATATATATATATATATATATATATATATATATATATATATATATATATATATATTATTTATTACAATGAATCATTCATACAAAAATTATGCAAAAACTCAATGGATACGACCTTAAAATTTCTCTTTCAAAATGACTGTTTGGTGCTCACGATTGGGATTCAGCATTTCTAGCAATTATATTAAACTCGGCGCTATGAAACCTGACTAATGACTTTCCCCGACCCCGGCTCTAAATCATTGCGTTCATTCTTTGAAATGACCAATTTCTATATGAAGTTCCTTACACTTTTTAGTGATATATGCATACGCATGAACTCAAAGTCGAAAGACTTAGCACTATAAGGCTACTGATTAAGAAATTAAACACTTTCATGTTCAGCTTTAGCCATATCATATGAAAGAACATCGAACTATTCTATGCGGCATGTCGCTAGCCATTCCACGACTGTTCGTGGCACAAGAGCTCAGAAAATCGGTATTCGACAGTCTACATAATTTATCACACACTGAGATGTCAGCTTCAATAAAAATAATAAGATCGAGATACTACTTGTCGAAAATGAGCAAATCATTAAAACATGGTGCAAGGAATATCAGCATTGCCAGAAATCAAAAATAACCAAACATACAAAGAGTCAAATTCAGCCATTTGATTTACCTTCTAATCATTTCCAAACAGTGCACCGGAATACACTGGGTCCCTTAACACCAGTGACCCATAATCTCACTTTATCAATATTTACTAACGTGTATCGATAGAAGTACTCGACGGATAGAGGCTTGCTCTTGATGGAGATTTCAGTATAATCAATTTCTATGGCTTTCGTCGACACGTGGATATTCAGATTAGAAGTTCCCTTCCATGTTGTTACAGGCAAGTGTAGCCAATTCGAATCGACATTTTTTTTTCAAAACTATCGAAGATAATAGTTTTCCACAGACTGATTGAACAGGCTCATCGAACTTTAAAATGATAATCATTGCCAGCAAAGGATCTTAATTGTCAACTCTACCTGTTGTCCTTCTCAGAATCAGAATAACACTTAATGAGTTAAATTACTCCCCATTTTACCGCTATAACAGGAGGAAACGCACAAGTTCCTCGAATATTAATCAATACAGACAAAGGCGAGGTTATTCGAATAACAAATTCACAAATAAAGAATTTGGTTAGCTAAAGAAATGCATAAATTTGAAACTGACGAACTATCCAATGAATGTTTGCATTCGTTACACAATTCATATGTCCCAAAAGAAATATATACTTGTAAATATATTTGGTTACGCACAGGCAGAATTCGAGAATCCATAGAAACACCGTACACAGGGCCATTTGGGGTATTACACTGTTAATAGAAATACTCTACAATGAAAACTTCTGACGAGATGAACAATACCGTCTCAAGTGACGGATTAAAGCCAGAATTAATTTCGGAAACTAAGACTGCTAGGGATTTTGTCAAATCTCAACCAGAACCAAACAACTCTCCGTCAAATTCCAAAAGACTTAATACAGATTGAAACAGCGAAATCTAAATCTGGAAGAATAATACAATGGAAAAGTGAAAATACATTAAAAAAGTTGCATAAAACAAACACACACACACACAAATATAAATAATTAAAAAAAAAACTTCATTCTCTTGGGCAGACAGTGTGTGGTGATAGATAAATAAATAAAATAAATACCCAGAGTAGAAATACAACATTTGCATGACTAACTGACGAACTTAGTCGCCTACCTGTCCTAGCTACATTGAAAACCAAAATACCTTCCTTCACCACATTGTCAAGCGTCCGCTATTACGTTGGGGCACATGCATATCTATATACATACACACACACACATTCTATCCCTCTTTCTCCCTCTCCCTCTCCCTCTCTCTCTCTCTCTCTCTCTCTCTCACACACACACACACACACACACCAGAACCTTCACAAACACACACTCTCTCTCACACATACACACACACACAGAACCTTCCCAAACACACACACACACACACTCTCTCTCTCTCTCTCTCACACACACACACACACACACACACACACACACACACACACACACAACTTCACAAACACACACACACACTCTCTCTCTCCCTCACACACGCACACACACACACACCAGAACCTTCACAAACACACTCTCTCTCTCATACACACACACCAGAACCTTCACAAACACACACACACATTCTCTCTCTCTCTCTCTCTCTCTCTCTCTCTCTCTCTCACACACACACACACACACACACACAGAACCTTTACACTTGGACTTTTGAAACATCAATTTTCACTTTATCCTGTATTATTATATTATGATTTATAAAGATTTATTTTGTACTTTTCAACACTGAACCTACACCCGAAACAATTCTGATTATGATGGGAACGGACGTTATCATAAGAGAAACATCTCATCCATAATTGATAACAGTCGTAGATGATACACTTTTTTGTAAGAGAATGATGATTGACTTTAGATCATTGTTATAATTTGTGGAGAAAAATGATGCGTTTCAATATTACTCAATGACCTTGCTGATGTGACCTCCATCTTCTGGCTTTCTCTTCTATATTTTGGATAGGCGTCATTCCCTTGTTCAAATTTAAATTTAATTTAAATCAAAAGGAACAAAAATTTCAGTCAGAGGTTAGTGCCACCTTTGATCAAAATGAAATATACTTATCCAAATACCCTGAGTAATATAGTTTGGAATATATATGATTATGGAGGTCTACCTCCAAAACCCTAGGAGGAGTTCGATAACAAATAGAAAGACAGAGACTGCAACTTTATATCAGAATTAAGTCTGAAGATTGCTCTAAGGTATGGAATTGATATTCACCATGCAATGTTTATTCCTATGTCCAGAATGTTTATAAACGCTCTAGCATTGATATTGAGCAATGTTTTTCTGTAAATATATCATTTCTTTGATAGATAGATAGATAGATAGATAGATAGATAGATAGATAGATAGATAGATAAAAGAAAGACGGAGAGCAAGAAAAAAGAGGATAGGTATTCAAAAAGTTTGAACATTTACTCGATAAACTTGTTTGACACTCTAAAATTATTATATCGAAGTCTATGCGTCCCCAAACCACAAAATCGTAATCTTCTTTTGAGGATTCATTCAATGATTAATGTTGGATTCCTTTCTATATTTGAAAACAAGACACCTCTTCGATATTCATGCACCAAATAATTTTAAAATCATTGCAGTTGTTCACTACGCACTTTCAGATCAAATACCAGCGCCCACACTTATTTATCTTCTTCTTCTTCTTCTTCTTCTTCTTCTTCTTCTTCTTCTTCTTCTTCTTCTTCTTTCTTTCTTTCTTCTTCTTCTTCTTTTTCTTCTTCTTCTTCTATCTTTCTTTCTTTCTTCTTCTTCTTTCTTTCTTTCTTCTTCTTTCTTCTTCTTTCCCTCTTTCCTTCTTTCTTTCTTCTTCTTCTTCAGGGTCAAAGGTCACTTTAAAAATATTATTATTTTTAATAATGATAATAATAATTTATCAAACATGTTTTTCTGTTTCTTTATACTGACTAAATTTGTTCTCATGACTTGAATTGTGTAAACTGTTAGAATTTTCAAGTTTCAAAGAATTTTACTTTATCTAATTGCTTACTGGTTTATGTACAACACATCACTGGTCTGCATGTTCAAATCCCAGTCGTTTGCAAAATTTCTCAGTGAATTACCATTTCTACCCAGCCAGGTTCATTATTGAATTTTTTAACTGAGTTGTTACATTTGGTTATTTATAGCATTTCTACATTATCAGAGACGTGCATTCTAACAGGTGTGGATTTGAACGATGTATATTAAATGTTAATTTTGTTGTTTTTTAAGTAAACAAGTTATTCTATTAGGAAACACATTGATAAGACTTATTAGTTGTAAATGGATTCTATCACTAATTCAAATGTCTCTTGGAATAATAACAATTATTAAAAAGGTTATAAATTCTCGTGACAACTTTATGTTGTTACTTTTAAACTTACAGTAGTATTTTTATGACAAGTTTTCCAAGGAGGACTTTTTCAAAGATAAGCAAAAATTGAATTTTTAAAAAAAATGAATTTTTTAAAATCGAAATTGATTAAAAAAAATTGAATTTTTAAAAATGCATCTACTATGTTTATATATTATAGCAGAGGTAATATCACTCGTAGGCGGAAATTTATGGAAAAATCCAAAATGACAAATAATACTTGAAATGCTATGGTGATTTTCTAAGCCTGGATTAGATGTGGCACAAGGCCTAAAGTATGGGGTGCCCAGTGAGGAACAAATTCACTACGCAGTCGTAATTGGTCTAACAAGACAAGCTTTCTAACCATTACACCACGCCGAGATGCCCTGACTATGTTACAGGATTTGTTACAACGTTATAATAACGAGGTGAAAAAATGCATTAAATTTCCTGGTGCTATTTGAAATATTAAAAATACCTAAATTTCAATTAAAGTATTTCAAATAATCGTTCCACACACTGAATTGATAAATTATTTCATTTTCGTTACGTTTATATTTGATTTTGATTTTACTTAAAAATGTAGCAATTAGTTCCCGAGGTAACATTTGTTTTCCAGAATGAGTTCTATTCTAACAAGCCTCAGCAGACCAGCACGGCCGATTAAAGTCGAAGAAAGTGAAATATTGTCCTGATCAGTGTTAAGAAAGATTCGACCGGAAAAAAGATCAGTTTCCATTTTTTTTTTATATTTAATATCAATGATTGTAATAATGTAAGGGATTTTTTCTGTTTTCGATTATTTCACCGTAATCGGCTACATTTCATCAACTATAGTAACGCCTACGAAAACCTGAAAGGTAACACGATCGTTGTGAATCGAATTTACCAGTGGAGCAACGATAAAATCTACGAAAGAAAAAAAAGTTATTTTGATAAAAAAAAAAAATAAAAGTAGATATGCCGAAATATTTTAAGATTGATTCATCTGTTTTAATTATTTCATAAATCTAGTTCACTGTTTTCTTATTTTAAGAAGGGGAAAAAGCAAAAAGAAGCGTTGGAGAGATCACCTTTCTCACGCTTCTGTCTACGAAAAGAAATTTAGTATATATTACTTAGAGTCCTTCTTTTTTGTTATGTTAAATTATGTCACGCTTCTACTGGTATATAGAATGTGGGAACGCATACAGTAATTTCGGGGTGGGCAGTTAGATTATCTTGTGAATAAGTGGAAATTTACATGTTACCATGTTGCCTTACAATTTTTAGTATGCAACAGTCAGCAATGTTCGTATTTGTTACCTACGAATGACAATATTAATGATCAGTTTTTCTAATAATAAAATATTAGAGTAAAGTAAAAGTTCATGATCAACGCAAGATCAAAATACGATGGAGCTATAAAAATTTTGAAATATCCAGTCACTTTGCTGATTATTAAAAATCTTAATTTCTCACAATTTTGACATAAATTTTTTAACATTTACAATATACAAAACTAATAATTTCTACATGTTGCTGTTGCTAAGGCAACAGAATTAGAAAATGGTGAAATTAGAAGTGAAATAGACATTGGTAATGCATGTCGTTGTCAGTTGTCAACAGCAAAAATTGCAACATGAGCATTGATAAAAAATGGTTACTGATGACATTAGGCTCATAATACCCAGAAATTCATACACAGATGTCCTCAAGGGCACATGGCTCAGTGGATAAATGCATTAGTTAGATCCAGTGACAGAACCCAAAAAGAGTGTGAGTTCAATAACCAGTTAAGGCAGTAGAGAGGGGAATTAACAGGAGATAACTGATAACTGACATTCATTAAACATGGCACGTGGAACTAGAACAGTCTACTCCAGTGAACGAAATAAAGTTCGACATTCCAACCACCTGAAGAAGGCCGGAGCGTACAACGGCCGAAACGTTATAATAAATATGGCGACAAAGATGAGGACAATAGTCCGAATAATGTAAATAGGGTCAATAAATTGTTTGTTTTATTTTGGTTAAAATGGATGTATGCCTGGAGCCTATGCACAAAAAAACGTATTTACGCAGTCTGCTTTTGATCGTCGAGCGGTCAACATCTGGTTCTTGTACATAAATGTAAGGGGTACGTCAACACACACACACTCACACAGCCACATACACACACTCACACACACACACACACACACATATATATATATATATATATATATATATATATATATATATATATATAATCTTTATTATCAACATTGTAAGAAATTCACATGCCCGTTAAGGAACTGCGTTCTTGATTAAGCCAAATTCATGAATAACTTTATTAGACAGACTATTACATGCCTATCAAGAAGACTCACACTGATAATATTATATATATATATATATATATATATATATATATATATATATATATGTGTGTGTGTGTGTGTGTGTGCTCGCGCGTGTTTGTGTGTGCGTGTGGTGGACTAACTGAAACCTTATTAATGCGTAATGATATTAATGTAATGTAACTATCGGTCGGTTTAAAAAATGCTGAAAAGTTCAAGTAATTTTAAACGATTATTGACCTTGCAAATTAGTCAACCTTCGCCCATGTCATTTCCCAAAATGCCCTAAATCAATTCAAGGAGAAATAACGAAGGTTATTTTCTAGAATTTTGTTTTCTCTGCTTTTCGTACCGTAATTGCCTTGAAATATTAGTTAGCATTTCATATATACCAGGCAAGAGTAAGTTAAATAAATTGATATGTATTCTTTTTATGCACTAGATATTTACATTTCAGCATAATGTATTTTCTTGTTAATGCACTTAATTCATTGGTGAATATTAATCTCATAGATTGAACATTAAACCGTAAAAATATCAAATCAAATTTTCACTAATAGGAAATGTATTGGTATAAATATACTCTCGAAGATGAAATACTGAGTTATTAGCCGAAATTTGATAACATTCACTTCAAAGGGAGACATAAAATACTCAAAGCTGTTAGTATGTAAAAGAAACAACCTGTAATAAATATATTTTACAACGGGAGACGTTTTATTAAAGTGTGTATGAAATAATATATATATACGTATAAAATAAGAATACGTATAAAATATTTAATACATTCTTATTGTAGTCAAACTTCACACTGCTTTCCTTTTTAATTAAATCAATTTTAAATAAACAAATCCTTTCTATTCCATTTCACACCGAGTAAGAGTCTTTCTTTTCTCGTGTGACTGATTTTAACATGGAATAAACTACCTTAAGATACACGAAAATAAATAAATTTCCATAAGATTCAATTAAATAAAATACTTTCAAACTCAGACATAAACAATTCTTTAAATTTTAATTTAATCTCCGGATGCAGATCGGCTTTTGGAGTTCTTGACAGTGGCTCATTTTGTTTCTGCAATACCTTTTCAGCTCCACATTGTTGAAAACAAGCCATTTTTCAGCTACTGTGATCGTTCCTTTCAAAACGGGGTCATTTTTTTGTTGCGTTTTCATTAAACCATGGATCATCTAAACATAGTAGTTGCAGGAGTGTCATACTTCCCAGCTCAAAAGCAGTTAAAACTGGATTTTACATTCACAAGCAGCTATTCCTTGTATGATTTGACACTTGCCAAAGTTGATAACAGGTGTAAGAGTTTGTTGTTATTGCTCCCAGGTGATATTGGGAGTGGCTTACCCAGGTGCTTGCTAACAACAAGTCTATTTCATCAATATATTAATCGATGATTCAAAGCTCAACGAGAAGTGGATTATCTCAGCATACTTGTAAAATCCGAAACACCTGTTAGAAGGTTAATTCCCCAAGCTATTGTTAGTGAGTGTCTTTCTCAGTGAGTGCCCCGCTACTGAGATGTTATGCCATATTAAACTTGCTAAATATTTCTGACCCGCCAAATATAAATACTCGTTGGAACGTTTACATACTTATAAAATCAGTAGATCTCAATGTTTTCCTTTCAAATGGGATTTAAATCTTTTTGAGAATTGATACTTAGATGTAGAAGTAGGTTTTAAATTAAAACTTTTAATGAGAGGGATTTTGCACATATTCGCCTTCACTATTTTACTGCGTTCCCTTGTCGAGGTGACTAATAATGTGAAGGTTTGTAGCCATCATCATAAGCGCAATTGGAAGAGTTCGAAAGAGCAGTATAAAGTGCAGGAAACTGGAGAAGTTACAAAAGAAATAAAATACATTAAAAACAATTCAAAAGGCGCCAGAGTTCTCTTTGTTAGTCACCCCTTCTAATGTAGAAGTTTTAAGAGTCGGAAGTTTTAAGAAAAAGCATTGCTAACAATCAGAGAAAAAACAGCTAAAATGTTGGGGGAAAATGAGGAAAGAAAATTTGGAGAAGTTGACACTCGCAAGCCTTATTGAAGGCAAGAGGAAAGAAGAAACCTACTTGGCAAGTTTAAGCAAATGGATAGAGAATTATATACTTCAAAAAGAAAGAGAAGCTGTAAAAATAACAAAATACAGGAAGTTGTGTATAACAACTTCCTAAAGAGACGCAACACATAAAGAATGAAAGAAATAATCTAATTTCTCTTGCTACTAACAAACAAAAACTCTCTATTAATTTTACATAATTATTAAACACTGGCCAAACGTTTTGCTTGTCGAATGCTCATAGGATTTCTTTTAGAAGAAAACAGAATCTGTAAAAATTAATGTTTTTTTTAATGTATTTTGAAAAAGTCAGTTCTGATTACAAATTTTCCATCTGATCCTCTCGAAAATGAATAATTAAATGATAAAACATCTTTATACCTTTTTCATCTTGAGAAATTTTATCAAGTCAAAAAAATGTTTCGTGATATATGCAGGATAATATATTGTTTGAAAATAAAACTTAACGTTACATAAAAACCTATCAAAATGAAAATATGTTGTAAATTAGCTGAGCGACCCTTAAAGTATGCAGTTGAATGTGTTTATACCATACTTTATTTCCGTGTCTTATCAAACAAAAGATTTTGTCTTAACCACTTAAAAACACCAGTTCAATTTTGAGTTTATATAATTTAGAAATGCCTTTTTTTAAAATACGTTTTTGTAAACAAAGATCGAGGATGGAGATTAAGATTTACATAGATCTTGATCTCATGGATAGTACTCTTAGTCTCTTTTGCGACACCAAATACAAATTATTGTTCTTCAAAAAATGATGATCTGTATTAACAATTTTAGTTTGTTTTTTTGGTTTTGTTTTTTTTAATTATACATAAATTTCTCATAATGACTCCTTTAACTCGAAAATGTTAAATATTTTTAACAGATATAAAACAATATATACATGTAAGAGACTATGGTGATGAAGGGACGGTTTTGATACCCATGGCTAGTTTCTTACTCAATTAAGGCGAAAAGCATGGTTCCATCCGCCAAAAGAACTCACCAGCACTCTTACCATTCATTATGTAGTGTTACGCGCGTCCGGTTACCGCGAACGGAGTACAGGCGGCCGGCTGCTTAGACGGGCTTAGACACTTGCCTTCCGATTTAACTAATCCTGAAAATTTTGAATTTCTCTACTTAAGAATTTTTGCACTGGTTTTAAGCTAATTTAGACAATTAATGAAAAAAAGTAGTAGCACTAGACTTTGAAATGTGCAATTTGCTACTAGTAACCCAATGTGTCAACGCTGAAACTCTAAGGAACCTAATTTAGTTCCCTGAGATGTAGGTAAACATTTACAGTTTTTGATGGCTTGAAATGCTGATGAGAAACGGTGGGAAAATTAGTTGTATTTATAAATGAAAACAAAAAATGAGTGTTATTTATCATCCGACCCACTAGCTAACGGTAGAAAACAGAGTTCTCTAAATGATTAGGTACATCTTTTTATTTTTCTCTACGCATGTCTCAGTCATTGAATCAGCTGCCTTTTCATCTACTGTGCATTCTCATTGTGATTTAATTATGATCTTTTGTTTCGCTTTTGTTAACATATAACCGCTATCTATCCAATTCATTTTACACACCATTACTTCAGCTCTATAGAGTTTATTAATCACACTGATCTCATGAAGCTATACAAGGTCTGTCCGGAAATGATAAAAATCATTCAATATTAACAAAACTGTAGCCAAACTATGGTGATGGCTCCTTAGTCCTTGTCAAAGCGTTCCTCTTGGGATCTCATACATGTATTCAAGTGTCTCTTCTACTAGTGTTGGGAAGTCTATAAATTTCTCTTTCGGAACTCTTATCAGATTTCTCGTTACGATCTCCTTATTCTCGACCACGGCTGGAATTCTCCATATTTTCAACGGTGATTTTAGCTTCTTGTCTCTAGTAAGGAGATAATATATCCGAAATGACTTATCCGAAATAAATTAATAAAAATAGCAAAATTATTTAACCGTCACCTGATGATAAATACTTGTTGGACAAAGTCAATTTAGGCCAACGACCAATATATGTGTGATATCCAAGTTAGAATGAATTCCACATAAATGTCTTAGGAGATGTCAATAGTCGACCAAGTCATGCAATGTCAGTTCGAGTTTGATAAAAATAAAACAATGACTCCTAAAGAACTATTCTATGACAATAAACACGTACAGGATGAGTTGTGTGTTAGTCTTTAGTCAGTAATGTTCAAGTAGCGTATATATTACAATTTTGACTTTAAGGTAACTTATAGATGTGGAGTGTTTAACGTGTAAATATGAATATATCAATGTATTCTTATGCACTTGGCATCATCTACGACTTTCGATCTGGTTTCTACTGTTTTTAACCATTTAGATGGACTTATACAGAGCGTAGCACAGAGCCATATAGGTTCTGTCGTTCCAGTGATTAGGAGGACTTTCTGCTATTTTAAATGCCACTATTTGACGTCCTGGCATTTTCCTGAAGTCGAAGACACACAGAGGAGACGATAGTAAATTAGGAAATACACAACTAACTTATCCACCGAATTGTCCATAAAATATTTGTATACAACTGTGCATTCAACGTAGTGTATTATGCATATTTTTTAATATATATATATATATATATATATATACAGAGTGTGTTGAAACAAAATGGCTATTTTTGTAGTGATTTTATAACATACTTATGTTATAATTTTTTTATAAATAATAATTATATATATATATATATGTGTGTGTGTGTGTGTGTATGTGTCTGTGTGTGTTTCCATCCATATTGCGTTATATACATGCGTGTATGTAGAGATTAAAAATCAGTTTATTTTCTCAAAATCAAAAATTGTTACTTGCTCCTTCGAAACATTCTCAACTGAACGTCAACTCTACAAACTATTTTTTGTGATCCTTCAAACACATTTCATATCCGAACATATTCCACAGACGGACATAGCAGCGACCAAGCACAAGAAAAATTGTTTCCGGATCATTGCATTTTGGAACCACCAAAGTAAGATAAAAGGAAGCGATCAGCTTCTTTTTTTTTTCAGTGAGATTGGACGAAGCAACAATTTATTAATGTCGACGACGCCTGTTTCTTTTATCACAGTTAAGTAATATTGTGACTATACTTTCTATAACCTTCAAAACTCTCACGTATAAAAATAATGTGTTATCCACTTCTCTTGCGTTTGTTTCTTATCACAAAACAAATAAGCCGTTATCTCTCACACATACATACGTGTTGAATTTAAATGATGACTGGCGACTAGTTAGTTACCAAATATGGCTGTCACTAATCCCTGTTTGTAGGATGTTTTGTTATTGTGTTCTTTATTTATGACGACAGTCAACAATTATGAAGTTAATTTTATATTTTCTTTCTCTGTTTAAGAAAAAATGTATTCATAATTGTTTGTTTTGAGAACTTCTGAGAAATTAATTAATATTCTGTCCCTCTCGTTTCTCTTGTAGATGGGCCGTGGCGGTTACCACTTGTTGAGGGTTCATGGCGTGGCTGTTATGTTGTTGATAGAAGTCAGACGTAGAAGAAACGCATGTAAGGTTCAGATACTCCTGCTCGCCGAGCCCAACTACATAAAAATGTTGGACTTTGATTAAGTCCAAAGAAGAAGGCAAAGAAAGCAAACAAAACACAAGACCGATAATATATGTATATACAAATATATATTAATAACAAGTTACACTACATGGAAACAGTACAAAAGACGAAGTGTGTGTGAATATTATGTATGTGCGTGCGTGTGTGAATATTCTGTATGTGCGTGCGTGTGTGAATATTGTGCTTAGCGTGTTTCCACGCTATCCCTTGTTAGCGCCTACATTTCGAGGTTGATAGCTGAAATCCTGAAGGAAAAAGAGAAATTTACCTCAAGGTGTCGGTGCACAGGCCTGAAGGAAAAAGAGATAGAGGTGAAGGGTCAGCGGCTATTTATAGCCAGGGAAGAGAGACCCCTGGTGAAAGGGTTAGCGGACTGAAGGAGGAGTTAACTCCTACAATTATCCCCCTCGTTTTTATATTTTTTGAAATCGCCAATCAAATGGTGTCATTTCTTTTCTTTGATAAATATTCAGAAGCTACTGAAATTTGGATTATTTTTATTGACATAGAAAACGGAGCTGAAGAACTTAATTCTTTAGTTAGAGTCTTTAAAGCGCCTTTGAAAAAGATATCTTTTCAATTTTTCAGTGCACAATTTTATCGCCAGTTAAATAGTTGAGTGAACTAATTACTTTCTCGTAACTATTTCATTTGCATTCACAGTGGTAAAAGATGTTGTTGCCATCATTGACGATGTTAGCAAGGTCCAGTCAGCCTACAAGGAGTGATTACCAATTTTTATATGACAAATCTCTACGAAGAGCTGTTCTCAGGTTGATCGGATAAGAAACAAATAGCAGTCGAATGCGCATCTCAAATACTTTAGAACCTTCCAATTAAGTAATCTATCAAGACATTACACTTGCTTGAGTTCAGTAATCCTTTAGCTATCAGCTTCATTTAATAATCCATTACAGCATTCTTGCTAGATTATTGTACATGAGTTTTTTTTTTTTTTTTTTTGGTGTGTGTTGTTTTCTGTTTTTTTTTTTCGTTGTTTTTTTTTTTGTTTTTTGATAAATCACACATTGGTCGAAAGCTAATACGGATTTTGCTTAAGGTATATCTGTTGCAGCGTTATGGACATTTACGGTTTTGTATTCAGAGTTGTCCTATACGGATTGCCACCCATGGCTACCATCCCAGTCTACCCTGCTATTTAACACATAGTTGGGGTAGAAGAAATGGATTCATACCTTTCCCAAGGTTATTTGAATGTAAGTGAATGCTAAGAACTCGGCTGGAATTTGAATACGCTGATTTAATGAAATATCTGGCTGCATTTTGTACATTCGTCATATTGTCTTCCTCAATGCTGATTAGTAAATCAAATCTCGAGTTGTCTTGTGATTTTACGTTCTTTCCGTGAACCTAGAAATGAGTTTTCTGATAAAATAAAACAAATTTAATATTTTTTTTATAGACAAAGCAAATGAGGGACATTAAAAATGTCATAGCACGCATATCATGTGCAAATAGATATTGTAAATGAAGTGATTAAAAAATAAAAACAGTGTTAAATATATTTATTAGAGTCATGTGGAAACTCGCCCGGAATTGTATGTGAAAAAAAAAAAAAAAGAAATAAAAATAAAGCTTAATGTGAAAATACAAAATTTTATTTTTCTAAAACATAAAAAAAAACAGTGTAAGTTTCACTTCCAAGTTTTAAGAGACGGATGTACAAATTAGTGTATGAGTCAATCTTGTGTATAAGTCGACCTTGAATGTTAGTAAGGAAAATTATTAATTAATGATGTGCTACATGTATAAGACGATTCTTGTTCTAGTGGGCAATAAAGCAACTAATTCGGGTTGCAAAGTACCATTTTAAGGTACATAAAACTTTTCAGGTCATATTAAAAATTTCACAATGTTTTATAGACTGAAGGTCAACAATACTGAAGCCCCAAGCGCAAGAAGTAAAAGGTTTACGATCACACAGATAATCAGAATCTACAAGTTTCAGTAAATAATATTGTACATTTGCTCAAATTTAGTCGTATATAATATTGATTTCTTTGACGATTGGAAAATAAGTTATAATGGACCCCCTGGAGTGGGGCGTAATATAAAATGGCCTGTGCGCCTCAATAAGTATGAGTCACAAGGGGCCCACTAACATTTTAAATTAAAGACGTGAAACCTGACAGGTCAAAAGAGGACAACAAACTTTAAAATTTAATACACAATTTATTTAGAATACAGACCAGAATTGTAGGTTAAATTAGCATGTAAGTCCAAAGGTAGAACGTTAATTTCACATGTCTGGTGAAAGTGTTAAAAGTTGCTGGTCAAGTCCAATAGTGAACCCTCCGTAGTGTACGGAATAAGTTATTTGAGTCTGGATGATATGCATACAGCATTTTCCTAAACCAGGTGAGTTAGATTGACAAGCACCAGCACAGATATAGCAACAGTACTTCGGTTTTCGGCCTGAAGTATACATCGGCCGAGATGATGCGTTAAAATACGAATAATGCAGATTTAGTCCATTATAACTTAGTAAGTAGTAATGATAGCTCATTTTCAAAATTTGTAAACAAACCAGAAATTGTATAATATTAAAAAAAATAAAATAAAATTATTCCACCAGTTATTGATGTTTGAATATGTGGAAAAGTTTTTATTTGCTGTGACATTTGTATACACTACAGTGTAACCCGGATATAAGAGAGTTGTCGGGACCGGAGAAGAAGTCTCTTATATCCGGGTTTCTCTTATATCCGGGTTTAGTCTATTTTATATACATTAACACAGGCTCTAATTTGGGACCAGAGAAAATCTCTCTTATATTCGGGTTTCTCTTATATCCGGGTTTCTTATATCCGGGTTTCTCTTATATCCGGGTTTGGTCTACTATATATACATTAACACAGGCTCTAATTTGGGACCAGAGAAAATCTCTCTTATATTCGGGTTTCTCTTATATCCGGGTTTCTTATATCCGGGTTTCTCTTATATCCGGGTTTGGTCTACTATATATACATTAACACAGGCTCTAATTTGGGACCAGAGAAAATCTCTCTTATATTCGGGTTTCT
>CAHIKZ030003824.1:1587500-1762500 GCA_903632075.3 Acanthosepion pharaonis | reverse complement strand
TTCCTCCAGACGTTTTTCGAACGGTTTTCGCCAAAATGTTTCTTTTAGTTTCGTCAGATGGACCGTCCGTTTGCAGATTGCAGATTCTTCTGAAGATTTTTGGCATATGATTGTGTTGTGCATTACTTTTCTACAAATCTAATCGCTCATTCACTTACTTTACGAGAACGCCCTATGCATGTTGGTAGTTAAGCTATGATAGTCAGTTGTAATTTATTGCACCCTATACTAGGAGGTGAACCTGTATGTTGCTGCCGAATAAACTATGGAAGATGCTGTTCTCCAAATCTACACTACACACGTACAGAACCATCACTTCCATCACTTGAAAGAACACCGAAGATGTCCTTATTGTTGAACACTAGAGAGACCAATTCGATGCCCTTGTTGAGCCTGTCGCAATCCCATTGGGGACGTGCATGATGGTATTAAATTCTTGATAAAGGTACGCGTTCCTATAGTCCTGTTGTTGGTAACGATTCTCAAAGATCACTTTTGAGGAACACTTCGGAGACCGTATAACCTTTGAACTGTGCTGTGAAGGTCATTGCTCCTTTTACAATAATGCGTCGATATTGACGAGCATATGTCCTGTGTGGCCGTCCAGAACATTGTTTACGGGTGTGGGAATGTTCCTTTAAGCACTGTTACCAACATCGAAGCACCATTAACACGTCATATCCAACAGACGCAGCAATTCTTCGATTTGACTAGACAGCCTTTTGAAGGCCCGAAATCTGTCCTTTTTCAAGCGGCTTTAATTGAATAAAATGCGCACGTCTAAGTGGTACGAAACCTGCTTGCATTGGAGCCTCTTTATTATTGAAACTTATCGTAGCATGAGTCACCACTTATTTAAGGATTGTGAAGTGGTGCTATTAAGTCATAAGACAACCGAATATCTTCTATTCTTTAGCATGCACATTCTGTGCCCAGGTTGAAATCGGCATCGTCCTTCACGGTGTTGCAATTTTATTTCCGTCAGCGTACTTCGTTTATTGTCATTTGATTTTTAGAAATAATAAAATTTAAAATTGCTTTCTGGACAATTTAATTTTGAATGGCTGATTTAGCGAAGAACAAGATTCCAGTCTCGTATTTCCCGTGACTCTCGCATGGTCGAATGACTCAACAGTGTCACGAGACGCAATTGAATAATAGTGTTTTGGATTTAGCGTTCGTTCTCACAAGAGTGATTGGACGTTGTCATCGTTACAGAGTCTGTTGATGAAAAGAGTTTTAGTGAAGGGAAAAGACTGACTTATAGTCGAACTGACGATGAAACAAAATATCAGATCAAATACAGTTTCTATTTGTCGGGGAAAGAGAGAGAAAAAGAGAAAAGAGAGAAAGAAAAAGCAAAGTATTATTGCATATTTGTTGTGCTAACCCAACTCAGTTTTGAATGATCGAACATCATAATTTTTAACACACACACAAACACACACACACACACGCACACAAATATTCGCTTTTTATGTCACGAGTGATTTTGTAGGTTATATTCATGAAATGATTTTAAACGTTTTATTCACGTTTTTAACAGGAGACTCGAATGGAAGGAAACAATAACCCCGACATTTGCAAGGTTTCAGCTTCACTCATGGTTCCACCAACGACTTTGGTACTACTCCCAACCTCTTCCCCACATTTAGTCATTTTCTGCACGAATAAAGTAAGTATTTATGGCGGGGAGAAAAATTAATTACTGATTATAAAGTTGAATTTTACATAAAAGATGTAAAATTCACTTTATAATCAATTAATTAATTTTTCTCAAAAAGTACGTAAGGCTTTGAAGAAGAATTTAGTAAATCGATATTTTTTTGTTGAAAATTATAATGCAGTCGTCAGAAATTAAAGGTTGTTGACAGAATGGTGTTACAATATATATATATATATATATATATATATATATATATATATATATATATATATATATATATATATACACGTGGCTATAAACAACACCTAATCAGGGAACAAATAAATAAAGCAATTTCCACACCTAGAGAAGGCACCCTAATATACAAGATTAAAAATAAATCTAGCCGCATCCCTCTAGTAACCACTTTCAATCCCACTCTGCCTCCACTATCCCAAATAATCAAACGTCGCTGGGAAATACTACATCTCAAACCAGACCTAAAAAAAAACTGCTTAAGAACCCGGCCTTCTTGCATATCGTAGACCTAAGAACCTAAAAGAAATCATAGGTAGTAACCACATTTCAGGGGACAAGGTAATCCGTAATAACCTAAGAACAAAAACAACAGGATTTTCCCAACCATGTAACAACAAAAGAAGTTTATGTTGCAACCATATTAAAAACACGAATTCATTCACTAGCTCAATCACTAAATCTACTTTCAAAATCTACCACGATTCTAACTGTAGAAGTCAAAACATAATTTACCTCCCTAGAATGCACACTATGCCAGAAACAATATGTAGGAAAATCTGAATGGCCCTTTAACTACAGAATTAATAATTATCGTAAGCGAATTAAATCGACTCCCTATGAACAGTTATTACCTGTAGAACAACATTTCCGCCTAGAAAAACACGATTTCAAAACCCATGCCAGATTCACTATAATTGAGAGAATAGAAAAGTTCAGAGCAGATAACATTAGAAAGATTTTAGAGTCCCATGAAAATAAGTGGGATACAACGTCTAAAAACACAATACCCAGCCGGGCTAAATCATAAATTTAACAACATATAATAGTAACAATCAACAAATCAAAACCTACCCACATTTCTCACCCACACAAGACAGACATGCTTACGGAGGAATGGAGGCCTCACACTTATACACTCACCCACACGATTATACACACGTACACACACCATACTCACTCACTCCCTAATGAGCCAAAATGATAACACACACCTACAGCAATACACACGCTTACATATCATACTCACTCACTCCCTAAGAACCAAATAACACACACAAACAAACTAAACAGAGACACATCCCCTCACCAGGTCCAATAAAACTGTCAAACTGACCAGAGAATTCAGGATAAAATGTATCTATCCAGTTCTTATCTCAAATAACAACTTAAAAGAGACTGTTTGACCAACACAAGGAATGTTAAAAGATTCATGTGAAAAAAGATAAAAAAAAAATAAAAAACAAATGAAAACTACAGACAAAAGTTCATTTTCTCAACAAAAGACATTCATTTCTGTAGTTCATTGCCAACAGCAAGCAGATATATTTCTCCTCCCGATGATGGCCATTTCGGTCGAAAACTAGTCGAGGAATCTAAATGGAATAATAATAAAAAAAACGAAAGAATATTAATCTACAACCCAGTGTGTCTAATGATTTTAATTTTTTAATTTTTTATTTTCTTATTATTCAAAATATATATATATATATATATATATATATATATATATATAAACACAAACAATTAAACTGCATATATATAATAGTATATTAGAAACAATTCTAATGGGTAGCTGATAAGCTACTGCAACAAAAAGACAATTGCAGTTGGTTTATATCCAGACCACAGGTGGAAATCTTACATACGATACATCGCTAAAGATGCTAGTGAAATGGTTGGTTACCTTTAGCCGTCCAGCAATTACCTGACTCCTGCTATACTCTACCTTTACAAGAGCAAGATCAGGCTGACTATGCTGCCATATATGGGCATGAACTGCTCAGGAGGACAGTAGATAACGAACAATTACCATGAAAGTATTTATAGAAAAGATACAGGGAAGCTAGGTTACGGCGGTGGGAAAGTGACTGATGTTGCGACGCCATGTCAGGACCAATATCATTGCTAATTCTTCTTTGGATTTTATCAAGAATATCTAAATATATAGCAGGAACACCGGACCATATGTGACAGCATTATTCTAAGATAGAATCTGAAGAGAAAATTGTCTAGCACAACATAATGAACCAATTTTCTTAGCAGTTGACCAAACTAAATGGATTCGATATAGTCTTTCATCAATTGTGCAAAAGTTAGTTTATATATTGATATAATAGAATAACCTGTCACCTCCATGAGTGACTACACTACAGGTAGTAATTACCTGTAAGTATCTGTAAGTCAAGGGACTACAGAGTCTCGCTAAAATCATTTTCAGCTGTGCTGGTCAAACTCTCTGCCTCTAAGCAGAGAGTATCCCCAGGCGAGGCTATGCCGAAGGGCAGAGTCTCGTCCCAGGAAACAGCTACCCGACCCCATTTTACACAGGTTCTACTGGAATTTTTGGCTGAGCTTACGGGCTCGGATGTCGCACATTAAATTCAGCCTTGTGACACATCTGATCGTGGGAGGTTAGTAAATACATTACCTGGAATCTTTTCCAGCTATGCTTGTCGAACTCTCTGCCTTCGGGCAGAGAGAAACCCAGACGAGTCTATGCCGAAGGGCAGAGTCTCGTCCAGGGAGGTAACAGACCCGATCCCGTTTATGCGAGGTCTACGGGAATTTTCTGGCCGAGCCTACGAGCTCGAGAACCCCACATTAAATTCGGCCTTATGGCACATGTGAATGCGTGGGGTAGTTGCTAGATAACGTCTAGCTGGAATCTTTTCCAGCTGTGCTGGTCAAACTCTCTGCCTCCGGCGGAGAGGATACCCAGACGATGCTCTGTCGAAGGGCAGAGTCTCGTTTCGCGAAACAGCTACCCGACCCCGTTTTATTACGGGATCTACGGGGAATTTTGGCCGAGCCTACGGACTCAGATTACCCCACATTAAACTCGGACTTGTGCCACATCCTACCTCGTGGGGAGGCTGGTTGCCGAACTCTCCTCCTTCGAGCAGAGAGGAACCCGGACGAGGCTATACTGAAGGGCACAGTTTCATCCGTGGAGGTAGAGAGACCCAAACCCGTTTATGCGGGATTACGGGGTATTTTTGGCCGAGCCTTAAATTCGGATTGCCCCACATTAAATTCAGCCTTGTGCCACATCCTACCTCGTGAGGAGGCTGGTAAATATCGTCTAGCTAGGATCTGTTGAGTACAACTCAGACTTACGCGAGAACTAACGACCTTCAAATATTAACACTCACTACTGGATTGACTTGAGACGACCTTGTGCATAACTGTTACCTTTATTTTTATTGTAGTGGTTTTTACAATACACCTTTACTTATTTTAGCCACCGTGTTTTTCAAGTATATATTCCTATTAGCACGGAATATATATATATATATATTGTTGAAACTTGAATAAAGCATGGAATAATAATAATACAACACAAAATGTACTTAAAACAAAATGTATTGACACAAGAACGTGTACACAATATTTTACAGATAGTTTAGTATATTCTTGGGAAGAATGTACAAGTCCTGTAGAATGGAACTTGACTTAGTCGCAGTCAGGCAGAGTTTCTGGATTGGATCTCTTCTTCCTCCTCCGTCTTCCCGGTACCAACCATATTTATATGGTCGGTACTCCACTATGTAAATTAGGTGGATCGTACCACACACATATATATATATATATATATATATATATATATATATATATATATATATATATATATATATATATATGAATATAAGATATCGTACATTGAGTACTGGTGTATATATAACAGAACTGTTAAGTATATATTAAGAAATATACATTTTTACCTCACTGGTAGTACGACTCGGAGTTTCATGCGCAACGCAATCTTCAGGTGGTGGGTAGAGACTTACGGTTACATAATTTAAATTTTAATAAAAATATCTGGTTAACGCAATGCAGGCGCATATATATATATATATATATATGTCTTCGGACATATTGAATTGTTTCTTATACAAATTGTTTTTTTAACATTTTGAATTTTTTCTTGTCCCAATTTTTTTCGGTCAATTTGGATTGTTCTTTTTCCCAATTAGTTTTCGGAAATTTTGCATTGTTCTTGCCCCTTTGGATACTATGGATTGTTTCATGTTTCTTTTTGGGCATTTTGTTTTGGTTCTTCTCCATATTGGCCTACGGACATTTTGTATTGTTACTTTTCCCAATAGTTTTTGGGACATTTTGGATTGTTTTTTATCCTATTTGATCTTCAGACATTTTCGATTGTTTCTAGTCCCAGCTGATCTTCGGACATTTTGGATTATTTCTCGTCACAATTGCTTTTCGGACATTTTGGATTGTTTCTTGTCTAAATTGCTATTTGGTCATTTTGGATTGCTTCTTGTACTAATTGGTCTTCGGACATTTTAGATTGTTTCTTGTCCCAATCTGTCTTTGGACATTTTGGATTGTTTCTTGTCCCAATTGGTCTTCGGACATACCATCTTTCATTAGAATTCGATTTTATTTTGCTTTTATCCCAATATCCCTTTTGCTTATTTTTTATTATCCCATGGCAAATTTTATCTAATTTTTTCGTCATATTATATTTTTTTTTTTTTGTTAATGTTGAGTTTTTTTTGGCTGCTGCAATATATCCATTTAAATGACTTTATGTAACATCCTTTTTACTTCACACTTCAGTTAAAGTACCGCTTTCGTCCATTACTTAACGAAATGTTAATAACTTTAATCATTTTTGTCTAATTTCAAAGATAACCATTCTTTATCCTATTCAAAACAAGCCTAACATCATCATCATGCTTCTTCTGGCTGACTTAGACATCGTGCTTTAATATTCCAAGCGCCTTAGTGATTTCATTTTGACTTTGTTTCGTTGTCTTCCTGAAAGGCGTTTTTTTTTCCAATTATACATAAACCAGATGATATACGATGTCTTTGCAAGATCAAATGATATTATTGTTTTTTTCATGATTGTCTTGACCTGAATCAAATCTCCAGTGTTTTTGGTAATCTCAATAAGTTTACTTAGGAATTAATGATGAAAACAAAATACAGTTTGTCATGGATAAATCATCAGCATTTTATATTTTTAATTTCACGCATGCGCGTTGTTTGTTTTTCATTTTGTCGACTGCACAGTATAGTAGGACCAGTTGTCTGTGATAAAAAGAACACCATGACGCAATTCACTCCGCCAGAAATTTGGAAACGGCATGCTGTACTGCTTGGCATTCGCACCGGAAGCTCCACTACAAATATTTCAAAGTGTTTGGGTGTCAATCTTAGGCCAGTGCAGAGGATTCGGAAATATTTGGCTGAGTCTAATGGTGATCACGAAGGTGTTTGAAGTGAACACTAGTGATGACGAGGTTATGCCTCTATTTATCGTCCCACAGGACTTCAGACTCAACAGAGACTTGAGGAGGTAGTGCTACCCTGGGTCAAAGAGTGGCTATTGAAAGACCCAATATCTGGCAACAGGACTCTGCACCATATCAAACAAGGAGAACCCAGTCATGGCTATCAGATAATTTCGCAACTATATCACCCCTTACATTTGGCCACCTAACTCCCCAGACTGCAACCCCTTTGATTATTGTGTTGAGCGAGAGACCAACAAAATGCATGATTTAAACGACAATTTTTTCATCGCACATTGTATATATATATATATATATATATATGAAAAAATATAGTCCTAAGATGTGCTATATTTATGGGATAAAGTGCTCAATATCAGAGATAGAGCGTGTGTAAATATAAAAGTGAATATAGAAGTCAACACTTAGAGGCGACAGTCTGTTTCATGCTAGATGCAATCGTCAGGCCACGAGTGCTGTTATTTTTCTCGGCTATTTATATATATACGGGTCAATGGTGCATTGTGGGTAGTCTATTTTGGCGGTTATTTTACCGGAAGTTGTTTATTTTTTTATTTGGGTTAAATTATTTTACTTGTTTTTATTTATTTCTATTTTTTAATTTTTATTTCTTATCTTATATACTTATTTATTTATTTATATTTGATTTTTATTTTAAACGGTGTTTTTATTAACGTAGTAAAAATTTGTTTATATCGCTTATTTAATAGTTTTGTTTTGGTTTGGGAAGATAATTAAAGCTATTTGTTCAATTTTGTGGTTGATTGTTGTAGTTTATTCTAACTATTATTTTGGCGGGAATAGTTATATATATATATATATATATATATATATATATATATATAAACTGCTACAATAATAACATCAGTGTTTCCACGAAAACCATCATCAAGTGATTAGCTGAGATTCAGATGTTATTTCGAGGCTACAACATGATTATCACTAATTCAGCGCGCGTTGGGTTTGTTGATTTCTCGACGCCATTACTGAAGTAACAGATGCAACCTTCGATATTAACCAGAGATATTTACTGTGTATGTGTAACACTTTTCATTGTCACCAAAAAAGTCCACCATAATTTTTTCTTTTTTTGTTTTTGACTCATTTTTTACTCAATACAAGTACCACTCAGATTTAATGAACGTGGTTTTTGTATGAGCATAAGAGGAGAGGATGAAAAGTGCCGTTTATGAGGATATGTAGGGAGGATAACGGTTAACTCTAGACTTGTATAGGTTAATATTGTAGTGATCGAGGAAGCATCCTCTCAGGATCTGTTCCACAGAGTAGCAGTTCTTGTGAGATATCAGTCTGTATAGAAATTCTTTCTTACTAACAGAATACGTAGGGAACGGGGATGATTTTTAGCTGTGAGGGTCAGAACTGGTGAAACTAAGAAATGTAGAGCATCATAAAATTTGCCATGGAAATGACAATAGAGTAGAGATAAGTTTGCGACCTTTCGTCAGTGGGAAAGAGGCTGTGAAGTGGAAAAGGGTGTGTGGGAGATACCTTTGAACGCTATCAAGACTGAAAAGGGAAAACTGAGTTGTTCCAGATCAGATATGCCAATTGTACTCCATTTTTGGTCTGATTTAGTTCTCTTAAAGTAGAGCAGGGGGAATTAGGTACTAGCTGAAGCAGTATAAGGAACCAGCCATTTGTTTAGTGTAAATGCCACTACCACTACACGTTTAGTAGAAATATTGTATTAAAAGAAACACTTAAATTGTGATTGGACCTGTAGATAAATGAATTTCTTAAAGAAAAAATATGGCTGATATATATATATATATATATATATATATATATATATATATATATATATATATAGATATATATATATATATATTTGTGTGTGTATACAGTGGGAGAAACAAATATTCGTGCACATACATATGTTTAACTGTACATAGATGCATAATAACTAAATATGCATAGAAAACAGAGAAACAAATACAATAAATCCCATTTATCCATTTTAATGGGTGAAAAAAGTATTCATACAATGCAATAATGAATACATTATCTTCAATTAATACAGTGTAACCCGGATATAAGAGACCCGGATATAAGAGAAACCCGGATATAAGAGAGATTTTCTCTGGTCCCAAATTAGAGCCTGTGTTAATGTATATAAAATAGACCAAACCCGGATATAAGAGACTTCTTCTCCGGTCCCGACAACTCTCTTATATCCGGGTTACACTGTACTTTGTAGAATCGCCATTATTCCCTTCTACAGCAACCAACTTTTTTTTGTATTTCTCAATTAATGAGTTGCAAATTTTAGTTTACATTGTTGTTCCATTCTTCTTCGTATATGGTCTTCAGATCTGGGATCTTTGAGCTATCGATTGGATTTGAATTTTCAAATAACGCCATAGATTCTCGATAGGGTTTAAATCTGAGGACTGACTTGGATATTTCAGCATATTTACATTATTTTTAGCAAGCCAATTCTTCGTACATTTTGCAATGTGCTGAATCATTATCTTATTGGAAGATCCAATCAGGAGAAAGTTCAAGATTTTCAACCGAAATCATTAAATTTGCTTTCAAAATATTTTGATATGCTGCGACATTCGATTCTATCACCTTTTACTGAAATGTTGCCAGCAACTTTTTTTCAGAAAAACATCCCCAAACTATGATGCTGCTAGCACAAAATTTGACTGTTGGAACTGTGTTCTTTTGTTTGAAGGCATCGCCATCTTTCCTCCATACATGATTTCTAGAATTACGTCCAAACAACTGTTTTTGTTTCGTCTGTCCATAATACTCTTTTCTTATACAGTGTAACCCGGATGTAAGAGACCCGGATATAAGAGAAACCCGGATATAAGAGAGATTTTCTCTGGTCTCAAATTAGAGCCTGTGTTAATGTATATAAATTAGACCAAATCCGGATATAAGAGAAACCCGGATATAAGAGACTTCTTCTCCGGTCCCGACAACTCTCTTATATCCGGGTTACACTGTACAATTTTTCTTATTTTTATGTTTACGAAGAAATTTCAACCGAGCAACTCTGTTTTTCAATAGCAGTGGAGTTTTCCGAGAGGAGCGTGACTTTAGGTTGTTTCTGTAAATTTCATTGCTTATTGTCCGTTTAATGACACAGATTCCTGATGAAAGCAAATCATCCTGCAACTCTTGACGATTGATCGGATTTTGTTTAATTTGACGCTGTCATTTCCTCGAAGATCTTGCAGAAATCTTTCGTGGAGCGCCTGTTGTTCTTTGGTTTTCAACAGTTTCGAGTTTTTTTTTATACCTTTACAAATGGTAGTAAGTTGAATATTACTAATATTATTACTTTACTAATACTTTATTACTAGTACTTTATTACTAATATTATTACTTTACTAATACTTTATTACTAGTACTTTATTACTAATATTATTACTTTACTAATACTTTATTACTAGTACTTTATTACTAATATTATTACTTTACTAATGGTAGTAAGTTGAATATTCAGGTCGTCTGAGATTTTCCTGTAACTTTTACCTTCTTTCCAGAGCTTAACAATCAGTTCTTTTTGCGAATTTGTCAGTTCTTTACCTCTTGCCATGATGAAAAACTTCTTGCCCAAATATCAATTACAGAATGTTCTGTTTGTATTTTTTTAAGCAAAATGTAACTACTGATAACACTAATGGAACATTCTAGAATATTACACTTAAATAATCTAGAATATTAAAGCAATTTAAAGTTTTAAAATCTGAAATTTGCAAATGTACAAATACTTTTTTCACCCATTAAAATGGATAAATGAGATTTATTTCTATTAAATCAATTTTTTTCCGTTTTCTATGCATATTTAGTTATTATGCATCTGTGTACAGTTAATTATATGAAATGTATTTTTATTCATTATTTGGAAGTAAAATAAATTAAAACTTTGTATGTCCACCACTGTATATATTAAAAAATATTATTATCATTCTCTTCATCTATAGCAAGAGTACAAGACATAGGACCCCGTGTTATCTTTATTTTCAGTCGAATATTCAGAAAACAAAGGAGATTGAAAATAAACAAGAAAATACAACAAAAGATTTTGATATTAGTACAATGTAATACATCTGTCATTTTATATATATATATATATACATATATATATATATATATATATATATATATATATATATATATATATAAAACTATACCTTTTGAAAACCCTCGAATTTTGATTTGCCAATAATCAAATCAATCTCGAGGGAAAAAAGGTTTTAAAAAAAGAAAGAGCTAGAAACATGAAAGTCTGTCGAAAAAATCGCACAGATACAGGTTTGAAGCCCAAAGACAAAACCCCGATACGAGTAAACAACTAACAAAAGAGCTCAATACAACCGTAGAGCAGACCTAGATAAACCTAGTGAGCCAGACAAACCTACCTAAGCGGATCTTTTAGGTGAAACCTGGGTAGGTTTGTCTGGCTCACTAGGTTTATCTATCTATCTATTCATATATCTATATATATATATATATATATATATATATATATATATATATATATATATAGAGAGAGAGAGAGAGAGAGAGAGAGAGAGAGAGAGAGATGTTGGAGTAATGGTTTGTCTCGGATTGAGGAATCTGAGAGTCGAGATCGAAATTCCAGTCGAATCCATTACATTCACTTATGTGCTAATAGCCTTGGGAAAAGTATTACTCCTCTTCTCTCTCCAGTTATGGCTAAATAGCAGGACAGACTTGATTCTATAGCTTTGGATGACAACTGGTCAAAGAGAAGGACAAAACCCGCGGAGGGTCGTTTGGGGACCTTGTGGCACGTAGTGCACCAGGTCTCTGTATTCGGCCCTTCAAAAAGTGTGGTTGTTTCTGTACAAAGCCTTCACCACTATAATCGAATCATATGTGCTGGCTGTCGGTTCCTAGGAACTGGGCTGCTTGACCCTCATACGTCGAATATGACGGGAGAGTCCACCATATATTGATTGAACACTAAGGATAACACCGAATGACGACAGTCTGTTTCATGCTTGAACGCAATCTTCAAACCATGAAGATTGCGTTCAAGTATGAAACAGACTGTCGCTATTCAGTATTGACCTCAGTGTCCACTCTTCTATTTAGACACTTAATAAAGAGCTTCAATTATCAGACGCCTTCTACAGTAACATTTCCTTAGAATTAGGGTGTTATTGACAACATTTTTTTAATGGCATGTGTAGGTGTCTAAGTGCTTTTTTGTGGTACTGAAATCACTTAAGATTACTGTCGCCGAATTATATCCTATGTAGTCATTCAGTTTATTACAAGAGACGCAGTGTTGTACGAGGCAGCGGAATTAATAGATACACTGTCGTTTTGGAGTTTAGATTTGAGATGCATGTTGTTGTTATTGGTAATTATGAGGTTGGCAGTTCTTTTATTTTTCTATAGGATATTGTAAGTCTGTCTATATTTCTGAGATGAGGTATTATGTACATTATTTACATTATTCGGACTATTGTCCTCATCTTTGTCGCCATATATGTTTCGGCCGTTGTACGCTCCGGCCTTCTTCAGGTGGTTGGAATGTCGAACTGAACCCTTTATTTCGCTCACTGGGGTAGACTGTTCTAGTTCCACGTGCCATGTTTGATGGATGTCAGCTATCAGTTATCTCCTGTTAACTTTTCCCTCTGAAAGTTCTCCACTGCCTTAACCGGGTATTGAACTCACACTCTTTTGGGTCTTGTCACTGGATCTAACCAACGCCTTTATACACTGTGCCATGTGTCATCATCTGAAGAAGGCCGGAGCGTACAACGGCCGAAACGTTGTGATATATATGGGGACAAAGATGAGGACAATAGTCCGAATTATGTAAATAAAGGATATTGTAAGTTTTTCTTTTACAAGTTTTCAAGTGTCAAATGGTAAAATGTATTGTTTAATGATGCGTCGCAAAGCGAATTAGTTTTGTTTATAATTTTTGTGCATTTAATTGGAGTAAAAAATATTAATGTTATTTTTTACGATATTTTATTGTTGCTGTCGTTTAATTTCTGCAGGAATAAGAATCATTTTATTCGGTTGTCGATAATGCAATTGGGAAAATGATTGTTAACACACGTTTGTTTTATGTGTTTCTTTTGTGATTCTCTAGCGCCAGTCGACCAAATTCAAAAAGGATGGTCTTCTTATCAGATTATGACTGTCACACACACACACACACACACACACACACATATATATATATATATATATATATATATATATATATATATATATATATATATATATTCCCTCCTCTTGGTAGTTATCTCTTGCACTCTCCTGTTCTCATTTGTTTTATTTTCAATATACTTTTACCTTGACTTATTTTCATTTATCTTACTCGCTCTTTCACTCTCTCTCTCTCTCTTTCTTCAATTTCTTTCTGCTTCATCTTCTCTTCTTTTCAGACGCAATTAACATCTCCCCATTTCCCTTTTTTATCGTATTGTTGGTAGTATCAATACATTAAGTCAGACAACAATAGGAAATATTATAGTGAAAAAAATGCAGACACTCGCAGTTCATCTTAATTTTCTACAGAGCCAATGGTCATCAAGCACCCCCACCAACCTAATCGTGTGTGTGTGTGTGTGTGTGTGTGTGTGTGTGTGTGTGTGTGTGTGTGTGTGTGTGTGTGGTTATCCATATTCCATTGTTCATTAAATATATGGTGTTTTTAAACAACTGTGATTTGAACAAGACAAGAATCGGAGTACAAGGACTATTTTTCATTTCTTTTCAACAATGAACAAGGGTATCCAGCAGACCCACCTACTCTTCACGCCATATATATATATATATATATATATATATATATATATATATATATATATATATATATATATATATCTTTTACATAGGTAACAAAACAAAATTTTATCGTGTAAATGTTAATGTTATTATTAAGAGAAAAGACCAAAGTTCTTTTTAGTCATTTTAAAAAATTTTCCTTCTTTTTAGAACGTTCTAAATTTTGATTAAAAAAGCGGAACTAGTAAAATAACATACAATTTTTAGCACGTTTTTTTTTTTTTTTGTATGACACATTAATTCGGAAAATCTTGCAAAAGTATAAATAATTGTCGGATGTTAATGAAACTTTCAGGAACTATTCACAGATGATCAAAATTATTATAAATAAGTCTTTTTTTTTATTAAAGTCATGGCAGAATTTTTTTATATATTTATTAACCCCCCCCCATAACTAATTTTATGAAAACACTAGAAATTCGATCGAGTGTAGGTTAATGATTACAATAGTTAAAAGCACAAGGCTTTGAGGAATATAAATCATGTTTTTTTTGTTTTTAATTGGATCCCCTCTACCTGAAAATCAGCTCTGAATTGTAAAAAACTCAATAAAACAAATATATTATTTAATTTCAAATGCTTTTATTTGCTTGTAGTTGTTTTTATGAATATGGACAATATTTTCTGAAAGCAAAAAAATTTTTCGATGAAAAATGAATTTTTATACAATTATTTATTATTTCTTTAATTATAATAGATTTTTACATTTAAGTTGTTAAAATATAAAATTAGTTAAAAGCCGCATCAAGTTTCCTAAGTGTCCTTATGAGATAGATCTTTTTTAGCGCGTTGTAAATTGTATGGTTTTGACTAATCAGAAGATCCGCAGTAATTAAGAAATGTAATTAAAAAGTACGGAAGGTCACAAACAATAAAACGTCACGTGGCTTGGGTGTAAGCGTTCTCCGCTGAACGTCGATTACATTATTGCAAATTCTTTGTGTGAAACGCATGCTGAGCATTTTGAATTAGCTTTTTTTACTCATTAAAAAAATTTGAATATCATCCTAAGCCATTTTCACCATCAACATTACTACATTTTTAAAAGTATCATTTATTTCATTTATAAATTTCATTGCAATTTCAATTTTTTGAAGTTTTTTTACAGTTTTCACTTTTCCCTTTTCAGTGAGTCGTCTTTATTTCAATTTTATGTGAATTTCTTATTTCAAACAAACTGTTTTCGGTTCTATCCTTAAGTGTTCTTGTCACCCTGCTCAAAAGGTGTTAAAAAATAAAAATACATCAAGCCATTGTTCAAATATAGATAAAAAAAAAATGAGATTTTTTACAAGGTGATGACACCTTGGTATTGTCGGCTGGCTGGCCTTTGACCCAGCAATGTCAAAGTCACTTTTGGCTTAATTTCAACACTGTTTTAGTTTTCCTTATCGCTGATTAAAAAAAAATAAAATAAACATATAAAAAAAATATTGGTTTCCAGTGTTCAAGAACAGCAATTTTAACTATTTTATCATATTTTATTCCCAGAAAAAAATTTTATAATCATTTACATCAACCAATTTCACTTAGAAATGAAAGAGCATTTTTTGCTTTCAGGAAATACCTAGTTTCATGGGGTGCAGACCAAAAGTTTCCTTGATATCTTGTTCAGATGTCATTTTTCAATTATTTTTTTTTTTCAGTTCAAATTGGCTGTAGTGTAACAAAATAACTTTTGATGTGTTTGTGATGATTTTTACTTGGGATAGAAATGTTTTATCACAGCAGATCTGTATTGACTTTAGGGGTTATAGTTGCCCTCAAAAAGCTGTACAGCACTTGTATTTTAATTTATTTATAGTATTTATAATTTCTACAGATAGTATCAACAAACTTATGGTGTAAGCTACAGTAATAAAAAAAAAACAAAATAAAAGAAACTGGAATGTTTAAAGGTTGTTTTTTTTTTTTTTTTTTACTTTAATAATAACAAGGTGCTACATAAGCTGGTTCATGTAAAAATAAACATTACGTCAATTATGCCCTTCCGTATGATAACTCGAATCTCGCGTTAGCTGTCGATATGTGATGACAGCAATCATTCATCACTTGTCAACAGCCAACGATGTTAAGATGTCCTCCCTTTTATTTTAAATAACATTTTTCTTCGAAGAAAGTAAGCAAAATTTTTTTCAAAATATTTTAAATAATCTTTAAATTTGCTAATTTTCGTCAAATAAATTTTGAAAAACGTATAATTGATTTTTTGAAGAATTTTAAACTAGGATTTTAGTTTACAAAATTTTTAAATAATGGCTGATATCGAGTTTTTTTTTTTAGTCATTTCGCTGACAAAAAAAACAAGATTTTTAACTAAAATTTTGGACATGCTAAGAATGAGTAAAAAAATGTTAAAAATAATCAAAAAATACTTTGGTATTTCTTCTTAATAATGATATATATACTTAAGCAGATAAAATTTTTTTCATCAAATTTAAGGCCGTTCTTTTTATTGATTTTCATGGAGTTGCCTACTTTACAGATATATTTTATACCTACATTTTTATAAACACAATGTGTGTGTGTGTTTATATATGGTGCTGATTAGTTTTCGACGCAAACTACTGCCTTTAAATATATCCAAATGAATAACCATTTCCTTTTAGCTGACTCGAGAACTTTTCAATACCTTGCCTTGTCATATGGGGTGTGAAAACATATTGCCATAGAATTTATTAACGATACCTGAGTAATTCTAAAAACGAAATGGTAAGAACTAGTGTAAGAAGATTTTACTGCGTCAATATTTTAAGTGGAAGTGCTTTGAAATCTTAACTTTTCGCATGACCTCGAATAACAAGCACAGTTGTGCCAATGGAAAATGCGCAATAATCTTAAAAACAAAGATTTTTTAATCAGGTTGAATTTAAGTGGGGTTAATAGCGAGCTAGTCTGATTGAACATTATGTTCGATTCTCACTGAGCGCCTAATAGTTGTGTCATTGTGCCAAACGAAGCTCTCTCTCTCCCTCTCTCTCTCTCTCTCTCTCTCTCTCTCTCGCCTCTTCACTCCATCTATCTATCTATCTATCTTTCTCCACCCGACTAAATTATCTATTTGCGATTCGATCCATTTGAAAAATCAACAATCCGTTCGGCTTGACACTGTAATAACTCCCCAACCACGACATGCGCCACATCGTACCGAAATCCCGACATCCGTCCGAACGCCTCACTTACTTAGCTTTCCCCTCCATTCCGGTCGAAACAGGACAGAAATCGTTGCCCGACCCTTTCGATATTATTTCGAGTCATTAGATACTTTTGTCTCCATGTCGGCGCGGGGAGTGTTCATTTTGGAATGTGACCGCGTTTTCTTTCTTCACAACCAAAACAACTGATTAAAATACTTTTAAGTCGTGAAAAATGAATCAACAACCTCCCCACATATATAAATTCTTGTGTTTAGTTTTTTGGTCAGATTTTAGTAAGTAGGTCGAGTCTAGAACTATTCAGCACCCATGCATACATGATGGCTACCTTCTCGCTATCGAGCGTGGTTATTACACAACATAACGAAAAGATTCTCTCGTGCCACCTACGGACATGACTTTTAAAAGCCCTTCCAATGATTTGCGTTGTTGACTCTGCAGCCATAATCAGTCACAACATTAGATACGTTTTCTGACATTATGCATACATACAAATAGATAGATAGATAGATAAATAGATAATAGTGCTCCCAAAAAGCTCGAGGAATTTAAACATGAAATAAATTTTAATTTAAAAAATTACACCTTTCATCATCTTTTTCTACATAGTTCCTTTTTTTTTTTTTTTTTTTTTTTTACAAAAGCCTCCATGCAAAAATCTTTACTGCATTGCATGTTATTTTCACGGGCACCTTATATATGTTTATATATATGCAAAAAATTTACATTAATTTCAACCTTCAACGTTCGAACACTTCATAAATCATCTGCCTGAACTCATCTCATATGCCATTGAACTGAATATCATGTCATCGGTATTCAGAAACACCGGTGTTTTCATCTCTAGCTATAAAAGGCAGGATGTATGTGTAACGAATGCACGGCGGCAATTTTCGACGGATTTGCACCAAAATTTACATGCACATGCTCCAAGTTAGCGGAAAGGCCAAGACTGACTTTGCATTTCCCAACTCCCATCGATAATGGAAATAATCAATTTTTCATGCTTCTACGGCATTTTTTCATGTAGTTTGCGGCCATTTTCTACTGGCCAGAGTGAGAGCCTATAGCTGGCTGCCACGAATATGGCAGGAAGATTCTATTGGCCAGCGTGAGAGCCAACAGCTGACTGACACAAATGTTAACTAGCATGCCAAAAAAATAGATAGCTGCATTCGTCAGAAGTGGGAAAAATTTAAATCTGCGTTGCACTTTACTCTAATTGGCTCATTCGCTTGCTTAAACTCAACGTTGATTCTGATTCCGCAGAACTGGGTTGGGTGTGAAAAAGTATTTGTTGTTAACATTCTTTTTTCATTCTGTTTTTCCAGTTATGAGTCTTTTTTTTTAAAGCTAATCGTTTTGTGTTCATTTTGTTTAGTTCTTTTTTCGTAACAGATTTAATGTTTAGTATAGAGCTTAGAAAAAATTCGCAGTGTGAGGCATGTAGCAACATCAGCACGGCAAAGGGCACTCCTTTAAAGGCAAGGAAGGGCAAAAATATTTTAAGTCAAATGATAGCGATTGCTGTATGACTCGTACGATTTTTGAATCAAGCACGGGCAACGCCGGGCCATACTGCTAGTCCTGATATAAAACTCACACATCACTTTGTTGGAAAAGGCCGGGTATTCATCTCAATCTCTAATTGGAAATATTCCACATTGGCGGTGTTGGCATGTTACTCAGTCCACTAACCCGCAAGGCGTTCATGGACATTGAAGAAATTGAACCCAGAATCATCATAGCTAGCTTCAATGGCAGCTCTATAAGGACATGTCATCGGCTGCTATTTACCAACAAACTATAGCGACGAAGAAAAGGTGAAACATTTCTATCAGTGCCTCTCAAACTATAACTTCCTGGTTATCATACATCTTCTAACAGAAATGGATCTTTCTCGAAGACTTTATACAGGAAAATAAGAAAGATCAAAATAAATCAACAAACAAATTCAAGTTAAAGGCCAAAAGTCAGACTGAATAAATAGCAAAACTACTTCAAAAATCTCTTTTGAAATGTACCTGACATTTTAGTTACTAAGAATCGAGCAAATCACTGAACATCCTCTTCTGGAAGCTTTACAGATGAAGAACTTGAAACGTGTTTTGAAAAGACCAAAATAAATAAAAAAAACAGTGGGATTGAATAGCATTCTTCCGGAGGTTTGGAAGACTTAATATCTCAACGATATTCTACCCCAACTCTGTAATGCCACATATAATGGAAATAATAAACGTCATAGATGGACAGAACGCTACATACTTTCCAAAGAAAGGAGATTTAGGATCGGGCAAAAACTATAGAGGAATCTCGCTAACCTCCATTGCAGCAAAAAATTACAACTCAATGCTTCTCAACAAAATACAACCGGAAGTAAAACAGGTACCCCGAAAAAAATAAAAATGGCTTTCGAATACGTGATTAGACGCCGTGAACTTAGCATGACAAGTCCTAGCTATAAAGGTCTGAACTGAAACTGAAACTGAAACTAAAGAGTTGAACTCATCTGAATATTTGCTATACAAATAGAGATAGAGAAGCGATAAATTTGCAATGTTACTCGGACATTCACGAGTCTGTCATGCCAACCATCACGGTCCTGCATCAAAATCGGAAGGTCATTGGGGTAGAATTCTGTGTCATAATATAGCTGGTCAATGTACGTGGCTGCGTATTTCATTCGTAAGAAGGAAGTTCCACGCAGACAGCTTTTGGTGATTTGAGAAACATTAAAAAGAGTAATAAGCAAGATAAGTGAATTGGTCGACAAGAAAATATTTAAGAAACTGGCGTTGTCGATGTAAAATATTAAAAAAATTGGCTAAATGTATGAAAGCAACCAAACTACCACATTTACAAGTTTCGTGAACAATCACACAAAAACTGGTTTCTTGACAGTAACTTTTAGTGATGAATGTAAAGTTCCATCAGATAGATCTTATGGCAAAACTAGAAGAGAAAAAAACGTTAAAACTAAAAATAAACGCTAACAGGAATTATTGTCACTATTTTGACGAATTAGTTTTTCACCTCATTATTGCTTTTTATCACAACATTCTTAGTCAAAGAGTCTCCTAGACTTAACATAAAAGTTGAAAGAAGTAGCGTTAGTTCGCATCTTCCGAGAGATTTGTCTTTTATAACTGATTTATTGAATTGTTTTTTACGGCTTATCAACTCTTTGTGAATTATTTAAGACCGAAATATATTTGGGGTTTTAAAAATAATTCTTTTATTGGCGAATGAATATTGCATTAATATTTTCTTTTGATACCAATGACTTTTCCAGATACAAGTTCAACTATTTATACCATAACTGGAGGAAAAGTGATAGATTCATACCATTCCAAAGCGTATTTGCGTGTAAATGAATGTAACAAACTTGACTGGAATACGAACTCGGCTCTCCGATTTTTCATTACACCACCCGCACATCTATTTTGACCACAGAGGCACAGATCTAGTCATGTTGCCAATTCTCTACTTCAAACAAATTATTACAATTTATTTTATTCAAATAATTTAACAGTATTAGCGATTAAATTTCTTTACGATTTAGTCCAGTATAGATCCTATAGACATACGTAGGCACACATTCACATACACACAACACACAAACACACATATCGGTGGCAACTCCGGCGGTCGGGCTTGTCGGTCTTAGCCCGAGTGAATCAACATTCAAGTATATGTTTCAAAGCAACAAAAATCTTTTGTAGTGCGTCGTTTTCATTCTTGACTTCAGCTGGATCCAGAAATGTTTTAACTCTGTGTCTCAAAATATTGACCGAAATACATTTCGTTGATAGTGAAAAGAAAAAGAAAGAAAAAAAGAAAGTAAGTAAAAAAAAGAATGAAATAAAATTAATTTGGCTAGTCGAGCTACATAGTTCTGAGCCCTATCTGAGCGGGCGAGATTTAACAGGTAATGTACTTGTTGATTTTTTATAAATAATCTTTTAAAAATCTCTAATGACTTGTATGCTCTGTTTTCCAAATAACATAATTTTATTTCAACTTATTGTTTTCAAATGTCCATTTTAAATAATTTATTCCGTACAGTATAAGGTTTTTAGAACAATGTATGAATTGAAAAAGGGAAAATTAAATTTAGACGGCCTAAAGTCGGCAAAAATCAAATAAAGCATTAACTCGTCGACTGGAATGTTGGAGTAACTGGGGTAGTCTTGAGGAAATATGATATCAGTCAGCAGTACTGATCTTAAACGTAAAATTCACAGATAGAGAGATACATAAACACACTAACACATACACATATATACACACACACTCGAGATTGATACACACGTTATTTTTTTTTTTAAAAAACATATCTGGCCAGAGATTTATTTTTAATTATATATTTAATTAGAGTAAAGGAATCATTTTATCATCTAAGTTATACCAATAGTATAAAATTGTAATGAGCTCGACAAACATTGATGTCCTAGAGTCGCCACTGATTTTATATATATATATATATATATATATATATATATACAGATGGGGAGAGGAGGGAGTGGATAATCAGGTTAACACTTAGTGGCGACAGTCTGTTTCATGCTTGAACGCAGTCTTCAAGCTATATGTGTTGGGTGGTGGCTCGACTATATTCGCTGGTCAATGGGGCATTATGGGTATGGCAAGATCAGGTATTTCCGGTTTCTTGTATTATTCTAATTGTTATTAAATAGGTGTGGGTGGTTGGTTAAATTTTAAATTATTCAAAAGGTTATTTAGTAAAAATAATTAAGGACCAGAATGCAGTTATTTTGTAAAAAGGTCGTTTGTTGATTTAACTTTTAAGTCATTATTTATTATTGATTATTTATGGTATTTTGCCTTTATTAATTATTCACTGTTGATCATTATTATTTAATTTACTTAATTACGGTTATGTGTGCATTCGTTGTGTTTATCAATCTGTTTCTTAATTATTGGCTTAACTTGTTGTCTTTTTTTTTCTTTTAGGAGTTGGCTTTATTATTTGGTTAATTTAAAGTATTGGCTTTGTTGAAAGCATTTTACAAGAAAAACCTGACCTTGCTCCACATAATGCCCAATTGACCAACATATATAAATCTGTTTGCAACTTGTTATATTGATAATGACGCAACTATTTACCTTAATAGTAAGTCCGATCGGTCCAACAAAGTAGAACATGCAGTTGCTTTCGAAAAGGACCCACAACCTGTTAACCTGCGTAAAAAATGGCTTGTAAATTTGAACGTCTCCAAAATGAAACAGCTTTTTTAATGATAGTAGAAAACCCTTTTTGCCTGCCATTAGCGTGGCTGATGCTAACCCTCCAGGAAAACAACTCATTACGCCTTCACTGACATGAAGTGGCACACTTATATTGAATCAATTGTTCGGATTGCTACTAGGAAAGTTGAAGCAGTGTGCCATGCCAGATATTTTTTCTCGCTAGAATCCATCTTGCACATTTATAAATCTACCATTCTTCTGTATATTGAATACTGATGTCATATCTGGTCTGAAGCTCCTGCAATATATCTACAGATTCTCGACAAAATCCAAAGGGTCTGTAATGTTATCGGTCCTGATCTGGCATCTCAACTTCAGTCACTTTTCTACTGCTCTGACATGGCTCCCCTTTGTCTTTTCTATAAATATGTACTCTTTTTTTCTATAAATATGTACTCTTTTTTTCTATAAATATGTACTCTTTTTTCTATAAATATGTACTCTTTTTTTCTATAAATATGTACTCTTTTTTTTTTTTTTTTGGCGTTAGGTTGTTTTGAAAGTAATGTCCGATTTTAGAGTAAACCTTTTGTGTTCTAATATATTATTATAATAGTTGCACAAAAATACATTATTCTTAATGATTAAAGTACATTCTTTGTTAAATTTAGATCAATCTCTTTCAGAATTTAACTTAAAACATTATATACCCCTAATCTTGAACGAAAAAAAAAAAAGAAGAGATGCTTTTACTTTTTTTTTTTTTTTTTGCATGAGTTCAAATTTGGTTATGATTCTACTTATATTGTTACCAACATTAACCGGAAATGGGGCGAAGGGTTCACATGTGACTAAACAGTACGGAACTGGTTTCTGAAGATCCACAGTGGAGATACGAGCCATTAAAATCAAGGTGATAGAAAATGTCCATCTGTAATTGACAATCAACATCTGAAAAGACTAGTCGAACAAAACTCACGTCAAAGTGTCATAAAAATGTCTGATTTCAACAATATCGGACTATCTCAAGAAAATTGGCAAGGGGAAGATATTCGATAAATAGATTCCACATGAACTCAGTAGAAGTCATAGAGGTCAACGTTTTAAATTGTGTTCGATTCTGCAACTGTGAAATTCCAATGTTCCAATTATTGATCGGACAGTGACTTGTGGTGCGAAATGGATGCTTTGTGATAATCGTAAACGATTGGCTCAGTGGCTTGATCATGACAAAGGACCCAAACAATTTTAACCGTGATTGACTGGTGGTCCGCCAATGACGTTATCCTTTACAGATTTCTGGAATCTAATCAGAGCACTACTGCCTATGTTTACTGCCAGAAACTAGGTGAAGTGCACATTCAGTTAAGCAAAAGGCTACCGGTACTGGTTAACCGACGATGTCTAATTCTTACTTCAGGACAATGCTCGGCAATATGTTGCAAGGATGACACTGCAGAAGCTTACCGACTTGAGATAAGAGACTTTGCCACATTCGCTATATTTTCCTGATCAGCCGCCTACTGACTAGCACTTTTCTGAGGATCTTGAAAATTCTTTTAAATCAAAAGACATTCGGTTGCAATGACGACGTAAAAACTGTATTCAAAGTTTGTTTTTTTTGTGTGTCCAAACCGGTAGTGATTTATCATAAACACATAAATAACCTTGTATTTGATGGCAGAAATGTATAGATGTTCAGGGTTGCTATTTTGACTAATTTAAATACATTAATTGAGGAATAAAATTCATTCTAAAATCGGACTATATTTTACGAACAACTTAATACCGTCACCGCATGAATTTAAGTGTACTACTAGATTGAAAACTAGGTTTCGCCATTTTACTGTTGAAATAGCGAGATGTAACCGTAAGTTCTATTCTAATAGTTTCTTCTATTGCACTTCTCACCTGTGGAACTCTTTTCCGGTTTCTTGCTTCCCTGTTACCTAGAATGTCAGTTGGCCTCTTCTGTCTTCCTGAATCCTGTTCTTTTATTGTCCTTTCTCCTCACTAAATTCTTCTCATTCTCTTTCACTGTCAATAACCACTGGTGTTTTAGTTGCATAATTGCCTTGCTTGGGCAAAAAAGATTTTAAAAAATAAAATAATAAACAGTCGAGATACCACTCAAAATACATGGCTTGAAGATTGCGTTCAAACATGAAACTGACTGTCGCTGTTTGGTGTTGACTTCAGAGCAGCGTGTGTAAATATAATATTTACACACGCTGTCTCCATGGTAGCGAGCACTTTTACCCATAAATATAGCGTATCTCAAAAAGAAATTTTACCAGATCTAAATCTTGGTAAGCAGTGAAGCAATCTCACTAAATTTATAACCTGATATGGACATTGAAAAATGTAACCTCGACTATTCACTAAATAACATATCTACCCCATGACAATCTACATAAAAAGTGGAATTAATAGAAAAAATATTCCCCCGCAACATAAGGAACTAGACAACTTAGAAAGAGACTTAACTGACTTAGTAAGAATCATAAAATTTCGTAAACATTTAGATATTTTCCAGAAAAAAAACTGAAAGAAATATAATCAAAATAAATAATTCACCTAACGCATTTATCACCGAAAAAAATAGAAATAAGTATGAATGTAGCCGCCCCCCACCCAACACAACAAACTACTTAAGGAGTAGTATAACTAAAACGTATAGCAAAGCTCCCAAACTGCGGGATATATTAACCGAGGAGGTAAAACAACGCCCAAACATTAAACGTAGACGAATGGATTGCATCGCTATATCACAAGCGTTCATTACGCTAAAACAAAACAAAGAAAATTTCAAAGCAAATTTAAAATGCAAAATCATAAACACAATTCAAAGTGAACTAGGTAAATTAAGTAAAATAATATTAGAAAGAATTAAGTAAGGAAGAGGTTAGAAGTAAATATGTGGAAAATTTAAAAAAAAAACTGCAGTAACTCTGTAATCTAAAAGAATTTATATAACTAGATACAAAAATTTCTACCATTCAATAACCAAACCCAATGCTAGATAAAGATATCTTCGTAATTCAGAAACAGATAAAATAAGAACAAGCAAACTAAAATTGATCAAGCCCTGCCGAAAATCACTATTATTCTACAACGAAGTTGCTTGCCTAAAAAAAGAAGAAACATTCAACGTGACAATGGGAAGTTTTGATGGTGCCTAACCATCGTTCTGATAGCTCATTTAGTATAGGTTTTCCTACGAAAAATCATTGAAAAACATGATATAGACATATACAGGGACGAGGGTCTCAATTCGCAGTCGAAACCATAAAAATAAAAAAAAATCTTCAAAAATATAGGATTTGACAAATTCATAAAAACAAATTAAAAAAAGGTATATTTTCTAGACGCCACACTCAACCTAAGAAAAGATACATATCAACCATTCAGAATACCCAACGACAAACCACTTTACATATATCTTCCAACCACCCCACACATAAGCAATAATCAAGGTGATCCTAGAATCAGTTAATAGTAGGTTATCTGACATTTCTTCTAAAGAAGCCACCTTTAACGAAACCAAAACTGATTATGAAACAGTTCTGAAATATTTTTCGCATACACATCACACAGTACAAAAAAGCTAACATCATATGGTTTAACTCACCATACAACAAGAACGTAAAAATAAACGTAGGCAAAATATTTATTGAACTCATCCGCAAACACTTCCCCCATCAAGCACACTACACAAGTAAACAGTAAAAAAAAAGCTACACTTGCACCAAGAAAATAACACAAATAATAAAAAGAAAACACAACAGAAAAGAAAGCAACAAATCACACATAGAAAACAAAATCATCTTAAACGGCAATTGACTGAAAAACAATATAATATACCAAACCACTGTAAAAATAGCAAAATAGATTTTGTAGCCGTCGTGTAATACTCTAGCAGCCGTACAAGTGTACCGACTATGTCTGAGATTTAGACTATAAGCTTCAACGGGGTGAAAACATCCATTGGAAATAGATATCACGTCATAGAGACACATACGTACTCCTTCCTTTTAAAGCTATTTCTTGTTGTCGGATTGTGTGCCTTCGAAAAAGTAGTTAGTCATTTTGGAGAATTGCTACGTACATCCGAAGACCAAGCTGTAGATTGACGCGTAGTACAGATGCTCACCAAGAGAGATGCATTGTAAGGGCAGAACACCACACAGCGTCAACAGTACAAATCAGAGCAAATGTGGTCCTAAATACGAACCGTTGGGAATCGTTTACTTGTAGCAGATCTACGAGTACATATATGCATGTTTCATTAAAAACGACAGACATGGTACTACGGTTAAGCTTTTTATTTTTCTTGTGTTCTAACAAGAGCTTTCTTTTCTGAACAAAGGGTGTGTAAGAACTGCCCAAATGTTTTATATTTCCGAGCGCTTTCGGCTATACCTTTAGCCATTATCAAGGATGATTCGATTTTCAAACCTTAATTGAGTGTGTGCGTTCTGTGTATGTATCAGTGTGTGGTAGGGATGCTTTTAAAATCCGAATACGGTTAGCAATTAAGCTGAAAATCGAATCATCCTTGATAATGGCTAAAGGTATAGCCGAAAGCGCTCGGAAATATAAAACATTTGGACAGTTCTTACACACCCTTTGTCCAGAAAAGAAAGCTCTTGTCAGAACACAAGAAAAATTAAATAAAAAGCTTAACCGTAGTACTTTGTCTGTCGTTTTTAATGAAACATGCATAAAGGAAGGACTGGTGCCTAAATATACGAGTACACACACATATATATATATATATATATATATATATATATATATATATAGTACTAAACCACACTTACACCACATCAGCCTCGTGCATGTCATTAGTGGAATTAAGTCGCTATAGAGCAACCTGAGGCATGAAATGGCACTCTCTAGTGTTCATTGATGAGAAACGCTTTTTCTTCATGAAAATTACTATCGTGTTCGATATAAATTTAGGGCGCAAATCTTCCGGGAGTGTATTCACCCCTGGTCCATAGTCCCAACCCTGGAGCACTCGATCGCTTTTGGCTTTTGTGGCGTTTAAAACTCTACGTTTTATCACCGATAATGACTCCGTCAAACACCTCTGCATTATTCAAAAGATCAGGTGAAACATAAAGCCGACGTTGTTTTTTGCTCATCAGGTAAGAATTGGGACACCATCTTTGAGGATATTTTTCTCATTTCTAAATTCTCTCTTGCTATCCCCTGCACTTTCCATATTTATATTCAGTTCATCTGCTATTAGTCGCTTAATCTTTAAGTACACCAAGGTTCACATTCTGCTCACATTTGCATCTAGTGTGTTCGTGTGTTCGTTTTATGACTGCCCGCTTCTTGCATCCGAGGTGACATCTTATTACCCTTATTGAATCGCATGTGCTACTCACTTTTATTAATTTCTATGCAAAACTTGATATTCTGGAAATTGTCACACGCCATAACGTGTTTCTCACATGGAATCATTTCTCCACAATCACCAACATTTTTCATGGCCATAATTTTATTATATATATATATGTGTGTGTGTGTGTGTGTGTGTGTGTGTGTGTGTGTGTGTGTGTGTGTGTGTGTGAACAGATAGTTAGATGTAAAAAAAAATGTGGACATAAGAATCAAAACTGCATGGTGACTGTCAGTTCCATGCGGTCTTAAGCATCGAGGCGTAAAACCGACAGTCAAAAAGCAGTGTTGATTCCAATGTCCACACTGTCTATATCTATAAATATTATATCCCCGATACTCACTACCTTCCTCTATAAATACAGCAAATTTGCACACACAAACACACACACACATATATATATATATATATATATATATATATATATATATATAGAGAGAGAGAGAGAGAGAGAGAGAGAGAGAAAGAAGAGGATGATAAAAGAGATGGTGAATGCAGGAATCAGCAGTGCATGGTGATTGTCAATTAAAGGCTTCAATACAATCTTCAAACCAAGAGCCACTTATTTAATCTATATTAGATGAAGCCATCTCCTTAGCAAAAGAATATAAAAATCACAACAGATCAACTAAAAATTAATAAACACAATTGAAGATCACATCGATTTGTCAAAAAACAGTATAGTTGAAGAAGGGAATAGAGAAGCATTTGACATAACCATGGAAAGCTATGACAGAGCGTAAACCCGCAAACTTGTAGGAATATATAGACTACGAGAAGTATTAACAGAATAGGATTGTACAGAGAAACTGGAATTATAAGCCTAAGATATTTTAAAACAAAAAAGCAGTTAAAATCAGAAATATTATAAATATTTTCAAAGAAACAAATCAAAAAGAATTAAATGCAACTTTAAACCTCTACAATGGCATATATCAACTGTACAGAAAACCAGTCGACAACCCACTTTATACACACAATTACTCTAGCCATCGGCTCAACATAATCAAACTCCCACTACCAAGCCGCAGCTTATCCAACAAATCATCAAATGAAAAAAGATTCAATGAAGCAAAATATTAGTATGAAACAAAAATACAAGGGTTTTTCGGAAAAACTTACACCTAAGAATACAAAAACTCTAACAGAAATAGAAATATGGTTCAACTTAGCATATTATAAAAATTCCAAAACAAATATATGAAACATATTCATCAAACTCATTGACAAACACTTCCCCAAATTAAGCAAACTACAGAAAATATTCTACAGAAATTCTATAAAACTTTGCTAATGCTACATTGAAAATATATAAAAAATAAAAAAAAAACAATCGTAAACCACACCCACCTGTAACTGCAGAACAAATTACGAATGTCCAATAAACGGTAAGTATCTACGAAATAACATAATATACAAAGTTACGATAAGATCGGGAGGAAACCTAGAAAAATATAGAAGGAAATAAATAAGAGAAGGTCCCTAAGTGAAAACAAAGAGCTACTAACACAAAACATCATCTAAAAAACGGGCAAACTAAGCATATATGGCAACTGAAAAACGCAAACCCACCAAAAATATCATGGAAAACAGGTTCCAGGTTATAACACCTCAAAACTACTTATTCTTTACATAGGGGAATAAAATAGCGATAATTAACTTTCCGGAAGATTAACACCTAAATAAAAGATCGGCGCTTATTTCCAAATGCAGATATGAAAACAAATTCCAACTACGGTAAAAAATCTAAATAAAATCCAGTAAATTCGATCACTGCCGGGGAATACATTCGATCACTGCCGGGGAATACATTCTTATTTTCCGAATGCGTAGACGTAATATACACTGTTTAAAATAAAAATGTGGTTTCTATTTCAAATACAACGGTCCAATATAAAATAACGTCGCAAGTTATAAAAATGCCAGATTAAAAAATAAATCCACTAGTTCATTATATATATATATATATATATATATATATATATATATATATATCTTAGACAATACAGTGTTATTGTTTCCATTGTAATGTTTTCTTCTTGTGCCTCTCCTTTCTGAAATAGTGTTCCAATAAAAAATGAAAATGTACGAAACTTGATAATGATAAGCAAAGATAAATAAATAAATCACGGCGTTGTTGAAATGTATTATGCGTATGTATTTCCTCTTTCCACACAAGATCACTCGCATAATATACAATGGAGGCGCACAATTCTTGGTTAAAATGATGTTATTGTATTCAAGCTTTCTCATCCATTTTTAGTTGATGTTAGAAAGTTTAAATTGTGGCAATCCGAAATCTTGCTTCATAACTTTGTAATAATATTCGAAATTTATTATTTAGCTTAATGTAAAGACTTCAGAGATATGCTAAAAAACATAAAAATATATTCCAAAACTATAAACCATGAAAAAGCTAAAATAATATTTAAAATTTATGGATATAGCAAAAAACCTGTCAAGGGGTATTAAAAAAGTATTTTCAACAAGTTGCTGTTGGTTTGTTTGAGTAAATAAAAAAAATGAGGTTGCTTATATCTTCTGAAAACATATAAATATTAGCCTTTACATCAGCTCATAGTCAGTCAAATAAAAATGCCAGAAACGAATAGAAAAAAGAAAGACTCACTGACAACTTCTATAAGTAAATATGCTTGTACTTCCTTTTCTCCTGTAAATTTTGAATACTGATATTAACTGTATGAACTTTTCTCTTTATCAAATACACACATCAGTTTCTTAGAAGATTGTTGCCTGTATTTTATGAAAATAGACATCCAGAGAAATTCAACTTTCATACACGTTTACAAAGAAAAAAAACTTTTTGTAAAAATTTAAATTGTAGTTTTAAATTTTACTGCAATGACTAAACTTTATTCCCTCTATAATAGTGAATATGACGAATTACTAACGCTTATTAATTAAAAGAGGGACTTCTTGGTGAATGTAAATGAATTTTTTTTCAAACTACAACTCATCTGTAATGGATAGCGGCTCAGATTGAGGAATCGGAGAGCCAAGTTCGAATTCCAGTCGAATCCATTACATTCACTTACATGCTAATACCTTTGGGAAAGATATGAATCATCTTCTTTACCCCCACCCACCCCCAGCTACATGTAAATAGCATGACAGACTGGGTTATATAGCCTTGGATGGCAGCTGGTCTACCGTAGAAAGAAATGGCAACCTACTGCGGGAAAAATCTGCCTCGTCAGTCATGTATCGAAAAATACATGATCGCCTAAGCATGGCACATTTCCCAAAACTCTGCTCTGAATCGTAAAATAAAAAGTGCAATAAAACTATAGCATTATTTAATGAGAAAAGCTTTTAACTGCTTTTATATATAAGATTTCTTAAAGACATTATTGTTTTAAGAAAAAAAATTTTCAGTGATAATGAATTTTTACAAGAATAGTTTTCATTTTAATTATAATAATTTATAATATATAAATCATTTCAAATTCCGCATTTCTTATCCTCAGATAGGTGATATTATTATTAAGGGAAAATTATATTTACTTATCAAAAATTGAAATGCTTAATAACAGTCGTTTTGCATCAAGATTTTAAAAATAATTTTTAATTTTTTTATTTATATAAAATATTACATAACAAGCCCGTTTGAAATTATGGTCGACCATACACAACATAATCAGAAAATAAGAGCGATAACTATAGTACATTTAAATTCAACATTCCTAAAATTAGATTATGGAGAATACTTTCCAACATTTTTAAGATTACTTAGTAGTTAAAAATTATATATAAAAAAGGCACTTACCTATCATTTTCTTAAATTATGTTTTAGCAGATAAAGTTTCTGTAGAACAACAATTAAATCTGTCAACACCTTATCAGTGATCTACGTTTGACAAGTGACGGGGACATGCACATAATCATCCCGACTACTTCTTTTAAAAATCAATTACTCTGTTATTTTAAACTTAAATTGAATAATTTTTTTTTAAATCGGATTAATTATAACGTAAACCAGCTAATATTCCTCAACTAAAATTTCAGAAAAGTATATATCATTTTTGTAAGATTTTTAAACCGAGAATTAATTTTTGTTTACACAAATGTGTCAACAACGGCTGAATTTAAGTGATTTTTGAAAGCAAGTAAAATGTTTAGATTCTAATCAATATAATTTCTATTTGAAATACACCAAGGTATTTTGCTTACTGGAAATAGTAGATTTAATCATTTAGCTTTCAATTAAAGTTAAAATGAATGCTTTTTCATTTTTCAAAATTCATTTTAAACCTTAGATATTGAAAAATTAGTGAAGCTGCTTACTGTTATAACGTTCTATTTTAGTTATAGACCATGAAATATGCAATAAAGATCTCTTACAAGAAGATCTTTCTTCTACTAGAACATTTTAGGTCACAAGCAGCTCAAAAAGGAGAGCTACATTATGGAGTAATAATGGTTGAAATAAAATCCCTACAAATCATCATATTTGATGGCTTTGTTTCAGCTCAAGTTGAGCAAATACCTCTGTCTTTGCCTCATTTAACAAGTTGTGCAGTCCATTACTATTGAAGTGAATTCCAACTTCACTTATAATTGTGGCCTTAAGCCATAGTAAATTATGGTTAATAAATACTGAAGAAAGAAAGCCTTAATTTTCTAAATATGCAGTGTTACACATCCATACATGTCAGCAGATTAACACAAGACTGTTACAGATTAACACAAGACTGTTATACCTAAACTCAACCAAAATGGCAAACCCATCCGTACTGGTCAGAATTTTGATGATCCAAACTGAGTGGTTTGAATGCCATGGACATGGAATTCTGACAATGAAGGATTGCTTTTGTTTTAAGTTTTAATATAAAATTAAAAAAAAAACATGTAAAGATATTCAGTACAGTGGCCATAATAGAAGAGTAAAGATGCCTCCCTACTCCCTAGGCCATGAGAAGGAAAAAATGACACACAACATAATATGATTGTCATTACCCTACCTGATTTCGCAAAAGATTTTAATTTCACTTTGTTGATAACTTTTAAGAAAAGAAAGCACAGATTCTAATTGAGTTTGCTAAAAAGAAATTTAAAAAGTTGTATAAAATTTTTTGGTTGATTTCTGAATGATAATCAGCACATTCATAATTCAAGTGACAGTCAATGGAAGGATGGAAAGAATATGGTCCATGGGTATAGGTTACAGAAGAGTTTTATTTTTATAAGACCAGCTTACTCCCTACCACCTTTTCAGTCTTTGTGCTTAATTTGAAAATATTAAGAACTCTTTGCTTATTTCCTGACAAAAGTGAATTCTGCCTAATTTTGACCTATCTCCAAGAATAAATGATTTTTCTGTATTATTTTCTGTTAAACATAAAATAACATTCAGGATAATTGTAGAATTCCTAAAGACTATTTTCTTTCCTTAATTCAATGTTTTAGTAAAACATATCTTTTTTCTAGATAACTGTCAAGATTTGCTTTGTATCTTTTCAACAAGTTCCTACTCTTTCTGGGTCATCTATTATTTCATGATGTTGATGAAATTTCTTTTCAACAAGGGGTTATCCTTTTGGCAACACTGCATCCTTTCCTATTCAGTTTCTGATTTATTAAATGTCTCTTGGAAAACAATTTTTTTTTTCATTCTTACTTGCCCTTTGAAATGTTATTAATATTTGTGTATCCTAATTGAAATAGAACAAAATGTGCAAATTCCATGTGTCCAATGTACCAAAACTTACTTTATCCATAGAACAGACATGAAATTGAGGAAGTGAGGATCACTAACAGTTCCTGGCAGTTTTCTAAGTAAATAAATGCACATATTTGTACATGATTGTAACCATCTATGGCAGCCAGCAAATAATTTAACCATAGTAGTTCACAACATTGACAGTATTTAATCTTATTTATCATGGAGTTCAGCACAAGCATTTTAATGCTAAATGTCTTCAATGATCTGATAACTTTAGTATCTGCTTATCATCTTACTTATTGTAAAATGCAGATTGTGCGTGTATGTGTGTGTGTGCGCGTGTGTGTGTGTGTATCTGTACGTTTATATATTAGATCGGATTTCCTACATTTTTCAACTGATTTCAACAAAACTTCACAGGACTGCATAAAATTACCTTGCGATGGTTCTGACAGCGCCAAAATTTGGAAAAATACAATTGTTTTTACACGAAATCAATCTGAAAACACAATAAAACACGATTCTGTCGCCAGAATGAAAGGGGGACAACTCATATCGAGTCATACTTATTATAAAACCCATGTTGTTTGTGTGTTCGTTTATATATGGGATCGGATTTCCTACATTTTTCAACCGATTTCAACAAAACCTCACTTTTTTTTTGACAGGTAGTGTTTCTTATTGTCTTGCACATTTTTTCTTTATTTTTACATTCAGAATGCTTTAAAAATTCCATTTACAAGACAATTGTTCATAATAAAATTCTATTCAATTGATAGACTCATAACGATTGAAAACAATGTTTTTGTTTGAGTTTGGGTTTGACTAATTCGTAAAAAACAAAACAAAAAAAACTAATTAAGACATGCGTGTCCATCAACCTTAAACAATAATCTTTGTCAATTTTATTTTTCAGTCTTTATGATGGTCGATACTTGATCTATCTCTTACTGTTACATCCTCGGTCAACGCCGGGCTCTACTGCTAGTGGTAAATAAATTTTAACTGCTGACTCAGAAAAATGAATTTTTGTGAGTTTTGACATAATTTGAGTTGAAAATTAATTATTAAAAAATTCTTATTTGATCCATATTCTAGTTTAACCCTTTGGAGACTGAGCCTCATTTGGAGTTTCAGTGACAAGAAGACAGAGCCAAGCCCTGACTTGGAACACAAAAAAAAAAATTTAAAAAAAAAGAAATCAATAAAATCACAGAACACAGCAAACTATCATGGAAGCCACCATTGAAAGGTCCAGAGGTGCAAGAAATGCAAGAAGCCATCTGATTGGCTGATACAAAGACCAGCTAGCTAATGTCGAGGCCTGTGTTATTGAGCCAACAGATCAGCCATCTTCTTTATCATTCAACTTTTCAGATGATAGATTGGCCATGTCACCTAACGGAAAACAACCTTCCTACCAACAGACTAGAACAAACTCTATCCTATATTCTCCATCTGAGATTAGCATTAGGGTGTTTCCTTTTCTTTATATCAATTGGACTATTCTCAGCTAAAGTAATTCAAATATTTCAGCAGTGAAATCATAAACAAAACCAAAAGTAAGACACAATACTGTAATTACCTCAACTGTTTCAGTGCAAATGTATTGAACATTAACATAGTGGAATACATTAAGATTTTTTTGTATTGAAGATTTTATTCAAAACTATTTTCCTATTTCAGAGAATCAAACTTTATATTCAAAAATTTTCATGCAAATATATTTGGGCCATGTTTTTTTTTTTTTACTAAATCAGGAGCCTTCTAACCATCATCCAGATTGCAGTCATTGATTTGGAAACCAGTGTTATAGACTATAAGACCTTAAGTCTAATGTGCTAATCATAAAGCTATGCCCAAAGGCATTAACGATTTATTGAAGATATAAACAATCCACAAATACTTTTACTATAACAGATCTACATTTGGAAAACAATATAACAAAGGCTTATTTTTATCCTACTACATTTTATGAGTCAAGTATTTAAAAATAGACATTGAGTTTTATTCTCATAAGATCTTCAAAAACATGATTACAACAAGTTTTAGATAAAAGCAAAAATGATTGAATTTAAAGGAACAGGCTTTATTCAAAGTGCTAAAATCTTTTTAAGATATAAAACAATAAAGTTATAAATAAAGAACTTAAACGTATGTATGTATGTGTGTGTGTATGTGTGTACATAGATAGAGTTATGTACTCAGTGTCAAAAATGGATAAGGATGAGAGCATAAAGAGACAAGAAAAAGATGAGAAGGAGAAATTACTACATTTGACATATGTGGACACACACACACACACACACACACACACACACAAAAAAAAAAAAATCAACCTAACACCAATAAGCTAGCACAGAAATTAAATTAGTATAAAAATAATGAAAACTGAGAAAACAGCAGTCAATTGCTTAAGTCTCCTGACAAGTGGACCAAACAATTGGAAAAGGGTTTGTCTACGAAATCCAGAGTCGAGGTGTTGAAATTAACATCAATCAGCTAAGTGACAAATTTTATATTTCTATATAATATATATAACTATAGATTTCAAATAAAGAATTTAAAGACTACATATAATTCCTAATTTTTTTTTCTATAAGAATATAGACTTTAAAAGAAAAAAATATATAATACTGGAACTTCAACTGATAAAAATGCAAATAACTAGAACTAATTATTTAAAAATCCATGTATGATAAGATAGCTTATTAAGTATTAAAATATCCTTTGCATGAGATGCATTCGCTATAATATACTACTAAAGTATAGGAAAAGTATCTTCAGATGTATTCATTTACCATTAAAGTCTCATAAGGGTATTTTTAATGTCTTTCCTGTCGTTATTTAAGATTCAGTTCTCATTAATACTGACAACAGGTGAAATGAATTTAGAAAATTTGGTTGTAAAAATCAGGAAAACTATAAACCTTAAGACATCAAAATACTGCATTTATGAGATAAAAGGAATAATTTATATATAGGGGGTGGGGGCATATAAAACACAATAGGCATCTCCATATAACATGTCATATGTAAAGAAATGAATAAAATAATTGAATCCTGTCCTTTGAATATCCAACCTAAAAATCACCATGGAGGTGACATGTCAATAAGATCAACTTTCTTTTGGTCAAATAGCTGAGTAAAATTTGACCTGCAAATAAGTTAGGTAGAAAACAAAGACATTGATCTATGGTGAAAGTGCTGAACCAAATAATCCTATATTTTTTTGTCCCACTAGTAGGATACATACATATATTTTTACAAATTTAAAAGCGCACAAGACCTAATAATAGTAAGGACTTAATAAAATGAGACATTTTTTCATGGCATGGGTAAACTAGTACATGTATATATATATATATATATATATATATATATATATATATATATATATATATATATATATTATTCATACAAAACAAAAACAAATACCAAGGTTAATTGGCGAGAAATCCATCGTCGCGAACAATTCAAATAATATACAAAAACCCTGAACCTGTTTATGAATGAAAAGATCCTTGTTTCTATAAATTTCTGTTGCATAAGTTCTTATTATTTTTACAAGCTTTCGTCTGTTCCTACAGACATCCACAGGTATGGAATAGATTTTCTTCTTGTTTTACTCTCAGTAATAAGAGGACAATGAAAATATATGTATTGTGGTAATCCGAAAAATTTGTATTTGTTTTTTTTTATGAATAATTCATGTATTTGTAAATTAATTGCACCTTTATTGAAATATATATATATATATATATATATATATATATATATATATATATATATATATATATATATTTAATTAATTTTTTCCACATGTATATATCACCAGAAGAGTCCATGTTAATAAATAAGCAATTTCTTTATCTTTGTATCCTGGATTTTTCTGATGAAACAGAAATACAATTTTTCTGATTTTTGAAAAAAAAAAAAAATTAATGGAAAATTCAAAAATTAAAGAACCTGAATAATAAAGTGTTTTTTTTTTTTTGTTTTTTTTATCCCACATATTAGAAATATTGGTTTAAAAGGACACACTAACTTCAGTTAGCTCTGTAGTTAAATATTTTTTTAAAATAAGGTATATTTAATATATTAATTTTATTGAATGTAATTCCTTTCATCTATAGCATGGGGTCAAGGCAGAAATTCCATTGTTGTTTTGAGTTTAATATTTAGAAAATATTAGACAAACAAATGCAGAGCACAAAGTTTGACTTTAAATATGCTGAAACTACATGTAAATAATACAAAATATTTAAATTCTAAGTATATTCAGGAAATGGTGAAAAGAAACATTATAAAGTTAAATTTTGGAGCTAATTTTTGACTTTGACCCATGTTGGATAGAATCTGGAATAAAATTTGACAAAAACAAAAGAAAAAGAAATTAAAGAAGCAATTATACCCAACATACAAATTTTATCCTCATCCTCAGGCAAGATTCAAGTCTTGAGCGACGGTTCGGTTCAACTCTCTGCTTTCAGGCGGGAGGAACCCGAAGGAGGCTACGCCGAAGGGCGGAGGCTACGCCGAAGGGAGGAGGCTCCTTCGGGGAGGTAAAACCGGCCCTGAACCCGTTTATACGGGTTCAATGGGTATATTTTTTGGCCGAGCTTAATGGCTCGGAAATGCCCACGTTAAAAAGGCCTTGTGCCACATGACGCCCTCGTGGGGGGACGACTAAATATAATCCTCAGGCAAGATTCAGCAATAGTCAGTTTCTTAAGAATATCAAATGTACAAACTCAGATTTTTATAATTTAAGCAATGCTTTGGAAACTGAAAATTTCAAGAACTTTTTCTAAAAAGGAAATGTTCTGGTGGGCCCCTGTTTTTACCGGGCAGATTTTACAGTAATTAATGAAATACAAGTAAGATTTGAAAATAATTTTTATTTTAAGAGGATTAGATTTAATTTGAATCCAATGATACAAGTCTATGTATAATAATGTTTTTTTTATGATAGCTATATTATGGACAATATTTTTCTGCTATAAGACACAATATCAAGTTCAACATTGCCTGGCTATCCGTCACAAAACGTCAGCCCATGTATCTAATTCATGACAGGTCTGTCCAGTGTGACACCAGACGTACTGTTGAGCTGTTATCTTCATTTTAAATTTTTAATTGTAAAATCCAGACCATCATCTGTCAGACCCCAGTTTTTATACCACTGATTCCGAGAATTGCTAATAAGGATCCGTATAGATTAATATACCTATTTATATACATTTATCTACCTACCAACAATGGGTAAAATATTTCATCCAAGACATAATATTGCCACAAATTACTAATAATGGATTCATTACTAATTCTCTAGTAGAATACAGAAATTATCTATGGTAGTTAATGTCTGTAATAAAAATTCCAAAGTTGGGATATTTCACATTACCCAGAAGAAAGGGAGTGTCACCAATAAAAGGACTATTACTGACAAGATACAGATTTTATACATCCAAAGTAAAAAAGAAAAAAAAAGTTTAAACAATCCATTGTTAAAGATTTTACAGTAGAAACGTTTTGAAAAATAAATAGTTATTATATTCTTTGTAAAATAAGAATGTTTGTTACGAAAGAGTTTGTCCTTTATATGGACAAAAGAACAAATTGAAATGTAAAATAGTTTTATTTTTCAATGAACTTTGATAGCAAGCAAAACATGATTAAACAGGAAGCAATTATTAAGTCAATATAAAAAATTGTTAAAAATGGACTGCGTTGTGGCTGAAGTAGTTATGTTTCACATTGATGCTGTAGCTTTTTATGTGGACTTGAACACTGACCTAAGTTTTTAGATATTGATTTTCTTGTACAGTAGTAAACTTGATAAAAATGAAAACAAAATTTTGAAATGTAAATGTTACAGAAAGTTAATCTAGAACACGAAATACAATCTTTTTGTAAATTACTGATAGAAAATTACTGGAACAATAATAATTTGGAACTTTAAAAAAAAAAAGAATTGAATTTTGACACTATAAGAATCAAAGTCAAAATTAAGGATCTAGAATTTATTTTTAAAATACGAATCTGTTTAGTTTACAAAGAGCGTTTAATTAATAAAGGTGATAAACAATAGCAGAATAACCTTGGAAACCAATCGATGAAAAAGTAAATTGTTTATTCTCGGAGGAAAACAAGTTGTAAACCAGTAAACAGAAAACTGTTTTGTCTGGGAAAACAGGGAGTTGTGTTTTTTGTTCGTCTGTGTTCGAATGCAGTCGAACTGAGTGGATAGAGATTGAAAAGGAAGCATCCATTGTGTGTTGCTGAAGTCTGGGTCATCTAACATCTAAGTACCGCTACTTCTGCTACTACTAATACTACTACTACTACTACTACTAAAAGAGGAAACATCGAAGGTTGTAGTAGTTACGCTAAAACAGAACAAAAAGGTTTAAAACGAAGGCCACATCTCTCCTTTACCGAAAATTATTCGAAGTTTGTTTTGTTTGGTTATTGTTCACATACAAGAAACATTCAACCTTGTGCAACAAGAATTTTTTTTGTGTGTGTTTGTTTTTATATATAAAAAAAAATTTTGTCCTTTCAAAATCGAATCGACTTGGTTATTTATTTTTCTGTTAACCCGATTCTCACCCGACGAACTCGCAGGTGGACCAACGGAGAGCTTCCGGATTTCTACGATCTGATGACCACTCTCCAGGATCAAAACAATCACAACGTGGCTGGAGGGTGGCTTCGAATTGACATTGGGAACCGGAGACTTGTGTCTAACCTGTAATACTGGACCATACCGGACCAACGGCCGGTCTTGTGGAGTGCGTGGGTCCAGTGGGGTGAGGATATGGTTGCCATGACCAGGATTCGACCCAAGAGATACCCGGAGGACATTAAAGGAAAGGAAAGAAGTTACAATTGACGCTGCGACCAAAGGTTATACCCAAGAATTACCTAGAAGACATTGGAATCGAAAGATTATATTGATCCGAAGAGCCAATAAGTTACAAACAACAAAACAGCAGCAAAGAATCAAAAATTTTTTGGTTACTTTTGTTTTTTCGATTTTTTTTTTTTTTCGCTCAATTGTAGTACACGAAAATAGCCAGTAAGGATTTAGTGTCACCCTCGTCCTTCAAATTTACATTTTAATTGAGGAACACCGCCAAAATAGGTGAGATGAGTATCACTGAGTCAGACAGTACGGAGGGCGAAGCTACGGTCCCCGAAATAACGGTGGCCTTTAGGAGTCTGTTGGGTGGTATGAAGTTATCCTCCTACCGAGGCAACCCAACTGAGTTTCATGATTGGTTGGTAGCTGTACAAAAGAAACAGCTGGTATACGGATTGACAGACCGGAAGATGGTGCTGTTGGCATATGAGGCAGCAGCGGGACCAGTCTCAAAATTTATCGGAGGCTTATACAGGGAAATAACCCAGATAAAAAGCATGGGATTTTTTGAAAGGAATCCTAATCAGACGATATGCTAGCTAACGAACAACCATTGAGGCGGTTCGAAAATTGTTTAGGATTAAACAGGAAGTAGGGGAAACTCTAGAAGACCTTGAAGGTAGAATGACGGGATTAGCAGGGTTAGCATTCCCGAATACGGAAATAAGAGAAAATGGGGCGATACAGGCGTTGTTAGCGGACGCTCTCATGGATTCCGTCCGTGATGATGGCGTGAGGGGTGACGTCCAACCAGGGAATGGGGTTAGAGTATGGATTAAAATTTTTGGTATAAAAAATCTGGGAAAGAGGGTAATGCATGGAAAGAGACTAGGGATTAAGAAAATAAACATCCTAGGGAATGGTGGAAAATTACACCGGAGAAGAAAGCCTTCGAATGGGAAAGAACAGTAAAACCCCCTGTATACCGAGGCAAATAAGAGGCAGGGTGGTCCCAGTAAAAATAAAACCTCTGAAGTGCTGGACATGCGGTGTGGATGGACAAGTTTTCAATCAACTGTAAATGGCTGGTAGCTGGACCTGGCAATGTTGAAAAAGTTGGACACTTTTAAAACAAATAACTGTCCGGGAAAAATGGTGGAACATTGAGGTCTCTAAAAACTTTGAAGGAAAAGGAGAGGCAAGGAGGTCGAGAGGACCAGTCCCCACTCCACCCAAGGAAAGCCCCAAAAGAAGCTGGGGATAGGGTAACGAATGATTCAGGATTGTTAGCACCAGGTCGAGACTTGAGAGAGATAGGGATAGCCGACTCCGATTTAAAAATAAGGGGAGGTTGAGGAATAGGAACAGAGCCCAGATATTTCAACTGTTTAAAGAGGGACCGGACTTCACCTGTAATGTATTGGTGGGGCATAAGACGGTAAAAGAGAGGTTAGTGGATACTGGAGCTTCAGTCTCCCTAATAAATTCAAGGTGTTTAGACAGCTGGGGTTACGTAGAAAACTCCAACCAGTGGTTTTCTTAATTAGCCAGAGATAGTAGTAGTCAGATGAGAATAGAGGGTATGACATGGCTACCATTCAAATTGGCAAGGACCACAGGTGAACTTAAGGTGTATGTGGCACCTGATTTGTGTGGGCAATTATTTTTCGGGAGTGACTGGCTTAGGCTGAACAAGGCCAAATCCCTGTTGGTACATTGACCTTATAAGGAGTGGAAATCCTATTGGGGAATGAAGTGGAAATGAAATACCCCATAGTGGCCCAGACCGATGTGAAACTTCCCCCTAGAATTGCAATTTCATGTGAAGGAAGGATAAAAACAGTAGAGAAACTAACGGAAGGGTTATATCAAATAACACCTACAGAGAGTTATGATAATGGTGAAGAAGAGGCGACCTTTTGTAGTTCTGTGGTAGTAGGAATAAAAAACGGTGTCCCTGTTGCTGGCTAACACAGCCAGTAAAACTATAACAATAAAACAGGAAGAAGTGTTAGGTTACGCTTGTCCGATAGAAATTATCAAGCAAGTGAGAGTAAGCAAGACCTATGGAAGAAGGGTAAAGACTAGTAGCCCCGAAATAAAGGAAGAAGACTTGGTAGCGCCTGAAAGATATAAAGATGAGATAAGGAAACTGCTAGAAGCTAATCGAGATGTGGTAGCTAATACTGACAAGGTATTGGGACAGACCGGAACAGTACGTATGAAAATAGACACTGGTGACTCCCCCCCCATTAGATTGAGGCCTTATAGGACCCCAATCCATAAGAGAAAATTAGTGGAAGAAGCAGTAAATGAAATGTTGGACTCGGGAGTAATAGAGAGATCTAGGTCCCCATGGCGTTTTCCAATAGTTATTTGGAACGGAAGGATGGAGGACATAGATTTTGCGTGGATTTTAGACAGTTAAATGCCATTACAAAACCGTTAGCGATACCTTTGCCCCGGATCGATGATATTCTAGCACTTTTGGGAAGGTCAACCTGTTTTTCTACTTTGAATCTAAGGTCAGGTTATTGGCAGGTAGCTTTGGATGAAAAGAACCACGAGAAGACAGCTTTTACTTGTCATATGGGTCTATTTAATTTTCGTGTGATGCCGTTTGGGTTATCTAATGCCCCAGGTGTATTTACTCAGTTAATGTCTATAGTGTTAGGAGGTATGGAAGATTTTGCCATGGCTTACCTGGACGATATCATGGTGTTTTCTAAGACACCTGAGGAGCATTTTAGACACTTACAGAAGGTGTTCAATAGGCTGAGAGAGCACGAGTTGAAATTAAAATTGCCTAAGTGTCAGTTTGTGAAGGATGAGACTAAATACTTGGTTTTCGTTATAAACAAAACGGGAATAAAACCTGATTTAGATAAGGTAGAAGTGATAAGGGCTATGCCGGAGCCCAAGACAGGGAGAGTTTCGTGTCTTTATAAGAGCCATTGGATATTACAGACGCTTTGTGACTGCGTTTAGCGGATTAGCAGGACCCTTGATAGCCTTGACTAAGAAGTATGTTAGATTTAAGTGGACTGTCAGCGAGCCTTTGATAACCTCATGGACCAGCTGACTTACCCAGAACTGAGCAAGCCGATAGTGCTCTACACAGATGCCAGTGAAAATGTATCGGCGCGGTACTTACCCAGCCTTGTCCTGATAAGGATGGACCAGTGCCAGGTATACCTGAGGAAGTGCCTATATATTTTCTGTCCCACAGACTATCAGAGACCCAGCAGAGATGGCCAGTGATAGAAAAGGAAGCGTTTGCCATTTTATATGCAGTACAAAAATTAGATTATTACTTAAGTGGGGCCGTGTTTACCATTAAAACTGACCATAAGCCCCTCAAACATTTATTAGAGGCAGAGTGGACAAATAAAAAGATTCAGCAGTGGGCATTGAAGCTTAGTGGCTATCAGTGTAAAATAGAGTATCTATCTGGAAAGGATAATACCTGTGCAGATCTGTTATCAAGAATTCCAGAAAGATTAGAGTCCGAATCCATTAGGTTAGAACCAGGGTGGACGACAGGGCTTATCAAGTTAATGTGATAAATTCTCACACTCTAAGTAAACGTCCAGTTTGGAAGGAAGAGGAATATGAGGAGGAAGAAATTATTAGGGACCCTCATTGGGAAGCTATCATAGAGAAGAATCAGGAAGATAGCGAAATTACTTCTCTGAGGAGTAAATGACTACTGCTAAATATGTTATACACAATGGAGTGTTGAATTACATTTCGGGACGAGAGGAAGAAAGAAGTCTCAAAATAGTAGTACCAAAAATGTTAAGACAAGAAATCTTAGCCCAGTGTCATGAAAAGGTAGGACACAAGGGGGTTGATAGAACCTATGAATATAGTCAGGAATTATTTTTGGCCTAGACTGTATAATGATATATTGATTTAAGTGCATAAGGTGTCAATCACAGAGTAGAGATAATAGGTCGCCCCAGTGATGGAAACAGATATTCCAAATTACCCATTTCAGAAGGTGAGCATGGATATTTCAGGGCCCTATGGAGAAACTCCTCGTGGAAATGCATATATGGTAAGCTTCGTGAACTGCCTGACGAATTGGCCAGAAGCTTTCGCGATACCTGAGCACAAACAGTATCAAATATAATGCTTCAGGAGATATTTCCGAGATATACAGCCCCTGAGCAGTTGGTCACTGACAACGGACCAGAGAATGTAAATCAAATCATGGAAGAGACTCTGAGAATTATATAATGTACACATTACCACCTCTCCCAGAGCAATGCGAAAGTAGAAATATTCCACCGGACCTTAGCCGATGCGCTAACGAAGTTGGCAGGTGATAATAAAGAGAGCTGGGATGAGTACTTAACTGAGGCTCTGGCTGCCGTGCGAGTTTCTATAAAGGAAACCGAGAAATTTTCCCCTTATTATATGCTATTTGGCAGGGATGTGATCTTACCGATAGATAGATAATTTGCTAAGACCCAGAAGGAAATATATGGGAGAAGATCTCTATAAATTGATCTTGGAGCAACAACATAAGGTTTTTACAGGAAGGAAATTAACTTCCAACTGGGTGATCGAGTACACCTGAGGGAACGTAAATTGGATCGGAGATGGATTCCTTTTAATAGAATAGTGGAATAGATGGGACCTGTTACTTACATAATTTGGGATCAAGTAGCAGGGAAAGTAAAACGGGTTAATGCTAACGATATAAAATTCGCAGAGCTAGATGAATGGGAAGGAGCTAAGGAGAGGAGAGCGAACAGAGGAATGAGAAGAGCAACCTTGGTTGAACCCGAAGAATTAAAGACTGATAGCGAAGAAGGGAGGAGGAAATTATGATTACCCCAGAGAGTTTGGAGAGAATAAAGGGGATCGACAATCGTGGAAGTAGCTCCCTTGAGGAAGGTAATGAAGTGATGATGGTGAACTGAAGATGAGTAGTGAAGGATCGGATAGTTGGGGAGAAGAGGATGAGATTCCATTAGTTGAAAGAACGAACAGAAAGCGAAAAAAAAATGCATCTAAGGACGTAGAATTACCTATAAAGCTACGACTGAGAGAGGTAGAGAGAACTAAAGTCCCAGAATAGAGAAAATGAGAAGATTGATCAGGTAACTGCAGAAGAGCCCGAAAGGTGGACCGGACTGCGGTTTTCGTTGATAACGGATGTGTGGAAGAGCCCCCATTGCATGCGTGACACCGCTGGTTGTGGACTGGATTACTTCCTCAGGTGCTTATGCTAATCGATAGCCATAAGAAGCAACAGAAGGGAATGTAGGAGTAAAAGTGGACCCTCATCTTTATCTCGTTGCAGGTATGGACAAGGGAGTACCACTGATAGCGCTGGCGCTGATATTGGCAGTAAGTCCCTGGGAGCGTAGCGAAAATAGTGTATTTAAAAAGATCAATGAGGTGGTCATAATTAGATCAAAATGGTTGATAACCCTAGTGATAGATTTTCAACCATACAAAGAGTTATTAGCTCGTTTAGAAATGGAAATAACGAAGTTCAATAGGGCTAGAACACAAGTAGCTCAGGATTATTTACAGAATGAAGAATACCACCATATAATGTATCCTTTGGGCCCAGAATCCCTGATACTTGATAGACAATGGAAAGATATGAGTCTATACCTGAAGGAGGTAGAGCTATTTACAGACTAAAAAAAAAAAAGAACTATACTACCTATTGTAGGGAAGGCATTGAGTGTATTATTTGGAACAGTGTCAGAAGATGATGTAAGGATGATTAAGAGGAAATTGAAAGACGTTCCTGGAAAGACAATTCCAACAAAATAATTTAGCTCAAATAGCTAGATTCATTGAGAGAAGAAATTGAAAGACGTATCCATTCTTAATATCTAGAGAGAATTGTTGTCCATTCTTAATGTTACAAGGTTGGAATTAGCTAAGAACAGAGGTAGCATATATTGGTTAATTTCCCATTTGCAAAGTTTTAGAGGAGAGGTGTTCAATGTAACAGGATCCTTAGCAGCGGAACTGAGAGGATTAGAGGGTTTTTTACAACAATATTTCCAGTTGTTCTCGATAACCGTATTACTAGAGCATGTGAGAGCTCAGTTGGATATGCTATCTATGGGACACCTGTCACCGAGTATAATAACTCCAACCCGGTTAAGAGAAGTGTTGTTGGGAATACAGGCTAGATTACCTCATCACCTTAGGTTACCTGTAGACCCCACCAAGCAATTATGGAAATATTATAGTGCCCTAGGGTGTACCACCTTATTGGAAAATAAGAAATTATTAGTACTAGTATCAGTTCCTCTGTTAGATAGGGATAGTACCTTCGAAATATACCAGGTAATAAATCTTCCTATTCCATATCCTAATGCAATTCAAAAATTAGAAGCCGTGGTAAGGTGGAAGCGGACATTTTAGCCTTGAATTTGGCCAGAACAAAATTTATGTTGCTAAGAAGTGAAGAAGCGAATAGATGTAAAGTTGATGCTCTAAACACCTGTGTATCCGTAAGCCCAATTTATGTGACTGGTAGTCATGATCTGTGTGTACTTGATTTATTTAGGAAAAACAAAAGGGGAATTAAGGAGAATTGTCAAATAGAAGTATTACCCAGTGTTATATTAGCTTCAGCAATTAGCATATCGGACGGCATTTGGGCGGTAGCCACCCGAACAGAATTAGAATTATCGGAGGTTTGTGAAGAAGAGCCCACTAGGACTATAAAAGTGCTGCCACCATTATTTATTGTAGAATTACCAATGAAGTGTGGTGCCCATGGCTCCTCGATGTCACTTCCCCCTTATTACCAGGCAGAAGAAAAATTCGAGGAAAACAAATCTTTCCTGAAATTAATGCCAACCAACGCGAGTGAATGGACAGAATTATAGGAACCTACGCTAAAGGAATTCCCTGAGATTTCTTTAAAGAAAATGTTTGACTTCTTGAAGCCCCTTAGAAAAATTACTCTAAAAAGAGTTGAAATCTAAATTAAACCTAGTGGGAAAGAACTAGTCCGAATTGGAAAGAGAATATGAGTACTATGATAGTTTGGCCGACCGTTTTGGGATCCTTATTGATTATTTTAGGAGTAATAACCTGGTGGTGGTTAAAAGAGGCGAGCGAAGTTGTCACGCAAACGGAGCAAACTGGCTGGTAAGTAACCAAGCGAAAGAGGAATCCCATTAAGTGAGCTTTTTAAGAGCATAATCAATGTGGATGTGAATGAACCTACCATGGAGTTACCAGATGAAACAACGACTGTTGGAGAGAGCCCTGAATCCATATAAGATCATCAAACCCCCTGTTAAATCAAGGCAGGACAGAAAATAGAAGAAGTGAATAAAGACCATGACTGATTGAGCAGTAAGGAGTGTTGAAGGCTCCATAAATGATTGAAATAGAAATGTGATTGTTACTTTGCTTATTGAATTTTGCATAATTTGAATATATATATTACAGGAGAATAATTATTATTCCACATGTAGAATATCAGAACTGTGCTATGAACTGTTGAGGACTGGTAAGCTGAGAACTTTAATCCTTGAATCAATTTAATCAAACTTTACAATTTTTTTTTTTTTTTACTTTTTTTAATTTGGGTGAAGTAATACCTTCATGCGAAAGGTATAATGGACAATTGCATGAGTAGATTTTTTTTTCTTTTTTTGACATACTCATTGGACTATATATGTCAATTATGAGTAATAGACAAAAAAGGGTAAGGGAGAGATATGTTAGGGGCGATATCACCCCTGAAATAATAATAATAATAATGAAAAGAGGATATGCTGTAAAACAGAAAACACCAAATGAAAGAGAGGTGTTTTCGAATAACCAAGATGTTAATATGCTGTAAAGACTTTGAAATGTAAATGTTACAGAAAGTTAATCGATATCACGAAATACAATCTTTTTGTGAGTGTACAAAGGATATCAGATTACTAATAGAAAATTACTGGAACAATAATAATTTGGAACTTTTAAAAAAAGAAATGGATTTTGACACTATAAGAATTGAAGTCAAAATTAAAGATGTTTTAATCTAGAATTTATTTTTTTTTAAAACAAGACTCTCTGTAGTTTACAAAGAGCATCAAGAATAATTAATAGCGAGGTGATAAACAATAGCGTCTTGTTGTGGGCCTTGGAAACCAATCGATGAAAAAAAAGTAAATTGTTTATTCTCGGAGGAGTGAAGTTGAAATTGGTACTTTGGTAGTATGTCAGTACGTTCGCACTAGAAAAAACAGATACGTCACCAGTCTGGGAACGTCAGAGGAAAAGGAAGCGTCAGTTCTCTTAAAAAGAGGCGAACCAACCGGAGGAGGAGAGTTTTTTGGGTTCGTCTGTCTTTACGAATGCAGTCGAACTGAAACTTGTGGAGAATACGTCAGAGATTGAAAAGGAAGCGTCCTGCTGTGTGTTGCTGAAGCTGAGGGCAAGAAGCTGCAAAAATCGCCGTTAACATCTACTCCTGCTACAATTAATGCTACTACTAATACTACTATTATTACTACTGAGAACAGGAACATCAAAGGTTGTAGTAGTTGCGCTAAGAACAAAAAAGATTAAAATCAAAGGCCACATCTCTCCTTACCGAAATTATTCAAGTATTTATGTTTGTTTTGGTTATTGTTCACATCCTGAACAAAAACAATCAACCATTGGATACAGGGGAACAAGTCAACCACCTTGATTTTTTTGTGACGAGCACATCACCTTTTTATGGCATCAACATCAGTAAGGAGGTTGATGTCAAAATCATATATTTGTGTCTCTACATTGCTGCTTTGTCCATACACAGCGTTCATTTCTGAGTAGAAACCGTTGTTATTGGTGTAGTGCTGGAATAGCTGTGCTTTTCTCTTAAACCAGTCATATTTCATTTGCCTAAACTTTCTCTGGATTTTAGATTCAGATATTTACTTCTCTTGATCATGTTTGTAGGATTAACAAGGTATATGAGCTGAATGTGTCTGAGCTAGCAGCTCATTTATGGCTTTGTCATTGTCCAATCCTTGCTTCTCTTTACTCTCTGACCTAATTATAATAGCCTAACTATACATGAATTTTCTAAATTTAACAAATACATTTTATAAACATTTTTTTTGAGCTATTAACTGTTACCTCAAACAAAGTATCCCCCACTTGATAATAAACAATGAAGGATAAGCCATTGTAATGTTATTTATAATTTCAATATCTTCAACTGTAAAAAAATGTTTAGTTTCTTTTAAGAGAGTGATTTAATTTATATCTCCTTTTAAAAGTATTGTAGCTTAATCTATATTGTTCTATAAGTTCTTACATCTTAAAATCTATGCAAAATAAGAAATGTTTTTAAGTTTTTCACAAGTTGGATGCAGATGGATATAGAAAGATAAGAAGGAGAGTAATACAATGAAAGCAGATTTGCTTCCTAATTTTCTCTGTCTAAAAATTATATTGGTAATCACAAAATTCTTTCACATTACTTTGTAACATAAACAAGCAAAATGTTACTTCTGACTTACTTTATTTGTTAATCACTACATACTGATAGAACTGATTCATACCAAAACAAAGTGATTAACAAAACAAGATACATTCCTATACTAATATTTTATATTAATGAGCAAGGAAATATTTCAAAAGGACTCTTTCTACACAAAATATTTCCAAAAATTGCTGGCTTGAAATCATATGCTTATTAAGGAGAAATAACTAGTGAGCATTAATTTATATCTCATTCATAAATTAGCAGTATCATATGATTCAGAATCCAGTTAAGAGTTTGAATATTAATAGGAGATAAATAAAATTATAACTGACTTCTGTTTGGGTTTTTTTGCTGGTCAATATAAATCTTCACACTTTCTTGTAAAATAACTGTAAAGAGATTTTTAACAAGTATATATATATATAAAATACTGAAATCCTGTGAACTGTTTCAACAAATCAATAGGCAGAATTTTAATTAAATGTGCACATCCCTGTAAATTAATGTTATCCATTAAAAAATTACTTTGAACTACAAAAGAATAAATATGTCAACAATGTCTGTGGGGAAAGTCCCTGGTCATTTTGAGTATCTCAAAAACTGGTTGCATGACTGATATAGTATGGTAGTAAATCAGAGGGGACCTTATAGCACATGCATGAACAAACACATTCCTATAGAGTTAGTCAGCAGTGAAACACCATTGAGCAAGTTTGCCTACTATGACCATCACATTCACAATGATGTAATAGTCATCCTCCATGCAGTTCAGATTTCTGACCAAAATCACCATTAAAAAGGAAGTTTTAAATAAGGGATAAGATTATGGCTTAAAGAGAATAACAAAGCAGTTGATGGCAAAGTGGGAGGGATACTGAGATGTGCTAGGCCCCAAAAGGAAAATTTTGAAAACAAAGTCATTGCTAGTCTATTTTTCATTAATATAAAATGGATACTTTCCGGACAAACCAAATTATCCAGTCACTCCTGAAAATACAATTTAGTCAGTCATAACTGTGAAATTTTTTTGCTGCTTACTGAAATAAAATAAGAATAAAAGCAATATATTCTTTTTTTTATTATTTAAACAAATGCAATTATGAATAAATATATATATGTACATATATTTACTAAGCTTAGCTTAGTGCGGAATAAAGCCAAACAAAGATAAGATTATTTTGTGTTAATCTTCCAAGTAGGAAGAGACAAACTACCTGCCTTTAAAATTAGCTTCTCATCTGAGAATCAAACACTGACAGTGTCAGTAAAAATATTTCTTGCTCCAGGAGAGACCAATTAGAAATCCCCTAAACTTACCTTAGTCTGGCACAAGGCTACAATAGTGAAACATCCAGTAACAATAAAAAAAATGACTATTCTAACAATGACTTAGAAGCTTAGTTAACTGTCACTATGGCAAATATTCATTTATATAGGATAAAACAATTTGAGAAATGATTGTCAAGAAATTTAATTTAGAAGTAATTTATAGACTTATCACAATTACAAAAGAAAATCCCTCAACAATTTAAACATCATTAGAAAAAGCACTAAAATAAAACTCATTTAAAGTAGACAAATATAGTTAATGATTTTTGCAATCATTTTAGAATTGTTTATCCATTAGATTTTTGCCTATGCAAGTAAACAAATTCCTTACTGACATTATCAATCATTTTTCAAATTCCACTTAGGTTTTAAGTTCAAATTTCTTAAAGATATTTTTTTACCTAAAACAAAACTAATAAGAGCTTTTTCATGTAGAAATCATTGTAATACATAAAAGCAAAATATTAGTAATATTAAAAAATAAATTTCTCAGAATCTCTTTAACAATTTGAATTTTTACAATAAAAAAAATATAGTAGGAATTTAAACATTTTTAGAAACACCCACATAATTAAATCATATGTTATTTTTAGCATTTCACTGAATCTCATTAGCATCCACCTTTAGTAGATTACCCTAATTATAAAAATGTTTATATTTTACTTTCAGTATTCTACAAGTAAACTCATTCACCAAATTTTTGATTTTGTACTTAACCAAAAAAAATATGTAGACATGTGTTATTAAAAACTTACACATTAACATGTAGACATGTGTATATTAAAACTTTACATTAAAAAAAATGTGTATATTAAAAACTTACACATTAACATGTAGACATGTGTATATTAAAAAAATTTACACATTAACATGTAGACATGTGTATATTAAAACTTTACACATTAACATGTAGACATGTGTATATTAAAACTTTACACATTAACATGTAGACATGTGTATATTAAAACTTTACACATTAACATGTAGACATGTGTATATTAAAACTTTACACATTAACATGTAGACATGTGTATATTAAAACTTTACACATTAACATGTAGACATGTGTATATTAAAACTTTTACACATTAACATGTAGACATGTATATTAAAAACTTTACACATTAACATGTAGACATGTGTATATTAAAACTTTACACATTAACATGTAGACATGTGTATTAAACATGTAGACATGTGTATAAAACTAAAACTTACACATTAACATGTAGACATGTGTATATTAAAACTTTACACATTAACATGTAGACATGTGTATATTAAAACTTACACATTAACATGTAGACATGTGTATATTAAAACTTTACACATTAACATGTAGACATGTGTATATTAAAACTTTACACATTAACATGTAGACATGTGTATATTAAAACTTTACACATTAACATGTAGACATGTGTATATTAAAACTTTACACATTAACAATGTGGGTTACAATTTTCGCCAAAATTCCTGAAGAAAATGTAGATATTTGTGGATATTATAAGAGAAAAAACAATTTGCAGTTACACAATAGAATTCTATCTTTAGGGATAGAATTTGGCAATTTATGGATGCTTGCTTCATGTATTAAGGTTAAAAGCAAACTTAAGAAAAAATATTTTCATGACTGCTACATTATATACCATTAATTTATTTAAAAAAAAAAAAAAAATTTTAAAGTTAAACACAGGTTAGATTAATATCTATAATTTTTTCAGCTCCTCAAACCTGTCTTGATTGGTATACATTTCATGAAATAAAATCCTAATATCAAACAAGAAATTGCCTTTTCAATTTATTATTTACTATTTCTACAACAAATCTGACATTACCATAGTCTTTTAATACATTCTTAAATAGGTAAGTGATACACTTATATTCATTATCCAAAATGGGGCACTGAAAAGTTCCCAATATTTTTTTTTACACATCAATTTTTTTTTTTTAAGTACTTCTTGGTTGGAACAGAGAACTTTTGAATGCATTCTTATATAAGTATGTACTCAGCTTAGAAAGCCACAAGTGCAGGATATCAAGTCAGGATCAAATGACAATAGTAAGAAAAGCCTGTTAGCCATTACCTCATGAAAAGGTATACACACACAGTTTACAATAGTACCTTTGAGAAAAGCATGAATCCATATCCTCGACACTTGGTTATGGCTAAGAGTGCCTAGTATGCTTCACTATGACAGACTAGGCTCTCTAACCTTGGTAGGAGTAACCAATATAGAGGGACAACTTTAAACACTTGTCAATATGTCATGGGCCAGACACTGGTAGGGTAAGGCTCATTACTACTTGTGTAAAATAGGTTTCTTCAGTCTTTATTTTAATATGTAATAATAATTAAAGATTATTAAAAACACATTTAATTGTATTTTGAAAAGTAATGATTTTAATGGAAAATTTTCTATGACAAAAAATTGAAAGGAGGGGGGACACAAAAGTTGGCTAACAGAGACTCAAATATTTTATCTAAGAAATTCAAAGTTTTATTTTTATAATTAATCACTCAAATATATTTTGTCTTAAGAGAATTTTCTACTTCCAATCACAGTGACTAAGATGTTGATTTGAACAATGGTATTGCATGGAAGGCCTGTGTACAGCTGTAGACTGAGAAAATATGTGCGTGTGTGCATACATGCATGGACACAGAGTTCAAGTGATGATTTATTGAAATTGTTTATTTTCAGTGATAAGAAATAGGAAGAGTTACCTCCCATGCATAATAAATTTTTATTAGAGAAAAAATATTATAACTGAAGTAATTTTTTTCTCCTACATATTTAAGATTTCAAATGTTTATTTTCTCATTAGAAAAGACATCCCGACTTAAAAGGCTGTAATGTATCAATATCTTGAGCATTTCTTCAACAGATTTGAGCCTAGAAAGAATCAAAACATTATGGCCAGTGACATGTAGAAAGAATGACAGCTAAAGTTAGAAAACTGCACATGTTAATATCAGAAATATATAAATAATCTGGTATTAAATATTCTAATGCACTGAATACTGCATTTATAGACAAGAAAATCTTTTTCTGAACAGAAAATCAGAAAATTTCAAAAATTGCATAGCTTATGGAAAACTCACATTCAATCATTGTGAATAGCCATCAACAGTTGTTTTCAGACAGAAAAAATGCCACCTATGAATAAGGCATTGGATCAAGACATCAATAAAGAAATTGAACAGAGGTTTCCTGCCAAACATGAACAGAAGAGCATCTGTGGCACAAATTGCATATAGCTAATCAACACGAGGAAAGGAATGGATTGCAACACACAGTACAGATCAACACCATGGTACATGTTTATAATTATCTTGGAGAAGAGATCACATTGTTTGATAAAAAAGATGGAAATAGTTTGATTGAAAAAAGTTAGATCCTCAGGCATGTAAACGGTATCTCCTACCTCAACACCATTGAAAAGCAGGTACATTCCTTAAAAGTCTATGATAACATCTTTCAAGAAGATAATTCATCCTATCACACTGCAAAAGTTGTGTTGAAATAGTTTCAAGTGTTGTATTGGGAATTGAATTCCTGATTTCCCATCCACTGAGCACTTGTAGAACCACAATGTAATTTGTAATAGTTAAAAGGACCCACTGTTAACATCCTGGCAGCATATCCTAGAGAAAAATCTTTAGAGGTCTTGCAGAGTTTATGTATGATTAGGTAGAAACTGCTTTGCAGACATTGAGATCATGCTTTGACTTCAACAACGCATCAGATACTTACATATCAAAATGAACTTATCAATATGTTAACAAATCAGTAATTGTCTAACAACTAAATTTGCTATCATTACAGCTTTTGATAAAAAAAACATAAATCTTTAAAAATATAAATTGAATTTCATTATAAATGTTAACATTTTTGAAGACTTAAATTAAGTTTGATTGTATTGATATTTTAAGAAACATAACACCTAAAACATTATGGTATATCAGAGTTACTTCCCTTAGATTAATATTCACAAGTTTATTCGAATCGACGAAGAGTTAGATATTAAATGTAAAATTATAAAAAGTATGAAAAAATCCAACTGGCAATAAGCATGCATGAATATATATATATATATATATATGTATATATAACACATGGTAGAACAGAGTTATATTGACATGTAAATGTTATATAACAGCATGTAGACAAAATCAACAGTAGATATAACTTTCCAACAAAGATTCAGATAAGTGAGTGTAGATTTGAATTAATAGGTTAGGTAAATAGGTAAGGAGAGATAAAAAAAAAAAAAAAAAAAAACAAATCAATATTAGCAAAAGTTACAGCTATGTTTACATATGTGACATGGCTTGCTTTGGGAAAACAGATTTTGGAAATGTTTCCACGTTTGTTTCAGGTCCTTCAAAGGTCATCAAGGTCCATGCATATATCATTAATATATTCTAGAAATAACATTTCCCACTTGAATGTGTTTATTATTTAGAAAGTAAATAAAATATTAGTAACTTCTGACATTAAAAATTATTTTTAAGTTTGCCAAAATTAATTGGTTGATGTATCATTTGGCTATTAAAATTTGCTAGCTTTCATAAAGTAGAAAAATAAAAAAAAATACACAAGAAAATATAAATTAAAAACGTCAACTTGCCTTTCCTTACTAGCATTTTTAGAAGAAATTGCATACAAAATATGACCCAATGAGAAAACATCAGAATTGGGGTAAGTCGGCTCCCTTCTTCATGAAGAAGCCAGACTTTTCAGCTTTTCATGTAATACACCAAAAAGTATTTTTAATTGGTTTATGAAAATTACAAAAACCTCCATTTCTATATTAGATATTGTATATATTATAGGACACATACTAATTGGCAAGGTAGCTGAAATAGAGAATTAGGTTTCCATGGTTAAGAATTCAAATCTTACCAGAGGCTTATTTATTTCTAACCAATGTTGCATATTAGCAATCATGTGCTGATCTGCAAGTTGCAATAAGAAGTAGCTGAAAAAAATACAAGTCAGATACTGACAACACTCCAAAAAAAAAAAAATTAAAAAAAATAATAATAATAATAATAATAAAATTAGTCAACAAATATTATTACCATTGTATGATATTTTAAATATTTTAAAGAATACCTGATAGAAGAAGATATTACCATCCATTGTGAACAGTACATTGGCCAAATATGGGTCCTTAATTATTGTGAAAACAGTTGTCTGTCTAGAATTATCTCTATTATGAGAGTCACTGAATCAAGTCTCATTCAAATTCAATGCAGCAGGAAGTATCAGATGCATATCACAGAGTTCAGTTCAGTGCTCTTTAGTTTCCATGTGAAGAAGACCTACTAGGATGCGCTTGTTAATATGATGTGGTGAAAAGATCTATTCACGCACACACACACACACAAATAACAGGGAACTGTGGAGAGCTATGAAGACAACATGAGTCGACTCCAAATGCCTTTTGATCACTTATAAAATCATTGCCATATTGAGTTGTTGTATCTTGGCAGGCTGGAAAAAAAAGTCCTACACAATACTAAGCACTCTATCAACAACTTTTGTTACATCAATTTATAGACAAGAACAGTTTTAAAAAAGGTGAGTGACAATATTATGACTGGGAAAGAAGAGCATGATTCATTAGGTTATTCTCTTTCAGGCTCCCACCAAGAGAAATTTATCTTTTAAAGTATCAAATATGAATAAGATGAGAATGATAATGCATTTTAATGAATGCCTAACATGGAGGAACTAAATCTTGTGGTTAAACTTAAAATATTGACCATTAAAGAAAGTGTAAATATGTCATATCACACAAAACAAGATATGTAAAAAAATTAAACAAAAATACTTCAAACTTGTTTTAAAAGAATGAAAGAACATAAAAATAAGAAAAATACACAATAATAATATTCCCCTATGAATTTTTGTGATCCTACATGTATGAAAGTTTATTTTTTTGTTACCAGATAGCATAGTCAAAAGCTTAGGGTAAGCATGTTTTCAAAGAATATATAATTGTATAAAGTGTAACTAACAGAACGACGGTTAGTAAGCTAGTCTTGTAATTTTGATCCTTACTTGTAACCTTCTACTGATTTAATAGATCTCTATATCTTCTGTAAATAAAGCAACATGGTTATAAATAAATTTAAAAAAATACAAAAATTATAAAAATCATTTATATTTTGTCATTTAGCTTCCCCAAATCATCTCCTTAAACAAAAAATAATTGTTTTTGCAAATGTATTTTTTTTTTCAACCCAAACAAAAAAAAAAAAATAAATAAATAATGGGCTGGGGAGACGATGAAGGAAATATAAAGATACATAATTAACTGGATTTTAAGATGAGAGTTAAATTCATAATTGATACAAATTATTTCTTTGGTAATGCTTTATTTATATAAAAAAAAAAATAAAATAAAATAAAGTAAAATAAAACTGAATATTGGTCAAAATTGTGCCTAGCTGCAACCACAAGTGCTATTTGATGTAACTCTTTCATTTTACTTTTTATTTTCAGGATTATTCATTTATTTTATGCTGTAAAAATAAAAAAAAAAATAAAGAAACATAAAAAAAGTCAGTTTCTTTTCTGTCTTCTCTGGAAAAATAGCAGGGTTGTTGCAGCAGTGGTTCTGGTAGCCAGTCCTGTGCGGTGGGGGAAAGTTGGGTAGTGGACAGCTAAGTTTTATAACGCATCCTTACATCCAATGACAACCACAAAATAACGATATCAAGCTCAGTTACCAGACACAGTTGATGATGGACAGAGGTAGAGGTTTTGGGTCCCACAACCAGCATTCCCTTCTTTCGTTGCATTCACTGAATGGATTGGCTGTGTTGTATGACATTAAACTTCACAATGAGTAATAACATCCACCATGGGTGGAATTTATGATCCTTCTGGACTGTCTTTTAGAATTAGTGTCCTGGAGGGTGGCCACAACAGAAAATGTCCGTGCAGCCTGTTGGCCACTATTAAAGACCAGTAGCAAATCTTTTTGTCCAAAGTCGAGCAACTCTATCATGTTCTGGTCTGTTCTGGAGAAACTGAGTTGCAATACTGCCTACCAGAGGGTCTTGAGGGTTGCAGTCAGTCAGCAGTGAACAGATGGACAGGAGCACCTTGGATATGGTCAGTGCTGGGCTCCAATTGTCCTTGAGAATGTCCAGACAAATCACACCCTGACTGTTGATATTGCAATGGTAGATCCTAGTACGGAAAGTGACCTGAAAAAAAGAGACAACAACACGTTAATTCAGCAACTTAAAAAGAAATATAAATTTATCAAATAACTTCAAGTGGTTTCTTTGTAATAGGCTATTTAAAAAATAATTAGTTATCAATCTATACTTTTTACATGAGAGATTCAATTATCATAAAAACCAGAAGCTGAATTATTTATATATAATAAATAGATTTTAAAATGAATTATTTAAAGTTCACTAAGTGGCTATATGCAATATTATCCTTCAAAAATGTCATGTGGGATGGTGGGGCTGAAATGTTCATCTGGACCAAGAAAAGATTTTTTAAAAAAATAAAATAATACATTTGACTGGACAAAAATCTTCAGCTCCCACCTTTACTGCATTTAAAATTACTGCACTCAAAAAAACAAAAAACTCATTTTATTGTTTCAATATAAATGTAACAATTGTTTGCAATTTTTAACAAAATAGTTTCACAAACCACTCTTACTACTTATTGTAGAAGTAGTAGTAGTAGTAGTAATCCAGGATCCAGAGAAATTACACCCATTTCATATTTATATTAGTTAAAAGCAGGAATCCTTGGAGAATTTTTTTTTTTTTTTGGTAAAACAGATACACTATTTATGGAAAATCTGCTCTGAATTATAAAATACAAAAGCAATAAAACTATGACATTATTTAATCAGAAAAGCTTTTAATTACTTTTATAAAATAAAATATATTAAGGACGCTACTGTCCTAGGAATTTTTTTTTTCAATGAACAATAAATTTTTACAAGAATAGTTTTCATTTTTTAAAATTTTAATAAGAAACATTTAAATTTTGAATTTAATTTTTTTCATTTTAAAAAATTCATTTAGGTATCACATTTTCCACGGTTGATCCTAATTGAAATTAAAGTCTGTCAAAGTAAACTGTTATCAATAATAATGTTTCAATTAACAATAATTTTTGTTTTTTTCAATTACAAATTACACAAAAAATAGTAATTTCAGAAAGAGTATGATTGATATTTTTAGAGAATGAAAAGAACCACAAAGGAAATATTTTAAGGTTATCTAAAAAAAGAAAATACACAAATATTTTGTGAGGTATTTTTCATTTTAAATTGTCATTTCCATGAAAAACATTCCTCTTAATTTGATGGTAGGTTAAGAAGACAAAATTACAATGTTAACTATAAGAACTGCCAACTAATGTACAACTATCAGCAACACAATGGCAGGCATCATAGGAAAATTTGTTACTTTAAGTAACCATAAGTTTCAGCTTATTTAAAAAAACAAAACAAAAAAAAAAAAACTCAATCTTGTGGAAAATAAACATTTAAAAAATTGTGAATTTTTTTTTTTTTATTAACACAGTTACTGACTTTCTTGAAATGTTTATCTCCCTCTTATTGCACAAAATTGTAAAATTGTGGGGAAACTGTAAATCAAGGTTTAATTTTTAATTTTTTAATTGATTCTACAATCACTTCTTTAAGAACTAAAGTTTGGTGACATGAATATCTTTTTCATTTTAGAGTGTTAAGTTTGAAAGAAACAGGTATATTTTAATAAAAATTCTACATCTATATCTACAATTAGACAATTTTCAAACTGACAATAATACATATATTTGGTAAGCCAGGGATTTGAATTAAAAGATCGGCAAAGATACCAGGAAAAAGAAAAAAAAATTCAAATCAAATTGAAAGAATATCAATATAATCAGAATTTTTTCTTGAAAGACTGATGTGCAAAATTTTAATTTCATGTTCTAATTTCTTAAAATTAAGTTCAACTACTAAATGCAGATTTGGACGCTGAAACTGCTTTAAATTCGCAAAATTGTTAGTATAATTATATTTTACTTCAAGCAAGTGTCCAATGAGATAAGGAAAATTCCATGAAATGAACTATTGAATCATGCAATAAGATTTATTTCCAAGATGGCTTTTCCATGAAATATTTTATAACCTATGCTTACAAAAATGTGAGTTAACAAAAAATAGTATCTGCTTATGATCTGCTACATGTTAATCAACAATTCAAATTTGATTAACACTTGACATCTGCTTATATTATTTTACAATAATAAATTCTATAACATTGTATATGCAATACAAGTTTGAAATTGTATCAAAACTCATCTATGATTTACAACAAAAATAAATATTTTAAAATACTTTAAATTAAAGTATATAGCAGCAAAGAAAAAATAATTCCATTTCAGAATATTATGCTGGAAGCCAAAATATATAGGCTGAATCTCTCCACCTTATCCTAATGTATGCAAAAGAAAAAACAAGTAATTAGGTTGGCTCTCAATTTATGTCAAATTAAAAACTTTATATGTGTATATTTTCAATTACTTTTACATAAGGTCTCAATATATGTGGCAACACTTCTTTTTGAGATGGAAAAATTGATTTCAAAAAGCAGTTCTTGCAATAAATAACTGTTGAAACTTTATATCAAAAAAATAAAATGAATTATAAAGTGAATCAATTTTAAACTGCCCAGCAATAATCTAATCTTTCTAAATTTAATATTCTGAAATGTAAATAATATATATGGATAATAAAAGGAAGACTTGACATTCTACAGTACACTAGTAACATTAATGCTATGCAGAGAAAAAAATTTCCTAAAATATTAATCTACATGATCCATACAAGACTTAAGAGAAAGTAATTTTAAGAGAAAAAAAAATGTGAAAGGAAAATGAAGTGAAATTTAATTATGTAATCCTAGTAGAATTATTCATTTAAAAAAAATAAAATAATTTTCACTTTTCTTTTGTTCAATACAATTTCATCTCTAGATATGATGTTAACACTGAAAATCATCTTTTGGTCTCAGTTGTATGTCATATTTTATTCTTAATACTCAATAACAAACATTTGGCAATGATAAAATCCATAACTTAAAAAACTCTTCTGCTTTTTTATAAAATTTCAAAACCAAACTACAAGGTTGCTTAGTTCTTTGCATGAATTTAATAAAAGATGCATAAGTCATGAAAAGAAAAGCTTTATTTGAGAAAAAATTGGCATGAATAATCTTGACTTTTCTTGATGCATCTACTTAATGAATCCAATGTTAGTATTGATGACTACTTCAATACAAGGACTGAAACATTGACATGCCCTAATCAGATGATCTTTATCTATTTTGGACATTGTGCTAGTTATGGTGGGACTTTAGAGATTTTATAGTATTAAGGGACTTCTCTCTCGATCACAACCCATACATAGTAGTCCATCAGGTTCAGGTCTGGAGTGCTAGGTGGCCATGTGTTTGGGGTGACATGATCATAGAAATTGTAACTAATTCATTCTTGGGCCATCTTGGCCTTATGAGATGGCACAGAATTTTGTTGGTAAGTATAGTCTTCATTTGCTCACACTTTTTTTCCCAAGACCTCACAGCCCTCGCCAACATTTCCTTATAATCAGCAGCATTGACCCTTAAGCCCTGAGGGAAGAAATGAGGAATGAAATCTCCTTTGTTGACCACAACTTCCAGAATCATCACAGTTGCCAGAAACTGTGCATGACCATTGGAATGCCCTTGGGATCTGTCAGGTAAGCTTCAATATTTTGGCTGACCTTTTGGCTCTGATCAAAGCTTTTCTCCTCAGAGAAAAAAACAAAACATTCCAGGCTCTTGAGGTTTCAACTTGCTCAACAAGTGTTTTGTGAAGATTAGTTATCTTTTGTCTTTGCTGACATGACCTCTCTGCACCAAATATGACTTGTATCAAAGGTCCTCATGCACAATTCTTTTGTTAAAGTGCCTCAAAACTTTGAGCTTTCAACTTTCAGGAAGACAGCAATCTGTAAATCAGTATGCCCTGCCTTTAAGGAAACAATTAAAGTGTGCCTTTTCATTTGTTGAGTTAGTTTGATGTTCATCATCATTTATCTGAAAAGAAATGATAATCAGAACAAGTTAGAAAAAAAAAACTTAGAACTATTAAAAAATGTCCTCAAAGAACTGAGTAACCCTATTTTTATAAGTTTTGCATCAATAAAAAAAGATTTCATCCTCAATTAAACAAATGTGTGTATTGGTTATTTTTAAAAAAAATTATATAAAAGTCAACCAAAAATGAAATTCCTGATCTTTAATTACCAAATTTAATAGGAAAAGCATACAAAAACAAATCCAAGTCTCAGGATTCAAAATCAAAAATTTCCTTTCTCCATCTTGGTACTCCACCCTTAAATGATGGCATAGTTGTTTTCTTAGACATGTGTTAGTTGGCATCTTTTACTACATTGGAAAAGAACCCTTATTCTCAGAGTGTTTCCTTCATAAAAATGCTCAGTCAAGACTGCAGGGCTGTCCAGTCAAGTACTGTAATCACTGGTCTGTTTTTTTAAGCTTCCTCCTTCCCAAAACAGAAACCCTATAACAGCTCTTTGTTTTCTACGTATCTCCAGCAGAGCAGCTATTTTGAAAGTGAATTAATGGTAGAAAAAGAGAAGTTAACTCTAAAAATTTTTCCTACAGACTTCTGAAATTATGACATTTCTGAAATTATGACATTTCTGAAATTATGACTTATTTCTGAAATTAAATTTAAGCAATCACATTACATTATGACCAATCCTTGATGTTTTTGATGATTTTTTTAATTTTATTTTGGCCAAGGTTTCAGATCTTGCTACTAAGTAAGTTAGATTATTGAAATATGAATATAAGATAATTTTTTTTCAATACTTGCAGTTTTAAAATCTAACTGGAAGAACTAAAGTCAAATAAATACTAAATCAATAATAGATCTGACCTGTTATTCCTACATCACAGAATTTCAATATGTTATAATTGATTCTTTCCATCAAAAACAATTGATGTATCAATAGGTATTGTTAACAAGGGTTGTATTTGTTGAGTAATCAAAAGAGAATACTTGTTATCTTCAAAAGACAGTTCAGTTTTTTTTAATAGTTCGAACTTCTTAGGTTGAAATCATCAACCAGTATTTATATATAAATGACAACTGACAGGAATTTACATCTTATATAAAACATTTCTAGTATTACATAAAAGTAAAATAAACTAAAACTCTTAAAAAATAGAGAACAATAGCTATGGCCTCCATGCAAGGTAGTCTGGTACCAATGATAATTTCAAGTGCCCTCTTATTTCAAAGTTGACAAAATATTAGTGGTGTAGTAATATTTTTTTTAAATTTGAAAAAAAAAAAAAAAAACTTGTATAGTCAAATTTTTAAAAGAATGACTGCTGCTTAAGTGTGGGTTTCTTTAAACAGAGGTTTGCTTTTGTCACACCTTAAATATCACAGCCCAGTTTATTTTCTACTTAATATTGGAGTTGGTCGGTTTGACAATTTAAGTTTTGGTATCAGTTTCCGGTTTTGTTTTCCTTGATACCGCGGTTTTCAATTCAGTTTTTAATTTAGTATTTTTGCTTCACTTTCTTGTGTAATGATAGCATTTCCAGTTGATATCTTATTTCATTTGAGATTGATAAATTTGCAACTTAGTCCATTCAACTCACAATATGTCCAAGCTTAAAAATATTCATAGCTGGAAAGAAAAGAAAAGAATCTTTCTAAATATGTAATTTGTATGTGCTTCTATTCATTGAATTTTTTTTTACAGCAAGTTAAAACGGTATTGCTTCAACCAGCCAAAAATGTGAAATGATTTTTTTTTTAAAACTAAATTTTTAATGTTACTTTGTTTCACAAAATCAAAGTGACAAATCTTTATCAATATTCTTGAAATTGTACACTGAATTAGAAGACAACTTAAACTATAACTAGGAAGATGTTCATTTTTTCTCTGCCCCAAGGAAGCAAATTCCTTCAAAAATTATAAGAAAAAAAGAAAAAAAAAAAAAATGGCAATTCTTTTCTGGTATGCCAGTCAACTATTATTGGGGTTTTGCAAATAAATTTCTTCTAAACAAGGAAAATCAATGAGTTATTTTTCCCCTAAATAAATTTGTTTTTATCTAGCAAATGCACCTAAAATTAAATTTAAAATAATTAAAAGCTTTTAATTTAATTTTTAGAATGTTTAGATTTCCAAATCTGCAAGTATCACCTGTTCTTTTTTAGATACACATTTTACAATCAAAATTAAAAATTATTTTAATCATTTTGGTATAATCTTATTTAAGTGTATCATTCGCCAGATAAAACTATAAAGATATTTGTAAAAATAAAATGAATTAATTTTTCTTGATTAGAAGAATTTTATAGGCAGAACAGTGGCTAAAAAAGAATAATTTTTACTTTGGGTTTAAAAAAAAAAATGATTGCAGTTTTGAAAATATACACATCTTAAAACTGAGATTAAAACTTACTTTATTTTTTTCATATCTAATTTTATGTGTATTCGCTAGATAGAAACAATTTTATTTGTAGAAAACAGAGACTCACATATCTGGAAATATACACATCTTAAAAGTGAAATTAAGAACTATTTTAATAATTCTTAATATCTAATTTAAGTGAATTCCCTAGATAAAAAACAAATTTATTTATAAAAAAAATCTTCATTCATTTTTCTTGTTTACAACAACTTTATTTTATGATTGGTGTAACTGGCTTACTAGAAAACCCTTACAAAAAATCTGACTTCATAAAATTTAACACTAAGACGAAACTGGCAACTATTTTTTTATTTTTTTTACTTGCTATTTTGTTGTTAACTTAATTTTACCCCAAAAAGTTTGTTTCTTGGGTTTTTTTTTTTAAACTGAAACAAATAGATTTCACTTTCAGACAAGTCGTATTTTCTTATTTTTCTTCATTTCTTTTGTAAACAAATAAATTTCACACTTTTCTTAAAACTAGTCAATTAAATGTTTTTAACATTTTTGTTCAATCTTTTTCTCTTAGAATGGTATAAATGTTAATAAAAGTTAATTCTATTAACATCTGAAAGTCTTTTTAAGTAGTGTTTCTTTGGATATGGTGACTCAGTAGAGATATACAAACTAAACCAAAAAAAATCAGTTTCTCAGTTAAACCACACATCTCTACTTAATATGATTGAAATTTTTTTTTTTTTAAAACAAGAGAGTAACAAAGCCTATACTATTTTAACTTGGCTGTTATAATTTTTGCTAATCATAAATAAAAATGAAATCCAAAATATTTATTCAATGTTTATTCAAAAAATCAGCTGTTTTTGTAAAAGGTATACTCAAATTTTGAACATCAACAATTCATTGAAAAATGAGAATGAAAATAGGAAATATTACAGAAAGAATTGATGCTATTAGACTATTCTACCTTAAAAACATCAAAGTTAAACAAGTGAATATTTGATTCAAGCCACACTCCTGATAAAACCAACTTTTACAGAGGTTTAGAACAGTCTGCAAATCAAAATTTAGCTTTCCTCTCATCAAACACTCCAATAAGATTTATATATAAAGTTTATCATTCTGATACAAAAACTTAAAAGAAATATAAGCAGGCCAAGCCAAACACTTTATTTTATGCATTTCTTCCTAACTTTGTGATTTTACCTTCTTCATAAAGGGAGAAATACACACAAACAACTGAAAGCAATGCATATGAAAATATTTACAGAACAGATTTCTGTCAACTTCTACTAAGCACTTAGATTCTATAAAGAGAAGATCTGCATAGCACATGCCAAAATGAAATGCAAATTTCAAGTGAAATATACCAACTATCTTTTACCCACAATGTATTTAAACAACATCCTATATAAATAGTTATATCTTCAAGTGCAAAAGACTGTGATAGAGTGATATATGAAACATTTCATATAAAAAAGTTAATTTTCCCCTCCAATAAATCAAAAAATTATCAAAAACAAAATAAATAAAACTGAATAACTGATATTATTTCAAATTTTAGCATTCAATATAAGTGATGCAAGTTCTTAAAAAAAAAATCTTTAATTGATAATCTGATACTGCAAATGATTCCATTTTTTTTTTCTGAAACTATCAAATTGGGCCTTTTGGAAATTTGAAATAATAGTTTCAAGCCATTACTGATAAAATATGCCTAAAATATGAAAGGACAAGTTACTACTAAACCAACTGAATCATATATATTTGATAGAAAATCATGAAGAAAACAATTTAACATCAGTTTTAGTTACTTGAAATAAACTCCATCTTGTTATTAAAACAGAATTAATTAAATAGTGAATAAAACAAAACTGATAGAGTCTATTAATCAAAACTACATAAAATGGTAACCAGTAAAGTTTTCTCTTAAAGAAAATAAACATTTTCTTTTAACATGCTCTATATACCACTCATTTCTATAACAATTACAGTCCAAATAAATACACAAATGACAAGATTAGGCTATACAAAAGTCAACAAATGAGTATAACATAGTAAAATTCTTATAAGAACTTCATTATTAGAGTATCAAAGGTTTTTACACTCACATAAATGATTAGCAGCTTAGATATCATGGCCCAAATTATGACAAACTAAATATCAAATAAGTCCCTTTGCAAATGGAAATTATATCTATCAAACATGAAACAAATATATTTTGCTGTTGTATAAATTCTTCTGTTAATTTATCAATTCTAATAATTCATTTTTTTTTTCATTCTGAAGGAGTAAAAGGAAAATTGTGAACTATGACTATTAAAGTTTTAACCTCAAACTTCTTTCCTGCTGTAGTCAAAAGCTATGATCTACCTGCTAATAGGTTGATATAGATGCATAAACTATCCTAATAAAAATTGCGTTAACAGATTCACCTTTGTGTACAAAATTAAAATAGGAAAGACGTTTTTGTTTTTTTCATCTTCCATCGGATGAAAACAAAAGAAATATTATCAAATTATTACTAATAACTTTAAACAATGGTTTCATATTAAAGTTTAAATTAGTTTAATACTAGTAAACAGTCTCAAATTCACAGAGCTGTATGTCCAAATAGCCGCAAATCCACTCATCATCAGCTTCTGTCCTCTTTTTCAGTCATTGACTTTAATATGCATTTGGTAACCAGTATATCTGGGTTATTCCATCAAACTCGTAGGTAGCACATCAGGGTTATTCCATCAAGCATTTTCTTTTATAAAAAACAAAACGAGTCGGACCCAGTATTTATTTGTAGCATGGAGCCATTGGCATCGGCAGGTGCAGGTTTTCAGCCCTTTTGAAAGCAAGTGGATCTCTTCTGCACAGACATACAGTACACATTTAATGATTTTTTTTTTAAACCAAGAACAAATTGCTCTTCAGTTATGTCTAGATTCTCTGACCATTTCCAGGTTTTCACCTTATTATATTGTTAACCAAAAGATTTCAAACAAAATCGTGAATAATTTTAGCTTTTTTAATTTGTACTTGATTTAACAGTGAGTAGAACAAATTTCAAATACAAACTATTTTTTTTAGAAAGATTTCAAATTGTTTACAATCAGTTTACATTTGACAAGATTTTAGGAACTGTATAGAAAAAAAGTTAAGATGGAATAACTGGATGAGGCTAAACAAACCAACAAAACTAAGTGACTGAATGAAGACTTATTTACTTACAATTGCTTACAAAAACTTAGAAAACCCTGTAATTATATAGCATTGTTTAAATTATTGATGTATTTTGAGTTTTCTTGAATTTACAAAACAGTTCCATTTTTTTTCTATTATTTTCATTAAAAATTTCAGAGTTAAGCATCTTATTAAATCTTACAAACACTTTTGTTATCTGCTAATTTTTAATTCAATATAGAAAATTTCTGATGTTCAGAAAAATACAATTATAGAATTGAAATATACAGACAAGTGTTATAAGGAGATATATAAGCAAGTGAAGATATTAAAATCTACTGGTTCAAAAATCTGTTCAATATGCAGCTGATGAAAATTTGTAATACTGAAGTGTTCAAAGTAACCTATAAAAAGTTGCAGAGGTGACCAAATACTTCTCACTGCAAACCAACTTGAAGATCAACTCTCTCTAATGGAAACAGTTTCATCTGATACAGTGAATTGTATTCTGAAAAAGGATCTTGGTCTGAAGGTTTGTTAGAATTAAAAAAACAAAAAATCAGCCATGACAAAGAGCTATTTGTTGAAGCACAAGAAATTCTATAACAGAACAAAAAAATTGGACTATAAAGAATTAGAATCAAAGATAACATAATCTGATGAATATAAATGCAAGTTTTACCTTTTTGAAAATATGTATTAAGACCACAATGATTAAACTCAACTTGTCAACAGTTCACACAGCCAATAATTATAACATCTTAATCAAGTTTCCATCACAATGGTAGAAGATTGTATTTTCTACCACTAGAAGTGACTATGAATTCAGAGAGGTACTTGATTGTTTTAGTGTCACATCTACCATTTATGCAATTAGGAAACAGTACAATTTTAATGCAGAATTGTGCTCCATGACATACTAATACACATGTAAAACAATGGTTTTCAAGGATTATGAGATTCTAACTCTCTACAATTCAATGGAATTAGACTGAAGGCAGTGATGAAAATAATTTTGAAAAATAAAAGCAATATACTTTCCTTATAAATATTAACTTTTTAATTTCAGTTAATACATATTTTTTTTACCTAATAAGTTTCTTCACAGAGAATAACGATATTTTTAATTTGAAAAATGAATAAAAATAAAATGTTTTGAATTAAGGTTTCCTAACTTTTGTAAGACACTGTTTATGTATATCTCCATATGTGTTTCTCTGAGTTTGTTTTTAAAGCTATCTCCGACTAAACAGGCTGGGCATGACTACTCGACCTTGACCTTGTTAAAACGCATGTTAAATCAAGGAAGCCAATGGTTGCAAACACATTCTTACTTGCCTCCTCTCTTAATATTCTATATTTACTCACTTATCTTTTTTGTTCAGCACACCCTCACATAAGAAAGAATCAATGAATTGTTTTTCAAAAAGATATTTTTCTTCCTCACAAAAGTATGAGCAAAGAACCATTCATACAATTTTATTTAAAATTAATGAACTGGACTAAAATGATAATAAACACATACAAATAAAAATAATTTCATTTTTAATATTTCAATTTAAAACTATCTGCTAATTAATATAATTTTTCTCAAATTCCTCATTTCACTTTATGGAATTTCATAACTTTGTAAATAAATATCTAAATTGATATACAGTATACTCATGTTAGTTCACGTTTCAGCCCTAGCATTCATCAGATGTTGGAAGCTATTTCAAAAGTTTAAACTAAACACTTTATTCAATCTATGAGAGCAGATATTTTTTTCATTTTGATTTCCATGCAAGTTAATAGTCACTTGTCTGTTTCTTCCTGTAGTCTTGGTTCAAGAATGAAAGAATCAAACTTCAGTGCCTTTACCCTTCTCCAGAACAGGTAAGTAACATACCTTTGCCCAGCCCATTTACTAAATCTGTCAAATTGTCCAACTAGCCATCATAATTTTCCTCCTCTCCTACTTACCTCTGTAAGCTGTCCACTCCCCACAAATGTCTCAAGGCACCCGCTCCTAGCTTTTTATACTGTCTGCTTACCCACAATTTTTATTGCTTCCTTGAAAAGTATTTAATCTAATCTTGTTCAGGTAACATTTCCTTTCTCCAAGTAAATAAAAAAAGATTCTTCCTCTCCTCTGTTTTCTTCAACTACACTTCCATTGAAACAGAGTATATGACTTTTCTGCATTACCCAACCCAGTGATTAAATTGTAACTGCCAGGAAGTCAGATATCTTAACATCTTCACCACTAGGCTATGTATCTCTTTGACAATTCAGTCGTATCATTTTGGAGCCTTAAATCTAATGTCTGTATTCAGGTGGTGGAATGTTTGAGTGTCCTTTTCTTTTTAATCCAGTTCTTGGTCATGTTCCATTCTGAGGGTGGGGGTTTGATTAAAGAGAGATATCACAAAGTTTTTAACTATTTTTGAATACTACTCTGATGTATGAACCACAGATGTTTGATTTTTTTCCAGTATGATAGACTATTAGATTCTTTTTTATCCTAAAATCTTCTATTCCTGTTTATAAAAGCTGATGTTATGCTTACAGGGTAGTTGCTTACCTTGAAGTATGTTGATCTCTTGATACTGTATGGCTGGTGAGAATTAAAGTTCAGGTTGTGATAATAAAATACCATTCTAATTATCTCCCCTTATATAACTCTCCCTAACTAAGTACATAGGTGCTTTTTTTTTTTAAATCAATTCACAAAGTGATAATACCACTGGGTTACAAGGAGTGAAAGAGAATAAGAAGACTTTGTAAGGAAAAGGACAAAGGAACAGGATTCAGAATGACAGAAGATGGCAACTGACATTGTATTTAAATTTGTGAAGAATGTAGGTGTCAGGAAAAAGACATTTGAAGAAGTTCCACAGGCGAGAACTGCAAGAAAAGGAACTATTAAAAAAGAACTGATAATTGCATCTAGCTAGTTCAACAGTAAACTGGTGAAACCTTGTTTTACCCCTCTATTAGCCAGCTTAAATTCATGCAGTCAAGTCACTAAAAAGAAAAGCATCAGAACAATTACCATGAAAATATTTGTAGAAAAGATAGAGACAAGCTACATCAAATCACTGAAGTCAAGATGCCAGCATGAAATCAATTGTATTACAAAATTTTGGCAAGAATCTTGAGATATACTAGTATAGTAGAAGCACTAAATCTATTTCTTTTCTAGGCTATTTTGATTAAATTAGTATTTCTAAAGATTAAATTTTTTTTATATGTGATGATTAGTTTTTATTCCACATCTCTTTAAATTATGCCACTATTTCAATGACAAACAGCAATTTTCTGTAATTTCAAATTTGACAATTTCATAGTAATGTTTATTTCAAATTAGTTTGACAGTTTGGACAAAATTAAACATTTTTTTGTCCAAACTATCAACTGGAGTTGCTGTTGCCATAGCTATTCTTATTTTCTTAAGAAAAATTAACTGAAATAATAAAAATAAACTTTATATATATATATATATATATATATATATATATATATATATATATATATATATATATATATATATATATATATTCAAATTTTGCTAATTTTGTTTGTCCATAAAATATTAAAATAAAACTTTTTAATGGTTAATTATGAAGTATCACTACAAACTTACTGAAGAAAACTTTAAAACACAATTTGAATAATTTAACTGGAGTTAAATTTTTGTTTTTATTTGAAAGATAACAGCTTAAAGTTAATTTGTGAAAAAAAAGTCTCATAAAAATCCAGTATTTGTATTTCACTTAAAATAAATTAGTAAAATTAAGAAATATCTGACTGGATTTTCTAAAAATAATACTTATTTTTTTGCTTAAAATACAGCAAAAACAATGTTTATTTATGCATGGTTACTTGTGAGCTATTAACCTTATAACCATATTAACTTTCTAAATGTTAACATCCAAAAATGGTATGAAACTTTATATTTTTCAATTCTTAAAACCCATCTTCATATAATAGAAAAATCCTTTAGGAGGAATTTCAAAATTATAATGAAAAATTACAAGTACATTTTTTAAAAATAGACATTCAATGTAGATTTTTTGTGTCAAATGTGAAAGAAAATATTTTAAATTATGCAAGTACGAACTTGCAATAAAAATGTTTTTCGAGTTTTATTAAGTTATTTTTGTAAGGTTCATGACAAACTTTCTGTATGTTCACAGTTGAATTTGAATATATATTTTTTTTTTTATTCATATAACATCTTCAAGAATTTTCTTTTATGTCAGTGTAAAAGATTTTCTCAAATACTCTCAAAATTTTAATGTGTTAATGATATTTGAAAGTTGGGGTGGAACTGGCAACATTTCATCGATCAACATCAAGCATGCTCAAGTGCAACCAGATCACAGCTTGGATGGAAGAAAAATCATCAACTGAGTGGCAATCAGTTATTGGTATTTCAAGAAAGCATACAGAAACATTTGTGACAAAGACATAAGCAACAAGAAGTACTTCTGAAAGTTCATGTACAGGAAAAGAATGCTAAAAATGAAAGGTCAAAAAAGGAAAAAGAGTGTCAAGCTGCTGCTGAGAAACATTAACTCTGTCATCAAGCATGGTGGTCCTGTGAAGCCTATTAAAGATGTACAACAATGAGTGAAAATAAACTGCTATTTGCAAGTGCTTGATGACAGGAAAATCAGTTGATTCATCTTCACCTATAAGACAAAGGAAAGAAGAAAAGGCACTATGTGATTCTGAGTATTTAAATCACTCTAGCAGTCGTGATGAAGAACCACTTCAAGTGACCTTTAAATACAGGCACCAAGGCCAATGGGCTGTAGTATATTATGATTCCAACTTTTATATTGGCCAAGTCATGCATATTGCATATCCATTCAGTGCTGTGATAAAGTTTTTAGCTCAAATGATTATTTCTGATGGCCTTTGTCAGAAGTGGAATCAACATTTGTCTTCAGATACTACTTTGATGTAATGCCAGTTTCATGTGATGGCTGGATATGGAGTGCTCCAGAAATATTAGCCATGTGAGAGGTTTATGAGGAAATTCAATCAGCAAATTACCACTAGGAGAGGAAATGAAGTAGAACCACTGACAATGTTCAGAAAGTCTTTTAGATCAGTTTAAAACAGAAGTTTAAGGGTTAGGTTAACTCAAACCCATTATTATCAAGTATTTGTTCTCCTTTTTGTAAAACAAATTTCTAAGTTTTGTAGTCATTACTGTCCTGTTTTTGATTAGTTGAAAATTACATCATTTCACAAAATAATAATTATGTAATTTTCTAAAATAATATACATATATTACAAAAAGTATTGATATAGTAAAAATGTCAAATTCCCCAAACTAATAGTTTCAAAGTTTCAGGTATATACCTCCAATGGATACTATTTTATGGCAAGCATGGTATACTTTTGACTTGTTTTTACCTTACTGTTAAATTGTGCTTCTTGCAGTTTTTATTTGGTGTAAATATAGGTGTTTTTATTGAGGAATTACTGAAAAAAGATTCCTATCTGTTGTTCTATGAAGTATAGGAAGAAGTTGCAAGGCATTAACTTTTGAAATAAAATTTTGATCGGTCAAATTTGCCCTTCTGTGTCATTTTTTAGGATTCTGTTTCTGAGAACAAAATTTTCCCAATGTTTAGGCTGGTCTGATCTAATAATTGATTCTTTAGCATTATCTTTCTTTTACTTCAAGATTGTAAATGTAATGTCATATAGGTAATGATTATTAACTTGTTTGAAGCCTGCACCTTTAGATATACACTGTTAAAATTGGCTTTTTGTCCAATAGCACATGAAACAAAAATTTGTATGAACTTTGAAAGGTCCTTTGTTGCTAATTAAGCTACCAAGATGTATTTAGTATAATTTTTTATTGTTTGTTAAGATCTTTATGTCTGTATTAAAGATTTTTTTAGATATATTAAAAATGTAATTTTCATTTGGGATACCTACTAATAGAGGTAAAGCTCCAGTACACAAAAATTCAACAGCCAAAAGAGAGACAAGATACATCTCTCTAAGGGATGGGGCTCATGCAGGAAATGAATTTAAACCATTAACCACTCCAGAATTGTGATAACTGTTCCCAGAACATCACCAAGAAACAACCCTACTGATATTGCTCACTGAACACCTCATATAGACCATCTCAAGGCATCAAACTTAGAACCTTTACCATATGACACTAGTCTGGATAAACAGTCAGTACTTCAGAAATTGGCTCATTCTGATACCAGCATATCTTCAAGAACTGAAAAATGGTGAAAGTGCTTCAGTCTGAAGCCCCTAAACCCAAAGCCCCAAGACATCATCAAAATCTAGAGAAAATTTAACAGAAAGATGAGTCACCTCAGTGATCCAAAAGGACCCACATGATGCCTGGTCATTGGGAAGACTTTATCCTCTACGAATAAATAAAACAGTGAAAGAGAATGTTTATAATAAAAGACCATTCTAATTATCTCCCTTTATTTAACTAAGTACATCTCGAAACAAAAGTGTCAGCCTGACACCATATTTGTACATCTAATCAAGCTGAATAAAGCTTCCCAAGCAACACTGTTTTACTTTATTCACTGTGTGGGTATTGTTCAATGAATGTTGGCCTATGATATACAGATGTTTTTAGCCCATACTCTACAAGATATTAGTACATTCAGGAAGGCCATATGATCTGCTTCTTTTTTCATGTGAACAGTATAGAAAGTATTAGTATTTACACATCTTCCCTAGGCCAGAGTATGAAAGGGTCATGTATGAATCTAAGCCACATTACTAGCTTTAGTGGTGACAATCTTACAGTGATTTTGGGTTAAAATGTTAAAACAACCAAAATGATTATACTAGCCCAAATGTAATGATGAGGATTCCTAATCTCAAAATTTCTAATATAAATTACAATGAATCAAGTTCTCATAAAATTTACAATCGTTCCAAAATTGCTCAAAATTAGAAACCCAAAATTAAATAAATTATCAGTTATTTTGCCCCTTTAGATAAAAGTGGGTAATTCAGGTAATTTCCAATACAGAGACTAAAATAAAAGTAGGACAAACAGCTTAAAGTATGTAATCACAAAACTTCCAGATGTTCAAACATTTAAATAGGATTCATTTGGTTTTTTAGAAATGAAGTTAAAAATGGTCATTGCTTATATGCATGTGTGTATTTAGTTAGATTTAGTCAATCATTAATACAAGTATGATTCAAGATGATAAACAATATTTTTTTTATTTTTTTTTAATTTATATTTAAGAGTATACATGTCTAGATCCAATGAATATAAATAAATATTTCTCATACAGTACTTTCAACTGTACTTCAAGTTATTATACAGTTTTATTCTGAGCTTGATAATCTTGAGAGCACTTGTCAATTTTAACTTGGGTTTAGTAAAATATGAATTAACATTAAGAAAATGAATATAAATTATTACATTTACAAGATATAAATGAAAAAGAATAACTATCATTTAAATACTTACAAATAATAAATCCATTGTTCACACATTTTACCACTTTCTCTCCTAGGTTAATTTATCACTTGTCAACATTCAGTGCAATTCGTGCACATATTGACCACCACATCACAAACAACAAAAATACAACTATCAATATAAAACAAATAAGTGGATAATACCAAAATACTATACAGAATCCACTGAAAGGGAAGACTTAAAATTCTAGAAACCATTATTATACAAATAAACAACCCACACTAAATAAAATATTTTTTACCACAGGTATCTTGAAGAGTGCATAAAATATTTAATGCGTGTAGAAAACAATAATATGAGAAAGTATTTGATACATGCTTTTCCAGTACAATCAAGTTCACTTTAACCTTGACACATGACATCACTTTAGACAGATTCAAATTCCACTTCTGTAAAAATGCCAGGTTGTAGCCAATGGAATCTTGCCTGCCACACTGACAACACCCAGATCTTGATAATAACTGGAGATAGTGAAAAGTGCTTGAAAATACAGAACAAATATGAATTTCAAACAGTTTATCTACAATTTTGATCCCAAATTGATCGAAAATAGGAAATATATAATAAAAAAAGTAAAGAGACTTATAATTGGATATATAAATGTGAGCTTGTCAACTCATGAGAAATAATTTTCAGACAAAACCCCAATATCTACTGTTATCACATAAAATGATGCCCATGCATCAACTTTTAACCATATAAACAAAATGAAATGAAAAGTTAAGAAAATTTCTATCACCATAATTGACATTTCAAATCTGTATATCTAGCAAAATAAATACCAGCCTATCCACACACACGCTACTCTAATTAAAAGAGAAAACAATTCACTATGACAAAAATGTTTAAAAAGTGCTTTAATTGCTAGATCAGTCACAGTGAATGTGCATCCAAGTTTTTACGTTTCACCATTCTTGGAAGATCTATTATCAGTGTTGGATATTTAATAACAAAAGTGATGGAAACAAAAACAAAAAGAATCAAAATAAAATCAGCTAGACTATATACCTGAAAGACAAATTTTTTTAAATTTTCAAATTTAAAATTCTCAGTGTCTCTCATTCATGCACCTGTATAGTCACACTAAAGTAAACAAACTTAGTCTGATGAAGTCCTAAAGGATGAAATGCATCACATGAAAACTTTTTACATTTTGTCATGCATCTTTTCCTCCAAAACTCACATCATTGCACAGTAAAAAAAAAATCATAATCAAAAATCTATTCAATGGATGACCTAAAAAGGACACAGTACTACCTAATAACAATATAGTGCTTGAAAAACATTTTGAAATCAGTCTATAATATCTATAAGTCAGCAGTTTATTAAAGATATGAAAAAGTTTACAAAGAAATAAGAAATACTTGTCATTGACAATTGTAAAATATATACAAAAAATATTTTAATCTAAAAACAAAAAATACAACTGTCAATAAGCATATGTTAAGATCAAAATACTAAGGTATATAGATGTACATACACCAACAGACTAAATGACAATGGAGAGAAAAAAAGGATAATTTTACATAAATTTTTCAAAATAATCTCCTATTTGAATTTCTGGGATGAGGAGTTATTTACACACAGACTATTGTCCTTGCCATTATTATTATCACTGTCATTTGCTGCTTGTCACTTTTGACTGCATTCGCTGAAGCTCATCTTTTCTTTAGCTGCAGTCAAGCATAACTAGCAGCAACAGTCTAAGTAGCAGGCAGATTATGTTTAAGGTATTCTCAGAATTGTTCAATAGGACACAGATCAAAGCATTGGTTTGTGAATTTGGTGACAGAGCAATTGTGAGTTCAATCCCTGTAGAAACTAGGTTAGCAACACTTATATCTATAGACAAGGTCAGCAGAACCAGAACAATCTACCTTCATAGGTTAAATAAAAGGTTTAGTTCAAAATTCCCTGAAGGTTAACTGGATCAAAAAGTATGTGATAAAGGCAGGATGGCACAACGGCCAAAACATTGTGATAACAAAAATGCAAAGTTTCTTCATAGATTATAGACATTTAAGATAATAGAGTGAAAATATCATATCAATATTCACCTAATAACTGTGTCAGGCTACAAACCTATTGATCCACTATTCTAGCTTTCATAAGTCATATCGATATTAAACAATTCTAATGCCATCTGTCATAAGAAAGAAATCCTAATCATTAACTTAAATGTAATTTTTGTTAGAAATTACAAGATGCACATATCCCTTAATCAAACAAAATCTGTTTCAACAAAAAACTATAAGTAATTAATTATTAGATATTTTATGTAATAACTCATTAATTCTGAACTTGACACACAAAGTCAGCAAGAATGAACAGTTTCAGTAAAAATTTATTATAATAATTCAATAGCTTATATATATATATATATTGCTGAATAATTTTCTTTTTCAGTAAGAACTACTAATAAAATGGAGTGGTTGAACAGTTTACTTAAATTGCAACCTTTCTTATTTTCTCCTAAAATTTCCATTTCAGTATTAAAGTTTTTAATCCTTTGTACCATTTTTTGTAAAAAGTGATTTATATAAAACAAATGCAAAGATAAAAACTAGGTCATGGGTCATAATGACATGTGTTATGTATATTTAGCACAAAATTTGGATATTTTTTTTGTTTTATTTTTAAAAAAAATAATTTTACAAATAGAAATATTTCATCATAATATGCAGAAACTGGACAGAATAAAATCCAGTTTGGTACAGAAGGATTTAAATAATTCCCTGATTAGAAAAAGCATAAATTGACAATGTCAGAATTATTAATGTTTAATTACAAACTTTTACAAAACTAGTTTTAAAATTCCATATTACATTTCTTCTATGTGTCAAGTTTAAAAACAGATTTTGAATAATTTTATCAATCAAGGTAGAGCTGTCAAAGGAAATCAACTACCCAAGTTATCAACGTTCTAATTTCAAACACTGAGATATTGTTATGGTAATTGCAGTGGTAAGAGGAAAAATGAATATGATGTAGGCAGAAAACTGGATGACAGAGAAGTTTTCAAACTCAATATGTGCTATAAAATAACATGCTGACATGTTAAGCATTTTAAGTAATCTTCTCTTAAATCCTATTTAACAAACAATACTGTCTTTTTGTTGCTTTTTCTGAATCTGCAGAAAAAATATCTTCAAAAGTCATTAAATAAATCAGTAAAAGAAAATTACTAACAAGCAAAGTCAACTAAAAATTATTATTATTTTTTTAGATACTGCACTTTAATCTTAATAAAGTTAATAATTAGATATTGCTGTACTGCAAAAATGGTCTCAAACTTGACAGATTTTAGAATCAATGAAAACATGTGAAGCAAAGTTTTTTTTGTTTTTTTTTTTATTCTGAAGTTAACTCTTACACAAATGTAGTTATCACAACTACTTCTTGCTGCAAAATTATAGTAAAGAATCCAATGAAATGTATTATATACTTATTTTTCAAGAGTTTAAAAGTTAATGAATATTTGTAAGAAATATCCAAAAATCAACTATGCTAATTAAAAGTTGAACAAATGGCTAGAATCAATTTCAACTCAAATGACCAATAAAACAAGCAAAAGGCTGAAAAAATTCCTCAGTGAAAATTCCAAAAATATACAGATTTTATAAAATGAAAGAAAATATGAGTATTCATAGTTATAAAATATATAAAGGAAATTTAGAGTAGATCTTAACCAATTAATGCCCAACATAAAAAAAAAAAATTTCTGGTATTATAAAAATTCAGTACTAATTACGGATTTAACCATTTCATTAAATGTAATATAGAAACAAAGATTATTTTTTAAAAAGTTAGATGTACAAAGCGCATACAAAAATATTTTTTAAAATACCATTTTTTTTACATTAAGACATGCAACAATGAAATCAAAATCAAGAAATGTCATTGTCTTAAAATAAATTGAGAAAACCTGGGATATTAATTTTCCTTGGTTTATTTTAAACTTAAATGTAAAAAATTTGAAAATTCTAGTTTTATTAAGTTTGTTTATATAATCAACTATGACAGAAAGTAAATAAAGCTAAACTCAGATTAATGAATAAAAAAATAAAGTTAAAATATTCAGATGAAATAATTACAATGTTAAGACAGTATTAAAAAAAAAAAAAAAAGACATTTACTTATGAATTCATTCTGTTCTGAAAATAAAAAAAATATTAGTATCATTTTAGCACTAACAATTAAGTTATAAATGAACAAATTATACAAATTTTTGTATATATATATATATATATATATATATGGAAAATTGAAATTTTATCAAGTTGTAATAGTACAATTAGAATCTAAATTATGAAGCTCCTGAAATAAGTATTCAATCTTCAAATTAATTTTTGAGAAAAATGATGCTGTAAAGTCAGAATATAACTATTAAAAAAAAATAAAAGTCAAGAGTATTAGTTCTCTCAAGGATACATGTTACATACAAATTGCTAGTTTTAAAAATATACTGCCACTTTTTCACACAACTAAAAAAATAAAGAAAAATAGAAAGAAATAATAATAGAAATAATAGGAAAGTGTGTGTGTGTGTGTGTGTGTGTGTGTCATTTGTACAATACCAATAAGTTTGTGTAATTTTATACACCCTATAATTCGACACAATTGTGATACAGGAAAAGAGAATAATTACCCAAACAATTATAAGTTTTGGACAAAAACTGCCTTAAAGAAAGAAAAAAAAATGGAACATAGATAAGGAAAATCTCTGGAAGTAATATAAACACTACATGTACATCACACAAATGCAGACATTTATATACAAGTTTTCAGTTGTAATGACAACAGCATCCCATTTATGTAAACCAATAACTTATTTATAACATAATATATATATATATATATATATATATATATATATATATACATATGTGTGTGTGTGTGTGTGTGTGTATATATATATATATACATACATACACACACATTTATAGTCTAGGCTAGCTGAAACCTCTACCCACTTCATATTCAATTCCAGCAGGCAAGAGTACAAAAGTAAGAGTAAATTTCTTGGCACATATTGCAACACTTTGTATGTTATTAAGTTCAGTTGATGACACAAACCACAAGCGTTAATACTATGAAAAGATCTCAAAAATAAATTTTTCACACATTAGCACACATCTTTTCAATAACACACAATTTCTCAGATGAAATAACTAAGCAAGTGAACAAGGTTACACACACACACACAACATCTAAATATGATGTAAATTTATTTTACTTGTGTAAAAAAAAATACAAAATGAAAATGTGCAAGTTTCTACTCAGTCCTCAAACTTTCCATAAAGTTAGCTAATTTAAAGTCAGTTTCATTTCAAAATGAAATTTTTATTTTTAATTTCTTTTTAAACACTGTTAATTCACTTATTTAATATTATAAGTTATTAATTTAATAATTATCATCAAAATTTTGTAATATAAATGAAATCATTGAACTGTTTGGTGATAATTGAAAACAAAACCCTGTAATACTGTGGCAGTCTTTCAAATTTCCTCAATCAGCCTCACAAAAGCCTCTTAAAGTTAAGGGCTCACTAGATTTATTAAACACTAAAGTATGCTTTTGTGCCTTTCAAATAGTGTAAGACTTGTTTGGCTCTTATCAAGTGATCCATGGTTGGATTCGCTGAATATTGTGACAATTTTGTTACCACGTAATATATACCTGGATGAGTTGTAGTCATAATATATATATCAAGCTATCATCTATTTCTCAGTAATATTTTCCATCTGCTGGTTCAGCAATGCTTTTGTCCAGTATATCGATATCTATTTCACAAACCATTGATCGAGGTTTACAATATTGCATTCAAAATTTGGCTAGAATCTTTTCAATATATATATTTTTTTTTTTTATCTCTATGGAGTTATTTTTAAGCGTAAATTGTATACCTAGAAAGAAAGCTGTCCAAGATCAGTCATTTTGAATTGTTCATTTAAACATGTTTTTACATTAACACAGAATTGCAACTTGCAGCAATGAGTATATTATCAACCCAAACAATCATAATCAGTATTGTATTTGAAGTGTTTTTTGTTTTTGTTTAAATGCAAGAGTCAGTTAAGAAGCAGGAGAAACCATGACTAATTAAACATATAAGTAATTTTGCCCACTTTATTTAAGTCCGTATAATGACTTTTTAGTCACCATACAAGTTTGTCAATGTTGTTTCTAGTAATAGTATAGCCCTGCTGAATTTATACTTTGCAGTCAACCAGCACTTTTAAGTATGCAGTTTTTACATACATCTGGTGGACAAATAATATTGAATAGCCAATTAATTGCATTAAAGTCCTTACAGATGGTAAACGTGCTGTGAGGGAGTAAGTTTCATTATAATCTATTCTAGTTTTTTTGTGAGTAACCTTTCACAAGAAACTGAGTTTTGAACTATTGTTTACTAGTGTTATTAGTTTTAATAGGGTAAAACCACCAACTCCCAGTAACAGTTTTACCAGATGGGAGCTTAGTCAATTCATATGTATCACTCAGTCTCAGAGAGTTTATTTCTTCTTCTATGGCCTCGTGCCATTTCATAGAGTCATTTGAAGTAATAGCTTCAATGTAAGTATCACATATACATTTTACTGAACAGCAATAGCCTATAGTCAGATTTACCACATCATCCAAATTCTTAACAATCTTTTAAGTATTCAGACATTTTTCATAACCTGCTTGGGTATCTTCTGTCGAGTAATTCCGCACTAAGATTATCTCCCATATTATCAGTCAGATCTTATTTAACTTTCTTCTTTTTCCCTCTCATGAGGATTTCTCTCCAAATAGTTGGGAAGTATTGTAGTATTTTCTTCAACTGGAAGTAAAGAATTGTCAGATACAGTAGGAATTTCAATGTTTTCAAGAAATCTTGCACACTTGATTCTTTTGATGTTCTTAATTTCTGGTATATATGCTAAATAGACAGGACTTGATTTATCGTAGCCTATGAAAATTGCTTTTTCATATTTAGTGTCCATTTTCTTTCCACCTCGTATGTAGGCATAACAAACTATACCAAATATATGCATATTACTGAGTTTAGGTTTGCAATCCATAAACATTTCGAAGGTAGTTTTTCCAGTTCTTTGACTGTAGCACCAATTTGTAATATATGAAGTGGTCAAAATAGCATATGACGACAAGAATTTTGTTAGTTTTGATTCTATTATTAGACATCTTCCCATTTCAAATAGAGATTGCTATGATCTTCCTGCAGTACCATTTTGGTGTGCAGAATATAGGTCCAATTTCTTATGTTTAATATGATTGATTAGAAGAGTTTCTAAATTTTAAGAATGTAAATTCTATGCTGTTATTGCTTCTCAGGCATTTTACAGAGCCGTACAGAGTGATGTCTGCCAAATATTTATTTGTGGCAAGAAAGATATGGCTTTTTTGTTTGAGAAAATAAACTATGATTAGACCAGAATAGTCATCGACAAAACAAAGTTTACATTTGAAGCAATTTAAAGATCTTGGGTCAATTGAGCTAGCTAAATCACAATGAACAAAGTTTTAGTTGCTAGTTTGCTGGGTAACTTATCTTTATATTGTACCATTCTGCCTTAGATACATTATTTCACAGTTTAAATTTGATTTATCAGTAATTTCCATGCCTTCCACAACTACTTATAGATTTATAATATCTTTTAAAACTGCAATTTCCAGGAATTTTATGCCACTGTTTTAGGCTACATACAGCAGTTTTGGAGACTATTGCGGTATTTTTTATAGTACAAGCGCTCATCTGTTTTTATGTCAAATTTTATGCCATTAGGGTTGATAAGTTCAGAATAATTATTTCCAAATTTTAAAGAAGCCCCCTTTTTTGATAGCAGTTTGTACTGAGAATATACTCTGTTTAAATCTAAGGATATAGAGAGCATTCTTTAAAATGCAATCCCACATATTTCTTTCTGTGTCAGTTAAAGTAACTTTAGCAAAACCTTTTTTTTAAGGCAATATTACTTGATATACTGCCATCTGCCAGTTTGATAGGATAATTTTCCAAATTAAAATCATCATAAAAACTAATAAATTTAGATTTGTCAGTAATAGCAGAAGTTGTGGCTCCACAATTACAGGTAAACCATTTTTGTTAGAAACAGTATCTAGTCCAATTGAAAATAGAAATTAATTTTCATTTTCTGAAGCATATTCAACACTTTTTACAAATTGAGCTTTCTTTTTGCTTCTGCAGATGGTACTTTATGTCCAGGTTTGCAACAAGCATGGCAGATAATATTTTTGTTTAGTGAATTGGGATTGTATCATTTTGAGGGGGGAATTATTTACTGGATAATTCCAAAGTTTACTTCGGCAGTCTGGGCTTTTATATCCTGGTTTACCACATGTAAAGCAGGTAGGAACATTATTAGTTTTTGACTTTGGTCTTTGCATTCTGAGGATCATTATGGCATTTGCACTGTCATTCTCCTCAATCATGTTTTCAGTTTCTTTGAAGCTTCGCAAGGCTACTTTAATTTCACTAAATGTTACTAGTTTGTCTTTCTGAGTAATAATAGTTGTAAATGGTTTCAATTCAGATGGAAAGCCTTTTAGGACTATGGCTATTAGTAAACTATAAATAATTACTTCTCCAGAGGTTTTTAAACCCTAATAATATAATCAGTAATACTTTCAACTTGCTTTTTGTAGAGAGGTTAATACAGTATACAAGAAAATTATTTAGGGGTTTTCATTTTGATAAGCAGTGCTCTCTCAAAATTTGCACCACTTTTCTGCCATTGTCAGGGATTTCTCTTATAATGAGAAATTGGATTAATTCGGGAAATGCATTTGCATTCTTTTCACAGTACTCTTTGTCATTGAAATGATCAAATAGTTTCAAGATTGTTTTGTGTAATTTCTGGATTCTCATACATCCTCGAAATTTTACCTCTCATTGTTCATATTTTGATTCATCGCCATTGAATCAGATTCTATTTATGGACCTGTAACTTGTAGAGTAATTGGTCATAGTTAAATGTAATTACTAGAACTGCCCACAAAACAGCGACAAAAATAATACTAGGCAAGCAAATATATGCAAGGCAAAGCAAGAGTAACATTAAGATTGGTTTTAACACACAAAAGGGGATACAGACAGACGAACAATCAATTGCTGCATTCTGGCTTCAAATCAAAACCAAAACGAGAAGTGACCTATCTTATTGGCTAGGAAAAAAGTTCCACCATGTATCCATGTTGTTTTGCCTATAAATTGGGGAGGGAAGTATTTTGCAGTCATTCTAATCAAGACTGGAACCAACATAAGAACAAGCAACTGAATAAGCAAAGATAGCTGACAATGTTACACCAAGCTACAACATATGCTCTCCCATAAGATTTACAAAGTTGGTTAAACCACACTTCTAACACAAGTCATAAAAATAAAAATACAATCAGAATCGAAGCAGGCATTCACCAACTTAAACTGCATTGGGTGGTTCACATTACAGTTTGGTGACAACTACGTTTCCAAGTAGTTGCTCCATATGGGGAACTATCAGTTGGTTCCAGTCCACAGGTACAAGCCAAAGAAATAATTCAAAGATTGTGTCAAGGATTTACTTGCACTATATAAAATTAACAATCCTAACTAGGAAATGGTGGCATGTGTTAGGAGAGAAAGATAGTGTATAGTGGATCCCATTGCTTCCAAGACACTGAATACCAAGGCTAAAACAAAGCGAGCAGCCAGTAAAATCAATCCAGATGTGTCACAGGTTGTCTGCAAAGAGTGTGGGTGAGTATCTGTCAAACACAGGCATATCCACTCATCAGTGTAGCCATGCAGAAAACTATTAATCAACTATAAGGCATTCCTTGACATCAATCATCTAACATGTGAAAAATGTAGAAAGATGTGCAAAACTTGATTTTACTTAACAAGACACATGAAGGTGCACCAGGCTCCTAGCACTGATGAAAGCCACAAACAAACAGCAGAGCCAGTCTCATTACTGACAATAAAAAAATATGTTAAAAGTAAGCGATGGTTATGCTGAGTAAACAGTTATCATACAACCATCAAACTGTAAGTCAAACCTGCATCAAGGTTGTAATTCATGTTGATAATATATTTGAAGTCATAAATGCATTTATATCAGATTCAGCAGTCTACTGTAAAAAGGCTCATAAGAAGTTTTGTCAATTGTGTTTACTAATAGTTGCCATGTTTTATGCTTAGCATGTATTTTAAATCTTGTGGATTAAGTATTCTTGCATTGGCCAGCATTTGATAATGTTTCACAGCTTACTGCTTTCATTAAGTCAACGTTTTTTTCAAAAACCATAGCCAAAAACAGAAATATCTGAAATTTCCTTGTCTAAGCAACTAGTGAGACTGCCTACAGTGCTTCATGGTTTAATGCTGCCAAAACACATCATATGTGCAATTTTATGAAGGATTCTTTGGTAGTAGACAGGATCTTGCAACCAAATACTGATCTCAACATTAAAGCTATAGCTTGTTGTAAAAGCTTGGGAGATATGTTAGCAGCCATTTTTTGGTTTACAAGGAGGAGGAGGAAAAAGGAAGAGATATGCTGGCCTCTACATTTTCAGGAAACCTAAAAACATTTACCTTTCTGTGTGATGTTCACAGAAGATGGTCAGTTACACCATACATCCTGTCTTAATTTGCATTTCATTAATGAGAACTTCCCCATTTAATGACAGTCTCCTCTAAGTTCATCAAAACTGTCACTACTTGCATCTGAACATGATGATGAAAAATGTAAAACATTATCTGGATACTGGTACATCAAAAACAATATTTGATCAAGAAACTTGCTATCTTCTGTCTGAAGAAAAAAAAAAAAAAAAAACACAGAAAGGGATAGGGTAATCTGAAATTTCCAAGATTTTTTTCAGACATTTTCAGAATTCCTCTTTTGGAATGGATACCTGACAATACTTGTTCTTAAAAAGAGGGATTTCTGATTAAAATTCTATCTCAAAGATAATTATGTACTACAACATCTGATTATTTTATCATCTGGTCATGATAGATTTTTTTTTTTTTTTTAACATTTCTTAATTTGAATTCACTTGGTTTCAGTTTTATTGAATATATCTATTTCTTTACAAGAAAAAAAACAAAAAAAACAAACTTTGAATTTTGTTGTTTGCCCAGTTTTAATAATAATATCTAATTGCAATTTTCATATAAAATAAAAGAAAAATGGAACTTACCAAAAGGGGGAAAAATAACAAAAAAAAAAAAAGAAAAAACAAAACGCTCCCACCCCACATCTTGTCTTTAAATCGGACATTTTATTAATTTGAATTAGCCATGACAATAGATTTATCAACAGCATGAGAATGAGAAAAAAAAAAAAATTTCTACTGCAACAAAACAAAATGTTACACATCAAAATAAACCAGTAATCTATCCTAGTATTATGAAATCAGTCTTCAATATACTTATTTTCTACTTTTTAAGAGCCAATACATATTATAGATGATATTTTTTTAATAAGAAATTTATATTTAAGTTTTATTTTAATGAAGACTAAATTCATAAATCAAAACAAATCTACTTTCAACTCATCTCTTAGCATTTCTTTACTGTTTCCCAATTGAAACCCCAGATATTATCTATAAATGTTTGCATTTTCTAAAACCAGTATGTAGCCACAAAGACTAGTAGCTTTTTCTAATCAAAATATTGCAAAAAGAAGAAATAATTTTTGAAATTAAGGTAAAAAAATGTGTGTGCACATGCATGTAATATATTTTTGTGTTTAATTAAATATATAATGGAAACTGCTCTCTGGAGTTTTCATGGAAATGTTACTCCATGAAATGTTTAAATATGGTCATCTATAACTAGATATATAATACTTTTACAATAATTTTCCTAAATATGAAACAATTTCTAAGTATGCAAAGGTGAATCGATAAGTCCAAAACTGGACACATAATTATTAAGCTAATTAACTTAGATCTGAAATTGCACTGAATAGATGTTCAATCTTTGTGATTAATGTTTCCCACTGAATTAAGTAAAATAACAAGGAAATTATGCCAATATTTTATACAAATGTTTTTTTCCTTCATTAGGTTACAGACTTCTTGATTTAAACACTTAGCATTAGACTATTCTATCCTCCTAGGCTAAGAAAGGATAGAGGCAATGTCGGAACTGAAAAAGGCCCTTATGAGGATTTTTTGGTCTTTTCACAAGGAAATAAAAATTGTAAAAATGTATGTAGATTTACATTATATTATTACTACCCATTTTCATGATACAAATAATAATAATGATTGGATTTGAAAACTACAATTAAACAATAAACTAAATTTTTTGAGAGAACATGGAAAGAGGCAGGGTGAGAAGATGAGACTAACTTTGAAAGTATGCAGCTATTTTGAAAATCTCCGCAAATCAATTCTTCAAACCCTATGCAGATTTTTGTACTTTTTATGATTATCCCTGAAAGTACTCTGAAAAGGGCAAAGTTGTCACTGCCTTAGTTAGGCTACTTTTTCATTAATATTAAATAGAGTGTGTGTGTGTGTGCGCAATAAACAGTGGAGGCAGCATATTAAAGCACTGACTGGAATAACACATTGGAATGGAGTAGTGGTTAGCAAACTAGTCTAGAAAAAAACCATAACTATTGTAGTGAGTTTGATCCTCACTAAATGTTCTACACTAAGCTTAGTAAATAACTATTTTGTTGATATACATCTTAGAAGATAATTTTGTCTTTCATTAAAAGACAGTGCATGAGTGTGACACACAAAAACTAAATTGCTTATGCACTTTCATATACCTTTTATCAAACACTTTCATCCTATTATCCATTCTCAGTCACAAGCCACACTAAAAGCCTCATGGACAGTTTATTCCCAACAGTAAACTCCCAGAAATTTAATCATCATAGACACATTCCTAACACATATTCACCTTTTCCTTAATTCAATAACCATATAATTAATATAGCCTTTCTTGAAATTGTCATTCATAGATGATCTCTTAAAAATAAAATATTTGAATTTTCAAAAACATGCTTAACCTAATTAATTAAATATTGTTTGGAAGAAAATTACAAACTTTACAATAACTATAATATAATTTTTTTTCTTTAAAGAAATTATCCATGAAATTAAAATCATAGATTTCCTAAAATAGAATTATACCATTTTCAACCTTTGACATTGATCATTGCCAGCCGAACAGAAATGTTGGAAAACAGAAGTAAATTTTAACAGTTTATCAAAAGTGGCTTTTCAAAATCCAAGCAAAATATTAAGATACAGGAAAATATCCTTAGAAACAAAGAGTGCTGAACTATGTGATATCATTCCTCTGACTTGGTAGTGAATGCAGGAGACTTTCCTCACAGATGAAGAGGAGACTTGAAGCAACAGAGTTGTTCTACAGAGGAAATCTGATAATACAATGGACGGGGCATGTGAGCAATGAGGAAGTTTTAAAGAAAATGGAAACAAAAAAGAAAACTTATATCTAAAATCAGAAAGATTTTAAATTTTTAAAAGGTAAGAGAGAGCAGGGTTAATAACCTATCTAATAATCTAGTGTAAATGGATGGAAAAGCAGGGAATCAGAGAAATAACAAAAAGACAAAGATAAGAGAATAGGAAGTAGCAGAAAACCATGATCATCCACGTCCTGAAGGGACAAGGCAAAGTTATTTATGATTATGCTTTTTAATTGGTTGAATTAAAAATAATTTATACGATTTATAAAAAGACAAAGATGCTGAAAGAATGGCCAGCTCATTGTATCACTCCAGGAAATACTTAATTCCCGCTATCATGCTCTATCTTTATAAGAGTCAAATCTTCTAGCCTCAACAGAGTTCAAAAGTGCTGTGGGTGAAGAATTATTCTCCACTTTACAACCCTTTATTACACAGATGAAACATCACCAGCCTTTTACTACTATTGCCGTTACTATGGCAGATGTTCAGACAAGTTACATTGCTTAGTGTCACCAGCTCAGACCTTCACAGCTAGGAGCCCCCACCATGCCATGTTGACAGGGATTTCAAACCATCCCCATTCCCTTCATATTCCTTTGATAAAAAAAAAGCAATTCTCACTCAAACAGCTACTTCCCTAGAACTTACTTTGTAGAACAAATTACCAAGAGAATGCTTCCCTAATAATTACAATCTTGGTCTCTAAGTCAAAGGTCATCTGATATTCTACTGGCCCTCATAATACACACTTACTTCCCTCTTACTTACAATCCTACTCGGTAACCCTCTACCTTGAGTGACACTTGGGTCTCGTACTGGGTGAACTGTCAGTAAATAAATAAAAAGAATGTTATGCTATAATATTTTCAAATTGTTTATAATACAAAATATATTAAAGTCATGAGATCTTGTATCTTAAGCATAACAGTATTTTTTAACAATATGAAGATTTTCTCATTAAAAACAGTAATATAATACACACTTTTCAGATTTTTTTATTACTACAGAAATTTACAATTTCTTAAATTTTTTTTTTAACACAAATCATTTACTTTTTTAAAGAAATTTCAATGTAATCCATTCTGACATAAAAATGATGTAGCATCCTGTGACAAGATAGTGCTGTGCACAAATTCCAGTCTCGGCTACATTCATTGGATATTGACCAGAACAGAGATCACCAGAGTTCATATCTGGACAAAGGAAAAGATCCCAATGGAAGATGTATAGCAGTTGGTAGATTACACAAGATAGTAAATATATCCATTAGCTTACAGATGAAATAGGAAATAGAAAACTGACACTGACAAAAGGAAGAGAAATGTCAGCTCAATTTTGTTGACTTATGAAGAAGAACTCTAAGTAAACACTTGCTACCTACCTGAACATAAGAACCCCCCCCATCCCCAAACATTATCATCAAATATCAGTCATTTTCATTGCCTTTGGGTAAGAGTCTTTGGGAAATTCATTTTATAACCTTACACTGCTTCATACAAATTTACTGACATATACTGTTGGTAGTACAATTCTGATTTAAAAACCTCTAATATGTCCAAATGCACACTTTTAAAGAGCTTACTTGAAAATACCAAAACACAGCTGGATATAGTAAAATCAGACAGCAAAGATTGAAATAGTCAAAGATATTCAAGAACCAGTTGTGCAAATAGAAATAAGGAGAGGATACTGAAGTAGGTAAAAGAAAGGAAGAAAAAAAAAAAGGAATTCAGAGAAAAAATCTATTTGACCTAACACATTGTTAATGGTAGCTTCTAAATATTAAATAGGAGTTAACAAAATAAATAAAAAAAAAAAAAAAACAGATCAGAAAATAGTGAAAAACCATTATGTATAGATGTGTATCTACACCATTATATATATATATATATATATATACATACACACACGTATATATAAAAACAAATATTTAATTTACTACCTAAACACTATTTAAAAATGTGTGCGTGATATACCTTATATACATATATTCAAACAACAATGAAAGTACTCCATAAACCTAACCACCCATAATTTAATACACTAACATTTGGAGGAAAAAATATCACTGTACCATATAAACACTAATTAATACATTAATAACAAAGCACAGATACATGTATGCATTTGTGTATGTATATATATATATATATGCGCATACATACATGTGAATGTATGCATACAAATTCAAACACTAAAAATTTAATTATAAACCTAATCTCCTATAATTAACACCCTAATACTTAAGATACCACCAAATAAAATAAGAAAAACAAAATAATGGCCAAGTGAAGACTTATATAAATATTTATCTTATCATTTACGCATTACTAAAAAATAAATAAAAATTATTTATATAAAAAAATGAAAGACAATTTTCTAAACTCAAGAAAACACTAGAATGCTCAAGAATTAAAAAATAGCATGAATGTCTGAAAAACTGGATGTCAAAATTGCTACAACTGAAAGAGATAAAGCATAAAACCAATAAAGAGAGAGTATAAAGTGAAAAAAAAAAAACTGAAGAAAAAGATAAATAACCACAACATTATGCAAACACACACTATGGAAAAAATAAATAAATAAATAAATAAAAAAAACTCAACCTTAGACCAATGAAAAGTGCATATAAAAAAAAAAACAACAACAAAAAAAATAATAAAAATAAACAGAAAATTGCTGATACCCCACCCCCAAACGAGTGGAGGGAGTGGTTCCTAGAGCACCATCTACAAAACTCTGGAATTAGGATGCTGAAGGTAGTGCCAATCAGCTAAGTGACAAACTTTATAATTGTGTCATATATAAGTAAAAGGTTTGCTACTTAAATGATTGGTGTTACCTTCTGCATTCTGATTGCAGAGTTTCATAGAAAGACCCCTGGGAATTACACCATATAATCTTTTGGGGTTATCAGCAATGTTTGGAGGTACCTCTCTATATCTGAGAGAGAGAGAGAGAGAGAGGTACCTCCAAAGATTCACTAAAAAAATGAGCATACATGATGAAAAAAATGCCCAAAACTTAATAACTTATATTATTAAAATCTTTGTGTTATTAGTAAGAGGAAGGACTACAGAATTTTTTGATTATTAAATTATATTTTTTAATCCTTTTTAGGAATTTTTTTTTTTTGTGGCAACAGGTGATCATCAATTAGCATGGGAAATTTTGGATTTTTTTTTTGTGATGGAAAACATTAATTTAGAAATTCTTGCATAAATGTTGGATTTTGATGAAACTTTCAAGACTTATACACAAATGAAAAATTATTTTTGAAACATTTCTTTTTCAGAAAATTTTGGTATATAGAATTTTTTTTAAAGTTTTCCACTTAGCTAATTGATGTTATCTTCAGGATCCCTACTCCAGAGGTTTATAGGCGGATCTGTCCATCCACTCTTCAGGAAGTATCAGCATGCACATACACAATATTATATATATATATATATAACGTGTGTGTGTGTGAGAGAGAGTGAGTTACTACTCACGTTTAATTTTATGAAATTCATATTTGTAGCACTTAATGTTTAAATTAGTTTTAAGGATAAGTTCTTGGTGAATTTAAATGAAATTATTTTTGTCAAATAGGACACCCAGTTACAAAAAATCTTGTGTAAATTGTAAAATAAAAAATGCAATAAAACTAAGGCATTTAATTAGAAAAGCTTTTAATTGCTTGCATGATTAAGAACAAAATTTCAATGAATAATGAATTTTTAGAATTGTTTTTTTTTTTTCAATTTTTATTAGAATAATAATGTAAATCTTTTCAACTTATGTATTAATTTTTAGTAGTCAAATGATTTTGTTATTAAATTAAAACTGTATTTACTAATGATAAATGGAAAAGTTCACTACAATTCAACAACTGTCAGTATTTTAAAAAGAATTTTGAATTAATTTATGTATATATAAATCTGGTAATTTTTGTAAATATGGATATTCCTACACATTAGCAGTAACTACAATAAATTTAAAATTTATTGGTAATTTTATAACATTCCCTCAACAAGCATCTTCATAAATATACCAAAGTACCTAAAATTCACAAATATATTAGAATGCATAAAATATTTTAAATTTTTAAGATTACTGGGTAGTTCAATAAAAGATATAAAAAAAAAAAGTGTTCACATCCTGTAATTTCTTTTATCTCCTAACTTAAATTGTCCAAAAATCACATAAGAAAACACCCATGTTCATGTTTAAAACACTTTTCTGCGATATTTTAAACTAAAAGTAAGAAAGATTTGTTTCAATTCAGATTAAATCAGCTAATTTTCTCAAATAATGTCAGAAGAGTACATTTTTGTTTAATTTTTTAATAAAAAGAATTATATAGTGTTGACAAATTTGTTAATACGAATGATTTCATCAATTTTACAGATAATCAGAAAAATAAATAATTCCAATCAATCTAAATTTGATTTGAAATACAGCAAAATATTTTGCTTATAAGAAATCAAGTAAAGTTTTCAAGAAGGGCTTTTCATTTTCTTAAATACATTTTAAATCTTAAGTATCACTTTGTGAGAGGGGGATATATACATATATATATATATATATATATATATATATATATATATACATAAAAGAGAGGGAAAACCAGGTTATCAAAATTTAAGAGTAGAAAATCAATGATACGCTTAAATGTGTAGTTTGTTTTTTATTACAGAAAATATTAAATATATAAATATACAAATGCAACTCACATAAAAATATAAACCCCATTATCAGAAAAGCAAACAAATTAGGCCATATGAAAGAAGATAAAAAAATTGCCTGTACAATGTTATCTACTTGATCCATTGAATTGTCAAACTCTACCAACCTGAAACTGGGATGCCCATACACACTATAAAATGAAATAGCCAGAAGGCAAAAAGTAAAACACTTTAGACAAGACTGGAAAAAAACGTTTGATATATTTGATTAGAGTGTGTATATATATATATATATATATATATATATATATATATATATATATATATATATATATATATACACATCTTAATGTTAATTAGGTCTAATTTAATTCATTGTTTGATAATTAAATATTGATAATAATGGAACATTTGTCATTTAAATATACTATATAACTACTGTATTTTTTAAAATTTTTTCTTCTTTGCTCCAAAACCAAATTATTATAAATTTATACAACTGGTATTTAAAAAAACAAAAAAAAAATGAATATGTTTTATGACATTTGATCATCTCAAAATACATTAGGACAAAGTCAAAAGGATAAGGTTATATTAATTTAAAAAGCTCAATGTGTGTGTGTGTGTGAGATGCATTTTTTTTTAATGATACTGGCATTTACAAATTAATATTAATGATGAACATAAAAAAATTTTTAAGATCTTACCTTATAAATAAAAACAGATTATTTATTGATGTGCATATATTAATTTTAGATCACTAACACAGAAAGTCATCATTTATTCTATTCAGCCATATCCATTTATTTCCTTTGTGGCTTGCATCTGTTATATCTTTGTGTTAATGCATGCTATCATTAAGGCTGTGCACCATCCTCTATCTTATCACAGTATTCAATAATATCTTGAAAATCAGTTACTTTAAGAAAGAAATTTCCCCACTTGAAAATAAAATTCAGATATTTATCCAGCAAACAAAACAATGCCAATAATACTTTAAATAAAACAATATAAATTAACATTATCAAATAGAACTTTCATATGTGGGCATTTTAGCCATTTTTCTTTTTATCTTAATCTTATGCTGATTTCTTAGTAAATAAAATAAAATTTAAATTTTAGTTTCAACTACATGACCAAATTTATCACCATAAAATGGATAATCTTAGTAAATTTATAGTTAGAGATATCAATATCTTAATACTAAAATGCTAAAAATGGATTAAATAAATGAATAAATCAATCAAAAGCTAAATAACTATAAACTCGCCATAAAAAACAAGAATTACATAAATTGTGGAAATCTACATTAAAAAATTCCTTTTAATAAAATATATTTTAGAGCAATAGATTCCTGACACTAAAAAATAAATAAGACAAATTATGACAATTTTGTATAAATCCAATCATGCCTGCTAATTTTTGATCAAACTGCACTAATTTGTTCTGTTGTCATTTAACTTTAACTGTATTTAAAAATAAAATAGAAATTAACTTTTTGTTTAATGAAATTAATATTGAAGAGGAATATTTTTAGAGTATACTTTTTATTTTAAAGAAGATAAAAATTCAACTAAACACAAATATTTGTGAAATTTATAGAGAATGTGTCAAAAATGGGTTACAAGTTAAGATTGATCAAATCAAAACATTATTTGAAAATGATCAGCATTATGTGATGGACATTGGAGAATGTCAACATGTACTAAGAATATCCAAATCAAGCGCTGAAACAAACTATTGAACTATATAAATGTCTCATTTTTTTTTTTTTAAGATTTATGATAAGCTATGACAAGTGGACATTTCATCACAAGAGATCACAACGCTATCAAAATTAACTACTACTAACCATACCAAAGCTTACCCTCAGCCAAAGAAAATGATGATGTAGATACAATGTGGTTGAAATCAGTCTTCTGAGCTCCTTTCAGAGAACCAAACAAATGAGGAGAAAAAAATAAAGGAGAAAAAAAAAATGGAAAATACCACACCAATCTGGATAACACTAAACCACATATTTCTTTGATAGCCAAGCAAAAAGTGTTACAGCTTGCCTGGAAAATTCTACTACTCTATTTTCAATAGAGACAAGCCATCATTAGCAACTATCATAAATGGCCTTGAAGTCATCTCATCCTCATCAGATAAATCTAAGCTCTTTGCAATGAACTTTGCATCTAACTCCATGTTTGATGACAAGAACCATCCCCTACCTAAGTTCCCATAGGATACAGGAAGTTTCTATAATCACCAAAAGCCTTGAGTCTACGAAGACTACTGGTCTGAATAAAATCCTGATAGTTTTTCATAAGAATCTCAGCCCTGACTTTCTCCAATCTTGGTAAAGCTGTTTAACTACTGTCTGAAAAAGTTGATCCCACATCTATGGAAGGTGTCAGCTGAGTACTCATGTATACCAGTCTCAATATAAATCTATGAACCTCCTAAGTGTCATCAACAGACACTTTATTCTATTGGTAAAAGAGAAGTTCCATTCAGACAGTTTCTTCTGAAAAGCTGCTACTTTATGGAACAGACTCCTGGGAAGATGCTCCCCCAAACACTACAATCTTAAACTTTTTAAGTCTAGGGTCAGCCATTATCTATCATACATTCATACCTTCCACTTTCTATTCCCATAAAACAAACTCATTTAGAAACTTTCTACCTTAAATGTATTGGGTGAACATTTAGTTAATAAATAAATTCAATTTGCTGTTAAATGTACTGTGAGGACAGCATTATAAAAAAAAAAAAAAGGCAGAAGATAAAAAAAATAAAAAAAATTATTAAACTGAATTAACTAAAATGTCACTCAGTATCTAAAATTCCAAAACTGCTGCTTCTGAAATTTTCAAAGATTAACATGCAACAACAATATTCCTAATTTGGGGTGAAGCCTATGTGAGATCATGCTTCCAATTCATTCTCCTTGTGAATATGTAAGAAATAACCAAGCAAACAAATCAAGTACTCCTTGAACACATTTAACTTTTAATTATTTAAGGGCTAGGCCTAAAAATACTGACAACAATGCTTAACATATTATAACGTGTTTAAATGGCTATTTAATAGAACCAATTTACAAATAAAATTAGAAATTATTAGAAAAGCCAATTTGATAGTTTAATGAAAATTGTATTAATGTGACACCTTCTGTGGGATGATCTTTGGTCACAGTCACAAATAATGTGGTACCTTTGGCCACAGGACCAATAATGTACCACCTTCTGGGTTCTAAGGTCTTTGGTTAGATCTGAATATGTAGTACCCAAGCCCTTAGGCTCGTCAGGTCCAGTTGCTGTCAGAATCTTTGGACCAAGTCGATCTGCTAGGGTGAAGGTGCACATCAATAAAGATAAAAAAAATAATAAAAATAAAAAAACATGTGGCACACAGCTGATAATTAATAAAGTTCACCTTTACATCGGTTCTTTGGTTTACAACAAGTATTGTCCCAACCCATCTTAAAAGAGTGTGACACTTAGACAAGTTCTTAGAGCTGGATTACGAAATTCTATTTTCAATGTGGAGTTCGTTCTGTTTTTGGTGTTAGCGTAATTCTGCTTTTCGATGTTAACTCGTTCTATTTTTCACTGTTAACTTCGAAGTGCTTTTCAGATTAACGTTGTTGGTACAAGGGTGAAGATTACTTCTTGGTCTTAGCATAGTTTTTCTTCAGAGTTAGAGTTCTTGTTAGGAGTCACATAGGCAGTCTTAATGAGCTGGTTGGTCTTTAATACAGACTCTTAACAGCGCTCAACGGAATTCTCTGCAGTTCTCACTTCTCGCCCTTGCACACTTGCTTATATGGGGGCCGTCACAACATATCGGCGTGGGGCAAGATGTGGGGTTTTGGTGATTCTCCTAAATCCAATAAAGGTCCATTGTTTAAAATCAAAAGACCTCCTATTTTGCAGGGTATGGTCATAGGAGTATGGGCAGATTGATATTCTATCATCTATTGGCATCTTACACTAATATCTTTCAAAGGGCATCAATAATTTCTCCATCCTTCCTGTTGTTTTTACCTGCCACTATGACTACTACCTGGCTTCTCAATCTTCATGACACAATTCAACTTACCTCGTTGATTAGAAGACTTTATCTCCAACATTTTGCTTATGTAGGGTTTTTCGGCTTGTCAGCATTAGAATTAAAATTATCATTCAGAAATTTGCCTATGCAAGTCCTTTTCTCACTATGTCAAAATACTGGTATTTAACATATGGCCCATTCTTGATCCCAGTTCCTTAAATTTAGGATGACAGATTGTATCTATGTTGATCCTAGAAATTCCATATCCTGAATCAACACTTTAATGCCTGGCTGCTTTCTATGAGCATTTTTAATGACCATCATTCATCAATTGTCAAGATTGCCTATTTGTAAAATTACAGCTTACGCACTTGTCATATAAACTTAAGACTATTGTTCTCAGCTCTGGGTCCTTTGACCACCCTCCTGGCTGAATCAGCCCATCCTGATTATCTCTAGTGCCTTTCATAATTAATTACTCTCATACTTTCCACATTGCTCTATCAAAACATTATCCTTTCCACAATTCTCATTCTCTGAGAATCTTAATTTCTTCTTAAAAATAAAATCTTCAATTTTCTTCATTGTAGCTGATCAGTCTATCCTTCATTATATCTTCTAATCTCTATTTTCCAGCATTAAATATTATAGCTGATCAGTCTATCTTTTAATCCTTATTTTTCAGCATTAAACATCTTCCAGTGTTAGTGTCACATTAAGGTTAGTTTTGAAGCTCATCCATGTTGCAGTATGAAATGTTAGAGACAGATTCATTATCCTGGTAACTAGTATGGCAACATCCTGGAGAGAAGAGTCCTCTACCCACATTGTGTTTACGTAAGATCTGAAGGAGGTCTAAACCCAGGGTTGAAGCGTTACAAGCTCTAACCAGCCACATATCACACAAAACTAAAGTTGATGGATTCCAAAGATTGATTAAAGTCATAGAATAATAAAAAACTGGAATTCATTAACAAGATTTTAAAACAGTTTATTTTTACTGTCAGTTACACAAGTATTTCAAACTAGTACCTTCTTTTTACCTCAATTGCCATGTCTGACAGCAAGACATAATAGTCTGAATTTAAAATTGCAAGTTTACAACTATGATGATGATTATAGAACAAGAGTTATGGGTCTGCTTGCTCATTTCTCCTTTTCAAAGCTTGGGATAGTAATATGATTATCTGTTCATTCATGGTTACTAGTACAATCTGTTCTCTCTATATCTCTGTGAACTCTCGGCAGAATTACTCAAGTGTACCATGCACCTTTATAGGACTCAACATGTGGTTGTTACTTATGAGATATTGTTATAATTTAACCATTACTTTAGATCCTCTAAATATTTTTGCAGAGTCCATGATCAAGTGGGGAACAGGCCAACTTCAGCTAACCCAATTTCTCTGTAAACTATTCTTCCTGTAAAACTGCAAATATACCTTTACATAAACAAAAAACCCACATGGCTTGTTTGACTGTTTTGATAAATCCAATTTTTGCAGATTTTTCTACCTAAGAACCCACATCAATCCAATGGACAGATCTTTACATAAACAACTTAATCTCAAGAGTTTTTAGAGATACTTTTGGCTGGGGAATTTATCACTTATCATTTTTATCAAAAAGCCCAAGTGCAGTAAATAGGTAGAGGGTTTTAAATTACTAATTCATCTTAAAGTTAATATTCAATTTTGGTACCTTTATAACTATTAAGGCCATCTAATTTCCCGGAAATATAAATAATTAAAATAAAATCTAGTTCTTCTACATGTTATTCCAATATTTTTTTAAATAAATATTCCATCATATTATACCTTCTTGGAGATCCATTAGGTATGTATAAGTTGAGTCAGTCACATGTATAATTGAATATTAAAAATGAAATTTAATTATCAAAGAAAATTAGTATTTTCTGACACTTTTGTTAAGATGAAATACTTTTATTGCAAACATGCAAATTCTGAAATGCTTAAAAAAATTTTAAATGTGTGTATTGTTAAACAGTCAAGCAACTTTTTATGTACATTACTGTAATGGTTGGATATTTCTCTTTAATACATTTTTATAACTGACTCAAAAGTTGGCAAGGCCATAAAGTTCTTGTTACAAGCCCCCACCAGACACACTCAAAGACAAAAGTAGACGGGGAGGGGTGCTGGCTGCTTAAAAAAAAAAGAAAATTAAATAAAAAAGAATTTCTAAAAGAATAAAAAATGAAAAAGAAAATAAACACCCAGATAAAGAAATGACACAGCAAACAAATGGGAGCTTTCCTCAAAATACTTGGGATACCCCTCCTCTTGTTTAATTGATGTCACAGAATTTATGCAAGAGGCCAGGCAGTACATTGACCTAATTAAAGTGGATGGGCTAAATGGCTGATCTGATTGAACTGAAGCCAGGCAAATAAAAACAAATTGTGTGTGTGTGTGTGTGTTTAATGCGACACAGAGTCAACCAATATTGTTAAGCCCACAAAAAGGCCCTGACAAAAAAAGATCTTCAAACTAAAGAAAGTTTACTTCAAGTAAAATAACCTGTCAATGTAAAACCTGGATCATTATATGAGCTCCTTGCTACATTTTTGGAACTAATTTGGCTGGGTTTTACACCAATTTGTAGAAATTGTAGCTATGAATCTGAACTATATGCATAGAGAGTAAAATTTAGAACTCATGATTCCCTTCAAAAATATTGCCAACTTTGGGTATCAAAGGCAGGAAGCAGCTGGTTATAATCTGGGGAAGGAGACTGGCATTCCTATACTATAAAGAAATGTTGCATAATATTAGGGTGTCTCTGCAGGCATCTCTGGTGGACAGCCCCAAAGCCACACTATGTTGCAGTTTGCACCATTTCACTGCCTGCATATGTAACATTAAACAAGTGCTACTATTACTACTACCCTAGACTTTTTTCCTTTCCAAAATAACACACTATGACTATAAGCAACCAACAAAATAAAATGGAACAAGCTCAACAAAAAGCACCTAAACCCCTCAACCTTTCTTTCTCCAACATTTGTGGTATTCATACAAACTCTTACAGTGTGGAATTGCTCCTCTTTCAATAATCTCCAAACATCCTTGCTCTCTATGAAACTAATCTCTCCTCCCCTGAATTCTCATTTCTTGGCTATCTTCCTCTATTTAGGAAGGACTCTAATGTCCATGCACAGCCTGGGAGTTTATGTCCACAAACATCTCCTGCTGGCTAGAGAACACTCTTGAATCTCCAGACCATTTTTACATGCGTCACCGTTTCCTTCTACTAAACTCAGTCAACTATTTCTTCTTTCTCTACCATTCCCCTTTGTCTCATGACTGTTGCACACTAGATAGTATTTCTGATAATAAAGACAAGGCCATCTCCCTACACCCGTTTGCAAATATATTTGTATTAAGTGACTTTAATGTCCACCATGCCAGGTGGCTTAAACACTGTCACTGACCTCGCTGACATCCAAACCCTAAACTTCTCAATCACTCAAGCTCTCATGCAAGTAGAGGACATCCCCATGTATTTCCCCAGCAACCCTGATGGACACACTTCTCTTGATCTCTTTATCTCCGACTCCTGTTGTACTATACAGCTCTGCACTTTTGGCAAGTCTGATCATGCGGTAGTATCTGTAAACATCCCTTTCCACTCCACCACCAGCCAAGAACCTACCACCAACAGAATATCTTTCTGTTATCAATGAGCTGATTGGGACTCATTCCACGATTTCCTTCATGACGTCCCTTGGAATGAAGTTTTTAATCATCCAGTTCAAAAATTTGCCTCTGAGATCTCCTCCTGGGTGGAAGCCAGCACTGATGCTTTCAACCCAGGATGGAAATACCAAGTGAAATCATGTTCATCTCCTTGGTTCTCACCTGCATTGCTCAGACACTATAGCCCACAGAAATCACTTCAGGCTGTATCAAAGCAACATGTCTGATTGCAATAGTCATCTCTTTGTCTCTGCTCGTAATGAGTGCAAGCATGTCCTCAAAGAAGCGTAGTTACTGTTTGATGATGGAATAAAACAACGTATAGCATCTCACAAGTTCAGTTCTAGTGATTATTGGCAGCTCGGCAAGAGTGTGCTCAACAACAGCAAATCCTATATCCCTCTCTATTCAATCAATTTGAAGTCCTGACAACTAACACAGATAAGGTTTGCTCAGAAATTCTCTTCCAACTCAATACTCAACTCATCTGGAGTACTCACATCTGATTTCTCCCCAAGAACAGAGGCTCTACTGAGTGATATGCACCCCTTTACTGGTCTCAGAAATCATTTCGACATTTGACTCCCATAAGGTGTGGTGATGAGATCCCAACCATCGTCTCGATCTAGCTTCAGTTCTCTATTGCCTTGCTGATTCCTGCTTTCCAGCTGGTTGGAAGTCCTCCTTTGTAATTCCTGTTTTAAAGAACTCTGGATAACCTTCTGACCCCTCTATTGCCCTACTAATCTCTTACCACTTTTTGGCAAGGTATTCAAGGTTTTAATCTGTTTTGCCAGGTCTACCTGCTGATGTGTTAACGGCCATCACTGAATAAGTATATCAAGCTCTTGATAACGGCATAGCTAAAGCTGTGGCTCTAGATATCTTGAAGGTGTTTGACAGGGTTGGGCACACTAGTCTTATATATAAGCTCCAGTGCTATGGTATTACAGGATGATAGATTTAATCCAATCATTACTATGAAATGAAGGTCATTTAGAATGGCCTTGCTTCCAGATCCTTTCACAAGAACACAGATCTCCCCCAGGCCCTATCAGAGTTCTACACTGTTTCTGATCTTCATTAGTGATCTTCCTGAGGTCATCAGATCCCAAGTAGGCATTTATGCAGATGACACTACCATTTACTCCTGTCTCAATAGCAAATCCATCAGAGCTGACAAAATAAACATGGCTATTTCTCTTGAAAAGGACTTCCAATATGTGGTTAACCTGGGCATGAAATGGCTTGTAAATTTTAATACCTCCAAAATGAAATTGCTCTCATTTAATCACCATAGAGAATCTTTTCTGCCTGCCATCAGCATGGCTGATGCTAGACTCCTGGAGAGTAACACACTATGCCTTCTTGGCCTAATATTTTCAACTGACTGGAAGTGGAATGACTATATTGAATCAATAGCTGCATCCACTGCAAGGTAAGTTGGGTCACTGTGTCATGCCAGAAAATTTTTGTCCATCTTGCACAATTACAAATCTACCATTTATCCATGCATTGAACACTGCTGCCATATCTGGCCTGGTGCTCCTGCTATTCATCTCTAGATTCTTGACAAGATCCAAGGGATCTGCAATGTAATAGATCCTGACTTGGCATCTCAACTTCAGTCACTTTCTCCCTGACTTCTACTCTAACAATTTCTTTTCTCACACTGCCTGCCTATGAAACTCCCTTCCATATACTTGCTTCATTGACAACTACAATCTTCTAAAATTTAAATGCAATGTCAATTATCATCTTCTATCTTCCTAACCCCTGTTCTTTTTTTTTGCCATTGCCCCAATCCTCCCCAGTCTTTTTTATCATTTATACTCTCTGTAGCATTCCTGTTTTGCTTGGAGTGATAAGATTAAAAAAAAAAAAAAAAAGGATCAAGAAGGTTCAAGCAGTAAGATTGTGGTCCTTTTTAGGACCAAAATTTGGGATATCTCAAGACAACGCCATCAAAACTGAGATGGATCAAAGATCAATGATACAGACAATGTTCTTATCCCTGGCATCTCCCCCAACCCAGTTTAGCAACACCAGTAAATCAAACAACCATCTGGTTAGCTAGTATGAAAGGAAGAGAGTTCAGGCCGGAGTTTAAAACAGCTAAACTTGTTCATATTTATCAGCACATCTGTGTTCATAACTTATTTGAAAGTAACTAAATATATTCTGTCAAAGACATTTTGCCTCTTAGCATATCTTAAAAGTCCTTCAAAAGAGTTTCTTGACTGTTAAACCAATCTGAGTGTAATCTGCTCAATTGTCTTTGCAGATATGGCAGACAGGCCACATGTGCTAGGTATTATCAAAGGAGAAAGTGGTTTGTTACATTAGAGTTTATAAGCCCAAACACTGCAGTAAGAAAATAACAATGGTGAGGTTCAGATCCAAAAATTAAAAATCTGTGATTGCAATGCAAAAAGGTCATAAATCAGTCACACAAGTCCAAAGTCAATAATGCTAGTAGCAGTCAAAAATCCATATCCACAATTCACAACTACATTCCTCACACACAAATAACCAAGAATCCTCCTGTCAACCAAAGTAGCAATTTTTTATTAGGGTAAGAAAGGCTGCAATTGCTCAAGACTAGTAGGTTTTACTAAACTACACCCAGTCTTGTTTTTTTTTTTTTATTTTCTTTTTCAGCAGTATAAAGAAAGCAAATTCTTTTGAAGTAAGACAGTTTTCTCCTTCATTGCCACACCACCAGCTGGTGTTGAAAGACGTATTAGAGAAAGTTAAAGTTGCAGTATTCAAAAGGTCTATGTTTCACACATCTGCCACTTAATTAAATTTGAACTAGAGAACTGTTTAAACACCTTAGTCATTACAGGGCTCTCATGATGCATCACAAGACCTGTTCTTTCCATCTTTCCAACGGTAGTTGGAGATGCTGAATATTAGCGACTGGCATACTTTACAGATTTCTTGCCTGGATATATCCACAAAATGACAACATCAAATTGTAGACAGAAGATGCCAAGAAAGTGTTTCCCACTTTAAAAAGCATGGATTAAAGAGATGCTCACAGGAGCGCTTGTTTTAAGGAAAACTATTGCAAATAACTATAGACTCTTGCGGGTCTTCTCTTGAGTGAAGACTCGTTTTCATGACAGAACTAGTTGTTTTACGAAAATGCATTCATTGCAGTGATATGCACAACTACTGAGAGCATTTTCACTATGAAGTTGTACACTTGCTGTACAAACTTGTTGAAGGATAAATGTTTCACATACTTCAAGGATGCCCTTTGCTTTAGAGGTCAGTTCTGTAGCAATGTGGGCACATTGCTTGATAAGAAACACAACCTGTTTTTGTTTAATAGGTATGATGAAAAGGGATGAAGTTCAAAGTGATTTGTCTCTTTCTCTTCACCATCTGGTTGTTTACTTTCAGCATCAGTTTATGGTTAAGATACTTCTGTAAAAGTGGATGAATATGTCTAACTCAGAGTGGCATGTTTAGGGGATTGGTTGGGAAAAGGATTTTAAATTGAAAAAGTTTTTTTTTTTTTTTTGTTAGCTTAGATTAATTTACCTAGGGAATGAATGTACATTGATCTCTTTTTTTTTTTTTTTTTTTCAGTTCACCACATTTCTATTTTTCACTTATCCATTATTTTGTCATTAGATGACAAACGGTAAATTTCTCCAGCACTGTGAGAATATTTTACTTACCTTTATTTTCTTATTTATTTTTCAACATTTTTACTGTATCATTTTTTTCACTAGTGTATGAATAAATTGTTTTTATTCCCTATACTAAATGAAATGTTAAATATAGGTTTAGTGAGAATTTTCATAGAAAAACTATGATTTTTTTTTTTTTGTGGTTGTTGCACAAAAGATTTAGCTTAAAAGTCAGTAACTTCAAAAATTTGCTAGAAAAGAATGATGCATGATGAAAAAAAAAAAAAAAAGAGACCAAAACATAATATAGGTAAAATTTTATTGTCAAAATGTTTGTCATTATTAAGAGGATAGATTAAAAGAATTATGCAATTTTTTTTTTTTTTTATTATTATTAACAGAACCCTGGAAAATTCGCTTAAAAAACATTTTTGTGTCAAAGTGAGACCTTAAATTTGTATGAAAAATTGGAGCATGGTTTTACAGCAAAAATCACATTGATTTGGAAATTTTCAAAAATTAGAAAATTTCCCAATTTTAATGAAACTTTCAGAACTTATTTAGAAATTGATTAAATTACTTTGTAAATGCTTCTTTAGAAAATCTTTGTAAAAATATTTTTTTTTTCAAATTTATAAAAAAATTTTTGCTGAATAATGAATTTTTACAATTTTTTTTTTTTATACAATTAGAATAATAAATAAGCTTTTAAATATTTTAAAAGCTTGTATTAATTTGTAACAGCCAAGTAATAGTCATTAAATTAAAACTGTCTTTACTATATATATATTTTTTCTTTGTTTTATATTAGGTACCGCCAATAATTTGGTATAAATTTTTGATAACTCATTCTTGAAGATTTCATTTTAGCTTTAATTGAAAGCTAAAAGGAGTAAATTGACTATTTCCAGTAGGTAAAATACTCTGGTTTATTTCAACTAAAAATTATATAGATTGGAATGACAAATATTTGCATGATTTCAAAAACTGTTTACTAGCAGCCACTTGTTACATTTGACAAAATTTTAAAATAAAACTTAATTACCGATTTTAAAAATGATCCAAAAATAAAATGTGACATTATTTGAGTAAAATTAGCAAACTTAAAGTTAAATTATTCTGATTTGAAACAAATATTACTTGTAGCATAAAAAAAAGTAGCATACAGACATTTCTTAATGATAGGCCCTGTTTTTTTCATGTCTATTGATGTTATCAATAAGCTCCAAGTGTTGACAGCTAGTACAGATGACCAAAATTGACAAATTTATGAAATCCAAGTGAATGCATTGGGGGGAACTACCTAGTAATTTTTACAAATCAACAATTATCTTGTATTTTATTGACTGTTACTTACATCTGAAGATGCTTTATGAAAAAGTAATATTTATGAAAAAATAATAAAATTTAAAATACTATAAAATTTTCTTAGATTAATTTTAAAATTTAATAACCGAGATGAAATACCATGATAGAGGTAACTTATGACCCACACTAAAATACATAAAATAAAAATATTTTGTGAAATAGAAACTAAAGTAAAACTTTAAATTTTAAAATTTTAAAACTAAAGGGCGGCTGTTTAAAATCTGTTGAAATGTAAAACATATCAGAAACAAGTGAACTTTCTCTGTAAAAAAAAGGACAACTCTTAAACTTTTAAAAATAATGTTACATATAGACTACCATAGATGAAAAATTGGAATGCTTAAAGTAAAATAAAAAAAAATAAAAAAAATTATTTTAAAAAATATTGGTGCAAAACTACTTGTATTAAAGTTTAATAATTAAACATTTCAATTTTTGATTCATAAATATAGTTTCTACTTAATTACAATGACCTAAAAGAAAAAGTATGGTGTAGGAGATTTTTTTTAATTATTTTTAAATTATGCTAAATTATTATAATTAAAATTTTTAAAAAATGAAAACATTCTTGTAAAAATTCATTATTCATCAAAAACTTTTTAAGACAACAATAAGTACCGCCACTGAATTTTCAATACCTAAGTTTTAAAATTAAATTTTAAAAATGAAAAAGCATTCTTGAAGATTTAATTCTAGTTTTAATTGAAAGTTAAATAATTAAATTATTTCCAGTAAGATATGCTGGTGTATTTCAGATAGAAATTATATAGATTGAAATGTCAAATAATTGCTTGATTTTTTAAATTTTCTTAAAAATAGCCATTTTCTTAAATTTTAAGAAATTTCTAAAAAAATTTATTGGGTTTAAAATTCTTTCAAAATTAAATTATAAATTTGTGACGTTATTTGAGTAAAATCAGAAAATTTAAAGTTAAATTAATCTGATTTGAAATAAATATTACTTAAAAAAAAAAAAAAAAAAAAAAAAAAAAAAAAAAAAAACAATATACAAGCATTTCTTAATGATGGGTCCCCTCTTTATTGATTTATCGAAAAGCTCTTAGTCTTAAGGTGATAAAAACTCTTATGGATGACCACAAATGACAAACTAAGCGAACATTTTTTTTTTTTTTTAGTTTTTAACTAGCTAGTAATTTTTACAAATTAACATATTTATTTGAATTTTGCAAGAATTTCCAAATCAATGTTTTTTTCCTTGGAAAAAGCACAAAATAAAACAAACCTTTTTTTTTCTCTAGTTCGCCGCTGCCATAAAAAAAAATAGAATTTCAACCAAAGTTTCGAACATGCTAGAAAGGAGTAAGTAAAAAAAAAAAAAAAAAACACAACTTTGGTCTTTCTCTTAATAACAAATATTTTGATGACAAAACTGTTTTTATTGAGTTTTGGGCATTTTTTGATCATGTTATTCTGTTTTTTTACGCGACCTAGTGGAAGTACCTTTAGAACAATAAATGTCCTAAATAACTTATTTACAAAAAAAGCAATCAAAAATGTTTTCTAATAGTTTTTTTATCACATTTTTTTTTTTTTTTTTTAGTTTTTTACCATTCGGAGCAGATTTTCAGAAAACCAGCAAAAATTTGGGAAAGAAAATAAAAAAATAACAATAAAAAATTGTATGATTTACATACAATATTCTCCACGGAGTCCTACTTTTAATAAAAAAAAGTTCGAATAGACGATTTAATTTCTCGAAATTTCATGAAATTCAGTGGAGTGTAACATATGTAGAAAAAAAAAAAAAAAATTTACCAAGATTTTCTAAAACAAAATTTAAAAAATAATTTTATTCATTCGTGAACATGTTCTGAAAGTTTCATTTAAAATCTGACAATTTGATTTTTTTTCAATGTTTTTCACCGTGAAAAAAGCGCAAAAAACGTCATTGTAAAAATTACTTTAAAAAAAAAGAAACAAAACAAAAAAGTAAAGATAAATTTTTAACCAAAATCTCGTACGTGTTAGAAAGGTTTTAAAAATTTTTTAAATAATTAAAAAGTACTTAGGTCTCTCCTAATAAACAAATATTTTGACGATAAAACTGTTTTTATTAAGTTTCGGGCCTTTTTTCACCATGCTATGATGCTGTTTTTTTTTTTTTTTTTTTGTTTTTTTAGCGAAAAGTGGACGTGCCTATTTTATTTATGTTACCCACTACTTATTTAATTTTAAGAAATTTCGTGAAATTTATTTTTTTTATCGCTTAAGAACAAGTCCTTGGAGAATTCAAAAATTTTGAAAGATTATAATTTATAATCTTTTAAAATTCTGTATTAATTTGTAGCGGTTAGGTGATTAAGTAAAAAAGAAATTGTACTAATTTAAATGAAAAAAAAAAAAAAAAACTTACTACAGCGACACCGATATTTTTAAAAAAGATTTAAAAAATATATATATATATATATATATATATATTTTGTGTGCATTATAAACGTGCCGATTTTTGTAAATACTGCCATACATGACATGGTCAGCGAATAAGAGGACTAAAGTCAAAGTACCATTCAATAGAATATTTTCCTACATTTTTTTAAGTATTGGGTACTTAAGAAAAAAAAAAAGCGCTCACGTTTTACAAGTAATTTTTACACAGGTCGTCCGCAGAGAAAATTCACAAAGCCTATCGGAAAACTTAGTTAACACCTCACCTGCAGGTGTTAAAAAAAATGATTTTCTGCAAAATAAATCACTTAGTTTTAAATAAATTTAAATTATTTTTCTAATTGGAAATAAATTCATTACCTTGCAATTAAAATAAGAAAAGCTTTTTTTTTTTCCTTTTGAAAAATTGATTTTTAAAACCTTAGATAGCTTTTCTAGTTTTCTTTGTCGGTAGGGAAACAAGATTGACCAACTCTTCGTATTCTTAAATGGGCACCACGCTATAGAAAATTTTACACACACGTGTGAACAACATTTAAGTTGTATAGTAAATAAACATATTCAGTAAATAAAATAGAAGAGTATATATTTTTAAAATGCCAAATTAAACTCACTAATTACAGAAAAAAGGCTAAGTTAAAAAAATGTCTTACTCTTTCTGTGTTAATGAGAACATTTTTAGTAATTTCTGACATTCTCTTTTTATTGCAGCTACCAATATGATCGGTTTGAGAATTAGAAAAAAATAGGAGGGATTTTTTTTAAATTAAAAAAATAAAAATTGGAAAGTAAAAAATGCAAGATATATTTCTAATGTTTTTAACTAACTTATTTTTACGTTCGTTTATTTATTTAAGAGTTGATGCATTTGAAAACTTTTGTTCTAATTTAAACTGGATAAAAAAAATAAAGGATGGGATAAGCAATTCCTTCCTCAACACCCCACACCTTTACTCCGCCCTAAGCTGAAATGAAGAGAAAAAAAAAAAGTCTTGTACTGTTTGTTTGCTCCTCCAAGTACACATTCTTCTTAAATCGACAACAAAATTAATAATTATCGGTCATCAAAAGTGGTTGGTATTAATTTGAATTTTCTGTTTGAAAATACAATAAACCTTGCGTCCGCTGTGTTATTGAGATATGAGCCAAGCATCTTGTTCCACGACACGAAAGAAAGTAAGACGACAGGATTGAGAAGCAGCAGTAATACTAACTAGTAATGACAATGTCAAGCAGAGAGGCGGAGGACAACGTAAAAAAAAAAAAAAAAGTCTTTGAAAAAGTAATAAGAAAAAAAAAAAAAATACGAAAAATAGAAAAAGAAAATTAACTTATGAAACAGACCGTCGTGTGTGTGACGCGTTCTGTGGACAAAATAACACAAAATAAATATGAAAACAAAGTAGAGTAGGTAAAAAAAAAAAAAAAAAAAAAAAAAAAGCTAAAATGTCTGTAGAAATAATGATTCAGCAGTAAAAAATATTGTTCAAATCAAAATAGAAGAAATGTTTTGACAAGTCAACAATGTCGCTTATTTTTATTTGTATGTTATCGTTTCAAATCAAAGGATTTGTCAAAAAATTGTGTCTAAGTAGCAGACAAAAATTATCGTCACCTCTTTCTCTCTGCGAGAAAAAGAATTATAATAAAATACCAGCAGAGACTGAAATCTGGGTGCATTCTCCACAAACAACAAAATTAGTTTCTCCTTAAAAAATAAAGATCAGCAATTTATTTTCCAGACACATGTTTTTTTTTTTTTTTTGTTAATAAAAGAATCAACTTATCATTTAATGTCGAAATATTAACCTGAAAGTTCTCAAAAGTAAAAAGTTTATCTACTAGTCCGGTGGGGTTTTAATTAAATGTAAACCTTGTCAATATGAAAATCATATACGACTGGGCTTGAACATAAAGAACAAAGCAAATTTGCGCGCGCGCACAAACACACACCGAAAATCAAAAGTCAAAACATTTATTCCTGAAGTTATTGTTTTTAGGTACTTCGTTTTTTATTTAGGGCTATTTGTAAATGAATAAAAATACGAACAAGTCATAAATAAAAATTCAACGTTAAGTTGTGATTATGATTATTCCACTTCCTTTTCTCCCTCTTGCCGATTGTATTATCAGGGCATTAACAAAAAGACACTAGATTTTTTTTTTTTTTGGGGCTATAAAAAATCAAAGAGAGTATCATAGGTTCAATGAGAATATGAAAAACACTATAGAAAGTAAACCAAATAGCAAAAACCTGGTTAAAAGGCATGCACAGCTGAGCTGCTGTGAGATACACAAGAAGACTATTCTTCCACTGTTTGAAAGAGGAATGCAAATCAATGAACAGACCTGGAAAATTATGAATATGCACAAGGCCGTATATACACACCCCAAAGACAACATTATCTATCTATCTATAAAATCCTGTGACTTCCGTTAGTCCATCCATCATCACACCCTCTAAAATAACTATACAATGATCGATCAAAACTAAATTTTAGGGAGAAGTTGCAAACAGGTAAGGGGGGTACAAAGTACAGTTGGTTTTACTAAAGTGCATATAAACTACAAAGTAGGTATTTTTCCAAACAAATCAGCTTATTCAAATTTCATAGATTGGTTTGTGAAATTGAAAGAAACAGAGTTTGTAAATCAAGAAAAAAAATGTTAGTGATAACTTCAATTTTCTAAATACTGTAAGGATTAACATGCACTAGCATGTTGCAAAAAAATTATATATATATATATATATATATATATATATATATTAGTATATGAAAAGAAAGGCTGCAGCAGCAGAGGATTTGTCAGCCTCAAAGATCAAAATGGGATTGGTAAAATATGTACAACAGTGAGGTGAGGAGAAGAAACTGCTTTTTTAAATGTGCAACAAGCAATTTAAAAAGAAAAGAAAAAAAAAGGAAAACAACTAGAAAAGAAAATTAAGGAAAAAATACAAAGAGTCTAAAAAGATAAATAGAAAATATGAGAAACAATTACGAACATTTTTATATCAAGTAAACATGAAGAAAAGATTAATAAAATCCAGAAAACAGTAAATGCCAGTTCTGCAAAGGTGATCGTAAACCACATAAATCAGTGAATGCAGCAAAGTGAGCCAGAAAGAATACAAAAATAAGCACAGCAGACTAATGACAGTTATACACGAGAAACTTGGATACAACATTTATAAACAGATGTTATCAGCACAAACCAGAGAGTACTGGAAAAATTACAAAATATTTTGGTAATGGACATCCAGACTGACCACCACAATCAAACAAAACCAAATCAGATAATCATGAATAAAAAAAAGGAAGACATGCCTGATCAGGACATGACAATACAGGAAGAGCACAAAGTAAAAGCCAATGAGAGGTGAGAAATATAAGGAACTTGCTCGGGAACTGCTAGTCTTCTACAATAATACAAGTCTTTTTCAGTGGTCAAAGTTTTTTTACTAAATAGTAAATGTCCTTTCACAAAACAGTACCAGGCTTTTATTCCCTTGGGACATCAATCATTGGTTGATTTGGAGAATTTGCATGCACTGTGACCTTTGTGTATATAGGTCTCAAGAAAAATAAAATACCTATTTGCTTGGTTTGGGCATTTCAACATGGCATAAGGTTAGCAAACTTGTCTTGCTAGATAAATTACCACAGAGTAGTGAGTTTGATCCTCATTGGGTGTAATCTATACTTTTGGCCTTGTGCCATGTCTAAGCTATGCTTAGTAAATTACTATATATATATATATATATATGCTTGGTTTGCACAAAAAACAACATACAGTGCCCACACCCCATATAACCACTTTTCCCCACTGGGTAAGTTCACAAGTTTCCAAATTACACTTCCACTGATCTAATTCCAGCAATGGTACATTGGTAACCACTTATGTTTGGTACTTTCCAGAGTGGATTCCTCTATCTCATGTTTGTTACCAATTCCATCAGTGGCTTCTGAACACTTGTTGGTACTTCTAACCAAATGAAATCTTCTGCCTTGTAGAGTTTATGTTCCAAAAGCTACAGAATAAATTTCATTAGCAGATACACTCAGGTTAAAGATTTCATCCTTCCTGACAGCAATCCTTTCCACACCCCTGTGATGTGTCTCTCCTGTTTCATTCCCTACTGGGACATATGCATATCAGAAATGCAAGTAGATACTTCATTCTTCTGTGATGGCTCTGAAGGTTTTATTTGCATAACAATGCTGCTTTACAATGTTATATATGCATATGAACCATTTTGTTTTTGCATAAACTAAGCATGTAATTTCTGAGACCTATATATGCAGAGATCACACTCTTTCATAAAACACAATGTCGTATGATACCTCCAGAGTCCTGGCAAATTAAATGTTGCCACACAAAAGAACATTAGTCCACAGTATATAAATCAGGTTGCAAGCCCTGCCATAGTGGGTGATGTCCATCCCTAACCTGTAACAAGTGTAATCCAGCTCCAACTTTCCCCTCTGTCAATCAGTCAGTGTTGTATCAATTGAATTGACATTCCATGCAGGTCTTAACTGTTGACATAACAGTGACTTAGATGTAGAGAAGCTAACTCTCCTGATGAAATAAGTGGTCTGTTTAATTTCAGGGCACTCACTGTGTTGATATATTCCATTGTTTGGCATCCCAAATATAGCACTGGTTTTGGTGTCAAGACCTAGGCCACAAGTAAAATGTTGATAAAGATAAAGTTGAGTTAGTGTGTAACACAGTGTTCCTCAACTGGTGTTCCCTAGAATCCTGGTCTTCCATTAGAAACAATAATAAATAGAGTAATGCATTTTTCAATAATTTTTGTTCCATTTTATATTTGTATTACATGTACACCATATTGTTGGAAAATCCTTGGTTATCATAATAAAATATAAAAGAGTTAGATATTAATAAAGATTTATTTATTTTATTTTTATTTTTTTTTAAATCAATTCATCCCAAGCAAGCTGATAATGCCACTAAGGTGCAAGGTGATACTGGAAATGAAAGAAAATAATTTAGAAGGAACTGGAAATTTAATCCTAAATAGGAAACAAGGGATAAACCTCTACTTCTATTCAAAAGACCCAGGTGTATGAAACAAGCGGTAAGTGAATCTATCTAATCCTATTAAAAAGATTTTATGCAGTGGTTCCCAGAGACATGAAAACTATTTCAAGAGTTCCACAAGGTAAAAAGTTTGAGAAACACTAGTGTAACATGTGGTCAAGAAGGTAAAAAAAAACAAGTTTTGACTACATCAGATTTTGGCTTCAACTAATTGATCAGGCTACTAGCTTGTCTGCTTGTAGCATTGTTCAATCTAAGAAGCCTGAAAAGATTATAGAGAAAATATTTTAGGTAGTGATTTGTATTTATGGTTGGCCACAGAAATTCCTCAATGATAATAGCAATGAATTCTTTCCTATCACTGAAGAAAAATGGTACAAAATCACCATGGTCAAATGATTTTTGCAAACATCAAACTTCCTGATGATATGCTCTTGATCTTACTATGACATGGTGGTTCAATACTAAAATAGTCTCTATAATGTACATGCTGATTCCACATTCCAACTCTTATTTTGAATGAATCCACAAGATTCCTAGTATCTTTGTGGACAAACCAGCTACTCTTGACAGTGACACTTCATTTAGAAGATTCTGCAAGACAGACTTTTATTTTGAGGGAGTCCTTAAAGAAAGTTCATTGTGCATTGTCTTAATATCAGTCTGAGTGGTGATGTTAAAGTTTATATTTGCAACCAAGTTCATCACAAAAGATTAACACAGAAAATGGAGTGAAAAACCAACAGTTGTTATTCATTAAGATCAACAAAATGTCCAACTTCAGGTACATTTATATTTGATTAATCTTAGAAAGACAAATCCAACCAAATGCTAACAAACTCAATCAAACCACACCAACTTCAAACATCAGATTCACAATGCAGTATACCTGATATGAAAACAGTGACAATGAGGAAGAAACCAAAGATAATGAAAATGTCAAAGACAAAAATAGCACACCAGTTTCAAATCTAAAACTGTAACTGCATCATAAGGCAGAAGGCTTCCAAGCATAAAAATAATATAGTAAGTATTAATAAAAATAGTACATTCTTTAAAAAGGAAATGCATGTGCAATAAAAATTTTATAGGAAAAGATATTAGGATGACATCAAAGCAGATTTCTAATTCTAGTAAATGTTCAGGTAAATACGCAAATGATTAGAACACTGAAAATGAAGCTAAAGAAAGATAAGTAATTGATTTTGACAAAAAGATTCAAGAATGAAGAGAATGTAATGATACTTCTATAGAAATACTAGTAACAAAAATATTTCAAATTGAGGCACTGCAAGATATTCTTGTAGCTAAATGGAAAGAATCACAAGTGGAAGAAAAGTTATATCTATGATAAAGTGACATATGTAGGTCAATATTTCATGTCCATAAAATTGGTTTTAACATAAAAAAAAAAAGTTATTCATGGAAACTTACAGACAAAAACTCATCTATATACTCAAGGATTTGAGGAAACATAATCAGGATGGTCAGGATGAATGTGGGAAAGTTGACAAACTGTTTCTAAATATTGTTTCATATTTATTGATCCTTCATTTTATTGATAAAAAAAAAAAAAAAAAAAAAAAGCTTTTCTTCAAAGAATAACAATTGAAAGAAATAGGTACCTCCATGAAATTGCTAAAAAAGAGCATAGCATAATTAAAAAGACGCCAAACTTGATGAAAACAAAATTTTATCATCTAAATGCCTATGTTATTTTTAAAAGGAACGATCAAAGTTTATTTTAATTATTTTTTTAAATTTTTCCTTCTTTTCAGAACATTCTAAATTTTGATTAAAAAAACCTGGTTTCTCTTTGTATCACCGGAACTAGTAAAATAACATACAATTTTTAGCACATTTTTTTTTTGTATGACACACATTAATTTGGAAAATCTTGCAAAAATAAAAATAATTGTCAGATGTTAATGAAACTTTCAGAAACTATTCACATATGATCAAAATTATTATAAATATGAAATATGTTTTTTTTTTTTTTTTTATTAAAGTCATGGAAGAAATATTTTTTTTTTATATTTATTACCCACCCCATAAATAATTTTATGAAAATGCTAAAAATTTGATCCCATCAGGTTAATAGTTAAAAGCACAAGGCTTTGAGGAATGCAAATCATGTTTTTTTTTTTGTTTTTTTTTTTTAATTGGACCCCCCTACCTGAAATTCAGCTCTGAATTGTAACATACAAAACTCAATAAAACAAATATATTATTTAATTTCAAATGCTTTCATTTGCTTTTAGTTGTTTTTATGAATATGGACAATATTTTCTGAAAGCAAAAAAATTTTTCAATGAAAAATGAATTTTTAATACAATTATTTGTTATTTCTTTAATTATAATAGATTTTTACATTTAAGTTGTTAAAATATCATAAAATTAGTTAAAAGCCGCATCAGATTTCCTAAGTGTCCTTATGAGAGATCTTTTTTTAATGTGTTGTAAATTGTATCATTTTGACTAATCAGAAGATCCGCAAGAATTAAGAAATGTAATTTTGTGTTTATAATCGAGCTGTAATTATAAAGTACAGAAGACCAACCAGAATACAATTAAGTTGCTTTATTGGAGTTAAGCATCGTTTTCTATTGTTAAAGCCTTTACTTTTGCAAAACACGTGTGGAGAAGTTAATTTGATTTTTCAATTTCAACTGAGAAGGGTACCTACAAGTATGTATCATCTTATGAAATTTATATGATCTTATTTTTATATTAATCTCAGTTATGACATTTTTCCATAAATGAAATATCAAAATTAATAATAAAATGAATGGAAATACAAGTAACACAGTAAAATGTAATAAATGTACATAAAATTATACTATTTTATGTACACTTCTGATAAAATTTCATAAAAAAGGTACCTATAAATTAATTAGATACCTTTCTTATGAAATTTAATCTCACTCTTAACAGTCTTATTTTAATTTCTTTATATATTTTCCATAAAGCATCGTAAACGTAAAGGTGAAAGCTAAGTAAAAAAAAACAAAAAAGAAAAAAATTAGAGCACTGAAAGTTTTCCTTAAAAATAACAAGGTAAATAATTTGTTCACTTAAATGTAAATAATTTCACTTTTCTCCTTCCGTAGAACAAATTACCCTTACGGAATCCATCAATATGTCATTCATCACCTGTCGAGTGAGGCGAAAGTTTGACTTGCTTTATTTTCAAATTACATCTTTTCAGCGCAGAAGATAAGGTAAGCTTGGTTCAAAATATTTTAAATAAACATAATTTGATTTTCTTAAAATAAGTTTTGAAAAAAATGATAATTGATATTTAAAAGAATTTAAAAGTGAGATTTTCATTTTTTTTTTATAAGATGGAAAAAAAATGGTTGCCATCTGTCAATTTTGCCGACTTCAAAAAAGACAAAATTTTTAAGGAAAATTTCGGACATGCTAGGAACAATTAAGAAATGTAAAAAAATATCCCCAAAATACTTTCCTCTTAATAACAAACATTTAGACAATAAAATTTTGTTTTCATCAAGTTTGGTGTCTTTTTTATCATGCTATGCTCTTTTTTTAGTGATCTCGTGGAGGTACTTATGAATATAAAACTAATGTGTAAAATAATGACATATGAGATGTCCCTAAAAAATTTAAAAAAAAAAAAAAAAAAAATACTTGCATGCACATACCTTAAGAGATAATCAAACTTTGTTCAAGTATATAATCAAAGTGATTTCTTTTAATGTTCTGCAGTTTGCCGATAAGATTTTGGGTAGAACTAAAAAATTTGAAGCATGTGTTATAAAGAAATTAAGGAGCACAGGTGTATTGAGTATATTAAAATATACTGAGGTCACCAACTTCAGAAAGACGATGCAGTTACTGTGCCAGAGAGAGGACTAGACCAAGACATCGCCCTGGATAACTTAGTTGGATTACTGGCAAAACGCACTCTGATGTAAGTTTTGCTGTTTGTCAGTTGGTTTCAGTAATTAGCAATAAAGCTGCCCATCTGAATAAAATTAATAAAATACTAAGAGAAATTAAAAATTTATCAGGTGGTTGCTGCTTTGAAAGGCTTGTAATTTTCAACATAAATATAGTAAGATATACAGATGCAATCTATACTGATCTTCCAGAAGAACGTAGTCAAGAAAGACCAAATGTTTTTCTTGCAGACAAAGAAATGACATCTTCCTAACTGACATGGAAATCTATTAAATTCAAGAGTGAGGGCAAATAAACATTAACAGAAAAAAAACCCTATCATTTATTGAAGATTGGTACATATCTTATGGCAAAAATTACTGTGTAAATTATATACAATGGCAAACTATTTTACTTATCCATTACAAGGTAGATATTAAAAGTGATGCTGCAAAAAGCTATTAATGACATCTATATGTTGAAATCTGTTGTTTACAAAATGATTGAGAAAGAGATAGGAGGTCATATTGTCATGGATACACATTGATGAACAACAGGCAAATGTTCACAAAAGATGGGTCACCAAGTGTAACTTCTGAGAAGATATGTTAAGTCATTTTGAGAAGTTGCTTATTTAGATTTTAGACACATTAAAAGTTGATGTCATTAATCTATAGTCCAAATATTTTCAACAGGTAAATGAATGAAGTTGTCTCCGATTGTTATCTATAGCATACTATCTTTTGTTTATACTTAGTTAAAATGTATGAAATATTTCTTATACAACTACCAATAATGTAAAGATTCTATCAGGGTGCATAACTGCTGTTCAATGGGCAATACAGCACAAGGCCTAACTTTCAAGGTCACAACCAGTACATATTAAATGTACATCATTTTTCCCATACCCAAAATAAACAGAATGAATCAAATCAGAAAACCAAAAGAGAAAAATATTTTTCACAAGAGATAATCTTTTTCTTCAAGTTATTATTTACTAAGCTTAGCTTTGGCACAAGGACAAATGTATGGAGCACCAAGTAAGGATCAATGGTCAACTAGACTACCACACTAAATATTACTCTACATCAAAGAACCTATGTCTTTCTAAAACTTCTTTAAAATTAAGGTATTACTATTTTTCAGAGTGTATAAATCAAGTTTATAAATGGATAAATCACTACTTAAACATACAATTTGTTTTCTTTATTAAAATAAAATTTAAATGTTATCTTCAAGAATTGCAAAGATTAAAATTTTCACTGGTTCAATGAGTTATTTTAATTTTTATTGTTTCAATAATAATTTAGTTCTCTTCAATTACAATCACGTGATTACATATAATTACTTTATTCAATTATTAATATACATCAATGAGAGAGTCACATAAAGCTATTTCAAAATAGCCAAAGAAATAGTAAATAGGTACCAAATCCAAAGTTAAATCAATGAAAACTAGAAATAGCACAAAAACATTCCTCAGTTGTTTCTAAGATGAAATAATTTCACCTTCATAAAAATTTTGAAGTTCTTTCATTCACTTTCATCACAAGGTTTATTATTATGCAATTTAACATTGCTCCAAGTTCAGCATAATGGAAATAAAACTCACATCAGAGAGAGAGAGAGAGAGAGAGAGAACCTTAACAAAACAACTTTCAAGCATTACGATGAACATTATTATTCAGTGGCCAACAATAAATCATAGAAAGGAGAAGAAAAAGAATGACAATATTATAGATAAGAATGCTGTTTAACCAACTTTGATAGCCTAAATAAGGTTTTGTTTATGAAAAATTTTAATAGCATTATACAAAGTCATCTAAAAAAAAAAAAAAAAAAAAAAAAAAATTGCAAAAGTAAATGTCAAAACAATCTTAACAGTTTTCAATAAAAAAGGGTTGGGGAATATTACCTGTGTATTTTATAAATAAAGTAATCTGCATTGTGGTGTAATGGATATTGGCTTGGAATGAGAAATCAGAGAGTCAAGTTCAAATTCCAGTAAAATTTGTTACTTTCACTTACATGCAAATAAACTTGGGGAAGTTATTTATCTATCTAGTCTTCTTCCAGTTATGGGATGAATAGCAGGGCAGACTGGGTTGTATAGCCTTGGTTGTCTACTACAGAAAGAAATGGCCACCTACTGCAGCAAAATATTCTGCCTAGTTAGTCATGATTGAAAGACATGATCTCCCAAGTGTGTATCATGTATAGGACACTTAACTGACTGAATCTTTATTCCTTTTTGTAAGTAAATGTAAATTTTAATTCTTAAATATTAAAAAATTTCAGGTTAACAACTAAAATGGTAAAGAGTGAAATAACTTTGCTTTTATTCTACCAAATTTTTATAATAAATAAATGAAAACTTGTTTAACTTTCAAACTATAAAAATAAATGCATATATCTGGAATGTATATATGACAGATGATCTAAAATTTGAAAATACTTAAATTTAGTTCTCAGGAGATTGTTTAAACGAATCATGAAGATACAGACAAGTGGTTTCAATTATCAAATTTCTTTTTATTTTCCTTCACTTTCATGTTTGCATAAACTTGAACATTACAGATTAATAGAGAAACATTCTCTTGCAATAAATATAAAGAATTAGAAAAATAACATTTACTTAAGTAGAAAATGTCGAATTATTTCACCAGTCATTCTTTTAAAAATGTGAATTTACCAACCATTTTTCTCTGAGTTCTAATTTGATTAAATTTATTGTAATAAAAAAAATAAACACTATATACAGCATGCTTCGGTATATTGACTGTTAAAATTACAGGTTTTTAAATTGGGCATAGGTCCAAAATAAAAAAGAATTAAAAATTAAAAAAAATAAAAAAAAAAAAATTAAATTGAAAGTGTCAGTGAAACAAACACACACACACACATTTCCAGCTTAATAAGTGAAAAGTCAAGCAATATAATCTTTGATGCTCATAATGAAAATTATTAAAGTTTGCAAATAGCATTTACACCAGTTTTTATCGTTGCATGTGTCGTAGGGTAGTTTTAAGATATTTTAATAAATTATTTGCTCAAAGTTTTGGAAACATGATAGTAAAAGCTCAAATGCCTGTCTGATTCTAAAAAGCTTATATACCACTACTCCATATGATATTTCCACTAACTGAAGATATTCAGCAGTGAGATTTTCTGTCAGTAAAATAATTTATATAAGCAAGACTTCAATCTTCAAGTATAATACATTAACAGATTAATTTAATAAATTATGAAACTTTCCTGAAATTAAAATATGATAACCATGTTTTAATAGCAGTATTTTTCTTCTCACAATGAATCACAGATTTTGATGTATATTATAAGAATTTAATAGTAACAAGATTAGGTTTGGAAATTTGATGGAGAGAATCCAGAGTAGTTAAGCAATATTAAATAAAAAGAAAAAAAAAATGCTTGCTTGAAAACATTCAAATGTCTACAAGAAGAATGTAAAAAAGGATTAAATATTATGTTATCTGAAACAAATGAATTAAAACTATACAATATTGAAAAAGAAAAAAGAAAAAAGTGATTACAAACTAAGTTAGTAATGAATAAAATCTGTGCTTGAACTTCAATCCCAAGAAATTACAATGAACAATAAATAAAAACTAAAACAATTTCATTGTTAAATGTGAATTACTATTACACTGTTACTTCATATTTAATTCCAAAACCTAAATTATGGATAATCGATGCAATAAAAACAAATTCAAAGTAATGCTTTCAATAACATAACTATATGGTAAGTAACAATATTTTAAACAATTTCTAAGCTTATTTTTTTTTTTTTTTACGGAAATGATATTAAGCCATAAAGAACAAAATTCGACATGAAAAAGATGGGGAAAGATTAAAGAAGACTTGCCTTAGGAGGTTTGAATGGATAATCCGGGGTAAAATGTATATCCAAAAAGAATACTCCACCTTCATATACTGATCCAGGAGGACCAAGAATTGTAGATACCCATTCATACAAATTATCGCCTTTTGGTCCAGCACTGAAAACAAACAATTTTTTTTTTTTTTTTAAGACATCCTTCAGAACATACATACCAATATTCAAAATCCACATATATAAAACAATGTTTATGTGAAACATTTTTCTACATCTAATGAAATAACATTCTATTCACTATTGAATAAATAATGACTATTTGTTTAATGTTCAGAAATGTTCTTTTACAAAGACTGATCTAATTATTCAAATTATCAAACTTGCATTTTTTTGAAAAGCATTAAACACCAATAAAAAAAAAAGTAAAATTACATTTATTCAAATTTGTAAACAGTTGACTCAGATGGAATTTAATGTCATCATAGGCAGTGATTATTATAAAGTGACTGATGAAAACTGGTTTATTTTATTTTTTTTTTTTTGTCTATTTCAGAAAATAAAAAAAATTAGACTGTCCATCTAGATTTTAGTAAATCAATTCTAATCAGTTAAGAATTGCCTTCATTGTCCAAAAATTATCAAAGATTAGCCTCAAATCATAATAATGTCTGTATTGCATAAGTAATTATTAGCATCACCAACATTCTTAAATTCAAAACTTATCAGTAAGCTTAAATAAATCAAAGTATATTCAACTTTAAAACTGTTAAACAAAATATGGCTTATATTTCTGCAGCATAAAAAATGCAATAGAACTTAAATTACAAAAACCAGAGAAAAAAAAAAAAAAAAAACATACATAACAGAAAATCAAATTACATAGGACTTATTTAACTTGATAGCACATGATATTCACTTTTGTATATATTATTCATTCTAATTTAAAACAATAGCAATTTAGACAATAAAAATAGAAAAAGATTCTCCCCAAAACTAGGTTATCTCCACTAATTCAAATTTATAACAGCTAAGGTTTAAAGTGATTTTTATAAATAAAGCTTTCTTGAAGCTTTCATTGAAAGCTAAAAAGGACTAAATTTACTATTTCCAGTAAGCAAAATACTCTAGTGTATGTCAAACAGAAATTACATAGATTGGAATCAATTTCTTTTCTTTCTTTTTAAAATAGCTGATTAGTATATTTTTTTTTAAGTAATCTGTGTTTGCAATGTAATTTTCTGTATTAAAAATCTTTCAAAAATAAAATACAGTTTTCTGAAATTTTATTTGAGGAATATTAGCTGATTTCAAGTATAATTAATCTGATTCGAAACATGATTTACTTAAGTTTAAAATAACACAAATGTATTTTTAAAACAAAACAGCAGCTGAGCATTCTATGTCAAATCAACAAGGAATGAACCATTACCAACATGGATTTTTTTTTTCTTTTTCAAATCATACACTTACAGAGCTTCCTGATGCAAATTGGAGGGTACCTATTTTTACATCTCTAGGTCAAAAGGTTCCCGAAATACAAGCCTTTGACCCTTGCCAAAAAGATGAATTTTGGAAAATAGTCACAAAGTTTAAATATCAATATCTCAGTTGTTTTTACCTACAAAGCTAAATTATATACCAACAAAGTACTTGGATAGATCTAAAAGGTGATCCATTTATTTATTTTTTGTTTAAAGCTCAAATAAGATAATTTAACATTAACCTTTAATCTCTCAAAATACACATGTTTAATTTTTTTAAATTTGACTGCTTTATGGTAAAATATGTACAAAATTTTGTGATGGACTTTTAACTGCAGCATGAGCTACAAGGTTTTAACAGTGTTGGGCCAAATTCAAAATGGCAGTAATTTGCTATTTGCCACCATAGGCTACCATTTTTATATCTCCCAATATGGTCAAGTTGTATATCTTTAGAAAGCTCTTTGAATGATTATTAACATTCACATAGGAATTATGATCATAAAAAGATCAACAGAATTTGTTGCTAATGTTGACCAATTTGGTGAAAAATAAACAACCTTATTTTTGGTTTTGTTTACATTTTTATTATACAGCAAATATATTTTTATATGAAAAAGTGACATAATGAAAATAATTATTTAAAAAAGTGTCATGAATTAATGTTAAGATAAAATAATATGAAAATATGCAACAAATGATGTTAATGGTTAACTATCTGAAAAAGTAAGCATTGAAATGAATAATTAAAAAAAGAAAAGAAAAAAGGATTCTCAACATTTACAAAGGTATTAACAAGCAGACCCATTGTTGAATAAAGTTAACATCATTACCTGAGTTTTCTGAAAGTATTTTAACATTAGCTGAATATATTGCCCAATTTTATAATTTTAACTATTTTTCTTTTCATCCCAAGTTGACACTGTTTTTACTTCAACCTCTTCCTGAGACACAGGAATAAAACTATGTAGTCTTTGAGTTCTTGTAATTGTTGAGGCATTTTTTTTCATTTATTTTCTAAGATTTCTGCTTCATTTGTCCATTCATTTGTTGAGAAATACAAAATATTTATGCCTGAAATGTTTTTTTCTTACATAATCAACTTCTTGGTGTCATTATTTGTTCATTATAGATGCTGCTAATTTCTTAATAGTGCCACCTGACAAATCTCATAGTCCTTTCCCATGAGATGTAGCAAAAAAAAAAAAAAAAAAAAAAACTCTGCATCAATACCAAAGTCAGACTTATGGTTGCACAAATTGATAAAATTTGTATGTGAAGTGACATCAAAGAAATAGATCAGATTTTTTTTTTTTTTTTTTTTCAGTACTTCTATAATTTTTCTTTGGAACAAATAGACAGCTACTGTGTTATGCTTGAAACAATCTGATATAATTACAATATTAATATGCTCCAGCACTTTGTCATTTCTGTAAGAATAGACAAATGGATGTAATGTGACTCAAGAATTATTCCAATGGAAGTCTTGTGCAGTATCCTGCAAAATAAATGAATAATTCTCATCAAAATCTGCAATAAATGACTTCAGCATCCAAAGAACTTTTCTTATGAGAACAAAATTTTGATTGTTCTTTGGCAATGAAAGCATGCTTTTTCAATGTTTGAAGAACTGCAAGTTTCAATAAATCCTTTTGTATATTGATACAGTTTGTAGTGTAGTTCTATCAGTTGATAGACACTGTTTGCAGATAAAAATCATTTATTAAATTTTTATTTAGAATTTCTTCTATATATTGCTACAAGTTGAGCAGTCACCCAAGTAGCAGTTAGAGGTTGCTTCATTGCATGTAACAGCAGCTATGCATTAATGGTAATCTGTTAAATGATATTGTTCATCTTGAGTCAGTGTACCAAGATGAGCTCCCACAAACATTCATATTTTAACAGTGTTACAGCAGGTTCCAGTGCTTTTTTTTTTATTTCAATAATTGGTATGCCTCTTTCAGGTTACAGAGTACAAGAGATTTTTGTTCCTGAACTCTTCTACCATTCTTTAAGACTGTGTTATAGTCATTTTTTCCAGGCATCACTCTGCTGAATTCTTCACTCTTACAAAACAGCACAACTTTGTCAATTGTCTCTTGCAGGAAGCTACATTTTCATGTATTTGGCAATATTCCTTGTTCAGTTTTTTTGGATTGTCTTACCATGTATGATTTGGTGACAAATTCCATTTTAATTCTTTGGATACTCCAGATTTTTGGAAATATTGTCAAAATTTGTACTTTTTGGGACCTCTTTTCACAAGCTGCAAACTTTTCTTTTAATTGTGTTATAATTTAACTTTCATCAGTTTTTTTTGTTTTTTTTTGCTCTTCTCTGCTGGTAGATTGAAAAATTTTATTTGAAATCAGTTTTTCTTTAATACTGCTCCTTTAATTTTTCCTGATTTTTTCCCCTCGTAACTGGTGTTTTTCAAGTTTGATTGGTGATTCACCAATCACTGACAGTGACTCATTAAGAAGTTGCAATTCATTTTCATTATCTATAAAAAAAAAATGGTAGAAGGCTGTATCTAGTCTTCAGCTGATGTTGAAGCACTTTCAGAAAACTCGAGTAATGCTGTTAATTTTATTTGACAATGGGTTTGCATGTTAATATCTTTGTAAATGTTAATCTGTTTTTAAATATTCATTTCAATATATCACATTTCAGATAAAAACTTAATTTTTTAAATATAGATAAAAAAAATATTGAAAATTTGATTGTATTGTGCATTTAGTTTACTGTATCAAATGTCAAAAATTGGTTAACCATTAACATCATTTGTTGCATAGTTTTATATTATTTTATCTTAACATTAATTCATGACACTTTTTTAAATAATTATTTTCATTGTCACTTTTTCATATAAAAATCTATTTGTTGTATAATAAAAATGTAAACAAAACCAAAAATAAGTTTGTTTATTCTCCACTTAATTGTTCAACATGTAACCACAAATAACACAAATTCTGTTGATTTTATGATCATAGGAACTATGTGAATATTAATAATTATTCAAAGAGCTTTCTAAAGATATGCAACTTGACCATATTGGGAGATATGAATATGTGAGCATATAGTAGCAAATAGCAAATTACTGCCATTTTGAATTTGACCCAACTCTGTAAAACCTTGTAACTCAGGCAAAGTCCATCACAAAATTTTGTACATATCTTGCCATAAAGCAAGAAAATTTATTGTCAAATTAAAAAAAAAAAAAAAAAAAAAAAAAAAAAATTGAAGGTACGTTTTTTTTGAGAAATTAAAAAGGTCAAAGTTGATGTTTTAAACAAAAAAAATAAATTGATGATTTTTTAGATTTATACAAGTACTTTAAAATGGTATATAACTTAGCTTTGTCTGTAAAAAAAAAAAAAAAAAAAGTAAATAAATAAATAACCAAGATACTTAAACTTTGTGATTATTTTTCAGAATTCACCTTTTTGGCAAGGGTCAAAAGGTCATATCTCAGGAACCATTTGACTTAGAGATGTAAAATAGGTACCATTCAATTTGTATCATGAAGCTCTATAATTGTACCACATTTGAAAAAAAATCCATGTCAGTGATGGTCAGACTTTTGTTGATTTAACACGGAATGACTCAGCTGTGTTTTTAACCAATATCACCTTGTTTTACGTAATTGATGTGGTGATTTCAAGTGATAACATTGATTTTTGTTTTACGGAGGCTTTATCTGTTAAAACATAACTTAAGAAAATGACATGAGAGCACCTTTTTTATATATAATTTTTAAGCAACTTTTTGTAATCTTAAAATTGGAAAATATTCTCTGTAAGCTAATTTTAGGAATGTTGAAATTAAATTTACTGTAGTCCCCACTCTTATTTTTATTGTTGTGTATGGTCAACTATACTGTCAAAAATGAGGATGTTACATAATATTTTATATACATTTAAAAAACATTTTAAGTTTTTAAAAAAATGTTTGTGCAAAATGATTTATATTAAGCTTCTGTTTTTGATTAGTAAATATAGTTTTCATTTAACCATATCACCTAACGAGATTAAACTAATGTAGAATTTTCAAAGTTTTTTTTTTTCAATTACAAATTATGATTAAAATAAATAAAAAAAAAAAAAAAACAATTGTTGTAAAAATTCATTATTCATCAAAAAGAGTTTTTTCTTAAGACATGAGTGACCTTAATAAATCTTATTTATAAAAGCAATTAAAAGCTTTTCTAATTAAATAATGTCAGTTTTATTGCATTTTTTATTTTACGATTCTGAACAGATTTTCAGGATAGAGTAACAGTTTGAAAAAATTTATTTTTAAATTTATATTCTCCAAGGAGTTCTGCTTTTAACTAATAAAACAAAATTTGGGATTAAAATTTAATTTCTCAAAATTTCATGAAATTAAATAAGTGGGCAAAACATATGTAAAAATTTTTTTTACAAAGATTTTCTAAAAGGAAAAAAAAAAAAAAAAAAAAAAAAATTTTCAAAAATAATTTGTGAATAAGTCCTGAAAGTTTCATTAATATCCAACAATTATTTGATTTTTGCAAGAATTTCCAAATCAGTGTGTTTTTCACCAGAAAAAAAAAGGTGCTAAAAAACTAATTGTAAATATTACATTGACTGCTAACACAAAAGAAAAAAGGATTTTTAACCAAAATTTCAAACATGTTAGAAAGGATGAAAAAATTTCAAATAATGAAATAATACTTTGAACTTTCCACTTAAACATCTTGATGATAAAAAGGCCTTTTTTCATCATGCGATGCTGTTTTACCAGCAAAAAAAGTCAAGGTACCTACCCAAAATTAACTCCACATATATTTGTATAACATTCACAAAAATAAATTTTCAACAAAATTTATTTGAAAAAAAAAAAAAAAAAAAAAAAAAAAAAAAATTTCAAGTTTAAATGTAATTTTTATCAACAGGCATTTTTTTTTTTGGTTCTAGGGTATAACAATGTTGACTATAATTCACAATTTCTTAAAAAAATAAATAAATTAAATCTAGACAGAAACACTTATCTCAAGCAGTAGAAATTCCATCTTTTCAACCGTAACCAAAAAATGTTTGTGTGTGTGTATGTGTATATACAAGAGAATATATGAAAATTTATGTAAGGAAATAAATTTCTCTACCAAAAATTGAGAACATTATGTATATACAAGAGACAATCCAAAAGTAATAGCATCTATTTATTCCCATAGAAAATACAGGATATAGAGAGCACAAAAAACACACCAGTGGATTATATAAGCTTTCAACTATAAAACACTATTTTTTCACATTTGGCTTTACATTTTCACAAGAAAACTCAACATGCCATGCTTCTAAATGTTGCTTGTCACACACAATGTTGCCACTGCTGAAACATTACCTACTACTTAACTGTCCACAAACATTCAGAAAGTGTCAATTAATGTCAATAGGTGCATTTTTTTCCAGAGAAGAATTCAGTAACACACCTGATTCATACACACTTTCATACTAGATGTTATTTTGCCAGACTACCACACAGCTGCTATTTGTAACAAGGCCCAAAAAGTTATTGGCAAGAAGGTTAAAACTCTACAGCCATGCCAACAATAAAATAGGAGGCATTACTTTCAGAGCAACCCTCATTTGTGCATACGAGAGAGACAATTAAAAGGTATTATGTTACCACACAGATACCATCTCTCTGCATTCTGTTGGTATAGTTAGTAACAGTTCCCAATACAAAGCAATAAAAGTTGCCAGAAACCAAAGCACATGCCTGCTTTTAAAAATGTCATACAAAAATTCTGCATACTGCATTTGGAATTTCAGTTTTGTGAACACATTTCAGTGCAATCTATTACATTTTACTTTCCTTTTTTTTAATTTAGTTATTTCTACCATAGCTCATAATTAGACTGTTGATTATAAGCTAGTAATTATTTTTTGTCATCAGTAATCCTTTTAATTATACGAGAATATTAACCTAAAATATGTTTAACCATCCATTTCAAGATGGATCACGGTTTATAAGAAAAAAAAAAAAAAGTTTCATTTGTTATATATTTTACAAGAGAATCTTAAAGTTGAGGAACATACACACAAAACCAAAAAAACGGGTAATGAACTCACAAGAGTGTGAGTTCAATACCCGGTTAAGGCAGTGGAGAACTTTCAGAGGGAAATTAACAGGAGATAACTGATAACTGACATCCATCAAACATGGCACGTGGAACTAGAACAATCTACCCTGGTGAGCGAAATAAAGGGTTCAGTTCGACATTCCAACCACCTGAAGAAGGCCGGAGTGTACAACGGCCGAAACGTTGTGATAAATATGGCGACAAAGATGAGGACAATAGTCCGAATAATGTAAAAAACATGATTATTACTAATATTTCAAGTAATTTGTGAAAAACAAATTATGATAAAATGTTGAGAGTAGTTGCTATAATTGAATAGCATTATTAAAAAGATCACATATTACAAGAAAAAAGAAACACTAAGAAAAAAAAATAAAAGAATTTACCAAGACAAATTTAATTAAGCAGAAACAGTGGACTGAAGAACAAAAGGAAAATAAAAATAAAAGAGAGATGCTAAAGATATCAGTATAATTACTTTAAAAAAAAAAAATCTGGAACTCAGATTTAAAAGTGGAAACTAATTTTTCTACACATACACACACAAATTTCACTTTTATATTCACTGTAACAAAGGAAATCAAATGAGTAGTTATAAATGCAAAAACAAGGTATCTGCAAACAAATATAACTACTACATCCCGACTAACAAATCCTAAACGGATTTACGCTTTCCTTTGCAGATGTGTACTGTCTATATAAGTTATGCGCCATGCATGATACATGCTTAGGTGATCATGTATCTTTTAATACAGGACTCAGATTTTTTTCCTGCAGTAGGTTGCCATTTCTTTCTGCAGTAGACCAGTTGTGATCCAAGACCATAGAACCCGGTCTGTCCTGCTATTTACCCATAGCTGGAGGTAGAAAAGAGGATTCATACCTTTCCCAAAGGTATTAGCACATAAGTGAATGTAACATATTCAACTGGAATTCGAACTCGGCTCTCCAATTCCTCAGTCCGAGCCGCTAACCATTACTCCACCATGCCTCTAACTGTATATAGAGTTGTTTTGTTCTTAAGTTCAAAGCATTCCTGACAAGTATCATAAATTAATAAAAACATACAAATGAACATGTAACATGATAGTCATAAAAAGATCACAACTTTTAATGCACTGGAAATAATAAGATAGTGAGATGAATTTAGAAACATCCTTATAATAAAAATTGAAGCTTTTTACTCTTTGAGAGAAAACTTAAAAATTATGCAAGAAGTAATTCAGATTTCATGGCCTGTCAAGAGGCCAAAAGCTCATATTAAAAGTAGATAAGTGATACGAGTATTCATTTTTTTTTTTCAATAAGGTTGCTTTTTCACAAATAAAAAATTGAGATTCCATGGAGCAGCATTTATAAAAATGATCTTACTAACTACACAACATTGGGGTTGGGGAGAATACTTTCCTTTTAACACAAATCATATTCCTTTACATTTAATAATTATTAATAAATAATATAAAAAAATGTTTTCCAAGAATTTGAAAATACCATGAAGCTGTGGTGCATCAACTTTAAAGCTGTAATTTTATTTTATTTGCATTTAACTACCTTAGAAACAGAAACAAAAAAAAAAAATGGATTTGTAGAGAAAAAAATCTCAAAACTTCAGAAACAACAAAAAGAGAAAAATATTCTATTTGAAATGTCAATTAAAAAAAAAAAAAAAATTTTAATTTTCTTGACCACCAATATTTAATGAGGGTAAAAACTTCAGTTATTGTATATAAATGGTTTTTAGTTTTATCAAAATAATACTGTTTAAAGTGAATTGCTGTAAATTAAATTAAAAAGATTATGGTATTTATAGACAAATTTTTGATTGAATTCAGTCTTATCAAATTGTGAAATTAAAGTCATCTTGAATGGCCACATTTTTAGATCTTTTCACATCAATGCAGGTGTCCCCCAAGACTGTTCTTGGACCTACACTATTTCTAATTTTCATTAACAACCTTCCTGATGTCATCAGCTCTCAACTTAGTATCTGTGTTGATGACAACTATTTACACCTGTCTTAATAGCAAGCCTGATAGGTTCAATAAGATCAAATTGGCAGCTAACCTAAAAAATGACCTGCAATTTATTAACTGAGGTATGGAATGACTTGTTAATTTTAATACCTCCAAAATAAAACTGTTCTCTTTTAATCATCTGAGAGAATGCCTTTTGTCTTCATCAGCATGGTTGATGCTAACCTCAAGGAGAGCGACTCATTGTGCCTTCTCTGTCTAACATTTTCTGCTGACATGAAGTAAAAAGATTATATTGAATCAAATACGAGGTCTACTGCTAGGAAAGTCAGCTCATGGTGTATTGCTAAACAATGTTTCTTGACAGAATCTTAGGCATTTAGAAAACTACCATTCATCCATGCATTGAATATGATCTAGTGCTTTTGCTATGTATTTAGAGATTCTTGATAAAATACAAAGAAGAATCTACAGTGTTAATGGAAGAATCTACAATGTTAATGGTTCTGAGGTGGCATCTCAGCTTCAGTCACTTTCCTACTGCCATAACATAGCTTCCCTTTGCCTTATCTATAAATACTTTCATGGAAATTGTTCTGAACTTTCCTCTATGGTATCTAGACTTTATGAATTTAAGTGTAGTACTAGATTGGCAGCAAGGTCTCATCATTTTACAATTGAAACGGCTTCTTACTTGGGAAACTCTCTTCCAGCTTCCTGGTCAACTTTGATCTTCAAAAATGTAAATGCAATTTCAATCATTATCTCCTGTCTTAAACTTTAACATACTGGAGTTGATTTTGCTAGCAAAGCAAAAATTTTATCCTGACGCTGCAAGTAACTCGGATAAGTGAATAATAGCATATTTGAATTTTGCAGTTGTGTTGTCATATCCTGCCATGGTAACAGAAAATGACTGACTGAAATTAAGTAGTACAGTAGAGGAGCCTTGAAAAAACAATGAAGTGAAAAGGAAAGTAGTGAATAATGCCGAGCGTTAAAGGCTAAATCCTGCTCTTTTATTGTTCTCACTCCTTAATGTTTTTTCTCATTCTTTCACACTCAGTAACCTCGTGTTTTAGTAGCTTTTTTTGCCATGTTTTTTGGGTTTGCAATGATTAAAAAAAAAAAAAAAAAAACAATTAAAAGAGAAAAAGGAAAAAGAATAACGACCTATTTAATAAAATGTTAAACAAATATACTATTAGATGAATTCCATAAATACAGTGGGGTTGAATAAGTGATCGTACACATGAAAATATTTCATAATTTTACTTGTAACATATCAAATTAAAACGGGAATATATCTACTGTATCAGATAGAATACTAAAAATGTGTACATATAAAACTTGATATTCCATGGTTAAGAAAATATAGCAATATTTAAATTTTTAGGGTTTAAAAAAATGATCATACAGCAGAACAAAAACATGTTTTCTCCATTTAATATTTTACAGCAAAGCCTTTATTAAGTTCAACAGCAACCAATCTCTTCCTGTAGTCTTTAATTAAAGATTCGCATACTTTAGTAGGTATTTTGTCCTATTCTTCCTGAGTAATTGTCTTTAGGTTTTTGATGTTTGTTGGACCTCTATCACGGATCTTATTTTTCAAAAACCACCATAAATTCTCTATTGGATTCAAATCTGGTAAATGACTGGGCTATTGTAAGATGTTAACGTTATTAGCAAGCCAATTCTTCATACTCTTAGCAGTATGCTTGGAATCATTGTCCTGCTGGATGATCCAATCAGGAGGAAGCCCAAGATTCTCTACAGAAAGCGATAAATTTTCGCTTAGGATTTGTTGATATTTTTCTGCATTCATTCTACCATCTATAATTGCTAGTTTGCCAACACCTTGCATTGAAAAGCAGCCCCAAACCATGATACTACACCGACCAAATTTGACAGTTGGTATGGTGTTCTTGGGTGCATATGCTTCACCGTCTTTCCTCCATACAGGATTCAGGGAATTGCGACTGAACAGCTCAATTTTACTCTCATCTGTCTAAATAACTCTTTCCCAATAAGAATTTTCCTTATCTTTATGCTCTGTCACAAATTTCAACCTGGCATCTCTATGCCATTTCAGAAGGAGTGGTGTCTTTCTTGGGGAGCGCGACTTTATACCATCCGTGTAGTTCATTACTAATTGTTTGCTTAATTACGTTAACTCCTGACAAACTCAAATCATTCTGAAGGTCTTGTCTGATGGGCATTGGGTTATTTTGGACCTGTCACATCAACTTCCTTCATAATCTGGGAGAGATCTTCCTGGGAGCACCGGGTCTGCCTTTGTTCTCAACAGTATTATGTCTTTTAAATCTTGCAATAAATGAACCAATTGTTGAAAAAGGTATGTTTGTGACGGGTACACACCTGGCCCAGGGTCGAATCCCTTGGTTACGGCGCCAACTGTGACGTCGCTCCTCCTGGTTCCAAGCGTGCCGCTCCAACCCCTTGGTTAGATGATCACCAGCCTCGCCTTTCCCAACTCGCTTCAATACCTGGTTACTGAAGCAACTGTACTGATCTCCGGTCTGTCTACCCACGTTGTGTTTAGATCTTAGACAGACGGGACCAGCAGGATTGGGGCCGATACAAGTTGAGTCCGGCGGGGTGGCAAAACACAAGTAAAAGAAAAAAAAAAAAAAACTCACGAGACAAAAATTACCGATAAAAAAGGGTGACAACCTTTTATATCTAATGTCCGTTACACAAAGAAAAATTGTTCTTATTTCCCGACCGCTCTGTGGACTATGGCACCAAGCTTCTATCATACAACTTAAAGATTTCGAATTGCCTACTCTTCAGAATTATGTATGTCGGAGTGTGGTCTAGTTCGACACTGGGGCTAATTTCTGTCAATCATTCGCAGTTGATTCTTCTCTTCGACTTGAGTTGTATTTCTTCACTTCGATCTGGTTGGGTCGAATTCTGTTCTCGGCTGGGCTTGATTTCAACTTCTTCTTCTTCCGTCCAGTAACTCTTTGGCCTTGTCTTCGACTTGGCTGCAACTTCTCCGCGACTTCGAAAGTAATCTTCTTCGTCGGAACTTAGATGGAACTTCTCTTGTCTTCGACTTGGGTGGAAGGATTTCTTGCCCGCAACTCTCTGTCGTCCGAGGTGGTCTCTTCTTCTGCCGTCCGGGGGCTGAACTGATTTTTGTCGATTGGGGTCCTGCTTTTATTGACGCCGCAGCAAACCGGGGTGGGTCTGTCGGCGTCAGGGCTCTCTCGATAATCCCAAAAAGTCGCATTAGTTCTGATTTCCCATTATCGCTATTATTTTCACCCCTACTTCCTCACAGTGCCTCTGGGGAAGAGACGATACCCATCTCTCCCGGTCTCGTATGTCAGGTGACCGTTTTTGACCAATGGTTCCTGATCGAACATTCCTCCTCCTCTTTCCGCATGCCACGTGACCGTTTTCGACCAATGGTTCTTGATCGAGCATTCTCCTCCTCTTCCCGCATATCACGTGACCGCTTTCGCTAATGAGACTGTGGTGGGGTCTATCCGTCTCCAATTGGGCGTGGCTTACATCGTTCTTGTTCTAAAAAAAACAAAATCTAATTTGGCCTTTTTTCGCACGTACGAAAAATGATAATCTTGGCCTTTTCTCACCTGGGTTCTGTCAAAACAGCCTGCCGCTAATTAGATGTGACTTCAGGAAAGAATATTGGCGCTATCTGTGAGCCGAGACAATCGTTTTTTTCACCTCTTTTGTTTTCGGTCAGACCTGATAGTCAAAAAATCTTAATTATCTGAATTGAAAAATGTCTCCACTTCATCATCGTGGGGTTCCAATCCATAACAGGTCAGAATCTGTATACAGTTCCACCGGTCACCCCCTCAACCCAAAAGACACCTTTCCTCCGATTAAAATTTCGTTTCCATTGTTCTAAAAATTTCCCTTTCTCCAAATTGATAATGAGTCTTTCTCTACAAAAGTCGGTCATGTGCTTTGACCGATATTTTTTATTATCAATACACTCTTATCAAGCATGGTCCCTTCCACTCTCTAAATGACTTTCCTTCTAAATAACAAATCCCTATTGTTTTTTTAATTCGCCAACATGTTGGCCAAGATATCTTTCTGACACCTGTTTTCACTAATGACTGGGTCATGCATCATCCATCTCTCTTTCTTTTTTTTTTTTTTTCCTCTTTCTTTTCTTTTTCTTTTAGGATCGTCTAAGTACAACTTAGTGAATTATTTTCAACTCAATTATTCTTCGTCTAAAAAAAAAAAAAAAAAAAAAACTAACAACCTGTTTAATAAACCGAAAAAAAAAAAAAAAAAAATTAAATCATATTTCTATGAATATTTCTAATAATGCAAGGTGCCACATGTTTGTGTCACTGGAGATGTTTCTGTAACTTTTTCCATAGCTTAATAATTAGTTCTTTTTGAGCACAAGTCAATTCCTTACGTCTAGCCATTATTAGAACTGTTATCAATGAACAGTGACTGTAAAATGATCCAATTTTGAACTGAATGTTGCAATAGAATTACTGAGAATATTCTAGAACAGTTTAGAATCTTCTACTTTCAAGTAGAACCAAAATCTACTGTATTATGATGTGCAAATTGATACTGTACGAATACTTTTTCCACTATTCAAAACTGCATAACTATCACTTGTCAATGAATTTCTAATTTTAAATTACAGATTCTGATTTTATGCCCCAAAATACATATATAACATTGTTATTCGAGGTTTTCATTCACTATAAGTGAGAATAACAAACATTGGTTTGCTGTACGATCACTTATTCAGTCCCACTGTATATTATCAGATTAATGATCATTTAAAATATCACTCAATGATTGCTAAAAAGTCACATAATTGCTGGAGTAAAAACCTAAAATATAACCTATTATGGAACAAAAAGAAACAAACATTATCATCATTTGATGTGAATAATAAGGTTATACATTAATCATTTACTGATAAATGTAAAGGAAGCATAAGTTATACTACAGTAAGTATTTAGCTTTTTCAATTAAGATAGACAATATAAAGAATTATAAAAGAAAGAGGTTTATTTACTTTAGCTGAAACACTTAAGCACCTTTTTGGTTACCTTGTACAAACTAAAACCTCAAGAAGATTGCCTAATGAACAAATTACATAAGAAAAAAATAGCCAAAACACACAGGAAAACACCAAAAGAACAGAATAACCTTAAAGTTCAAAAAATCAAAACAAGAATTCAACCTAGATAATGCCTAACTAAAATCAAACAATTGTATCCCTAAAAAACTACATGAAAACTTTAAAGCTAATCTAACAGACAAACTAGTAAACCTAACAAGAAGTGAACTCAGAAAATTAAGTAAAATAATACTAGAAGAAATTAACTCTTAACTAAGAATAATTTCGTTTAAATCAATAGAAAAATACACAATCAATAACAGACTAGTACCATCACATAAAAGACATGCTTAATTGTGCATTCACCAACTTGATATTAGAGAGAGATAAAAAAAAAAAAGCCTCAAAGTGGGCTGTAAATGTTAGCTAAAAAGAATATAGTTCTGTATCTGATTGATTTTCCAACCCCAAAGAAGGAATAAGGAGGTTTATTCTCACCATAAAAATCAAAGAGACTACTCCACCCACCACCTCCTTAAGTGAGTCGAAATTCACCAAAAAAGATTGAATCTTTTGACCAAAGAAGGCTGCTCTGAATGTCTTCAAATGTAAGTAGTGTGTTTGCTAAACTTTTGAAATCACCAATTGAAAACGTTTGTTCTAGATGAATGTTTTTATTTTGTATTTTTTCTCTCCATCTTAAGTAGTATATTATTATTATTATGAATTCTCCCTATTTAAATGTACTTGTTGCAATTATAATTAAATAGTACAGTTTAAATTTTTTATTAATTTAAGAAATATTGTCCACAGCGAGCTGCATTCATTTACTGTATTTGCAATCCTACTGGTCATTTTAGTGAAGGACAAATTTGTTAAAGAATGTCTTGTGTACCTACCTTAAAATCAGTTTTGTGAGATACTGCTGTAACAAGAGCAGATTAATTTTCCACTTTATTTTAAGGTGATAGGAGGTATTGCAACTTATAAGTTAAAACTTAATAGCTAATAATGAATTATCAGATTCCTAAGCTCCAAAACAAAATATATATATTTGAACTTAGACATCTCACAGTTCTTAATTTTATCATACTTTATTTTTGCTCCTATCTTCACCTAAACAAATCTTTTCTCCAAGTAAGTTCCCCACCCCACAATTTTGATTCCAATGAACCAAAAATAACAACATTAGAATCACTGAAAATCATTGTTCCATTATTTGAATAATGCTCACAATGCCAGAATTGATTCAAAGAAATGTTTATTGCAATTCTTCTAAAAACTTGGTAAATTATCCAAAATCGGTTAAACTTGTTCTTTTTCTTTGAGTAACATGGAACTCACATACTGTTGCAGATTTCAATAAGGCTTGCTGCTGTCAGCCTCCATTCCTGATATTAGATGGTTTCTGTATAAATGAGTTCCCCCTATTATTTATTATTCAAACATTTTTTGTAACAATAATAAAAATGGTCTTTTATATATTTGGCAATAATCTCATACTGTTTATTTATTAGAGATATATCTTTTCATATTTATTGAATGACTTCTAATATTCATTTAAACAAATTATACAACTAGTAAGATGCTATCATTCTCCTGTGAATAAAAATCTGTCCAGATTGTCACTTTGGTTTTGAGTGGATTGCCTTCAGAAAAGGAATTCTCCTCTTATACTAGATTCAAATGACTAAACCAACACCCCACTCCAATTCCTTGCTAGTGAGTAGGGCTATTAGCAACACTGTAGGATGAAAAACAAGATCTATCAATGGGCAGAAGAACTTTAGATAAAGCAACAAACATCCAGTTAACTAGAAGTGGTGTCTCAATAAATCTCCATGGAGAAGGCAATGAGAAACCACTCCACTATCAACCCCAAGAAAAATCATGGCTCTTACACTCGAATCATGAAAGATAACAGCGTTAAGACTAGTGGAATTAATAAATCCTCACCCAATAAAGAGGGACATGTGCAACAGATATCACCTGTCATCCAGTGACTGTCAGCAAAAACAGTGTAAAAGGGTCAAACTCCTTGGAACTGATTTTTTGCCCAGTAAGGGAAGATATGAGTGACAATATGTCATCCAGCAAATGTTCACATTAAAAAAAAAAAAAAACAAACAACTATCAGGACATGAATGTCAGAACACAAAACCAATGTGGGTAATTAGTTTGGTTTGATTTGCAGCATATCAACCTCAATGGGTTATTCAATGCCGACGATTTTTTTCTGGCAATATTTTGTTTTGTCAAAAATCTATTTCTGGTAATATTTCTTTTCCTTAAAAATGTACAGCTGGTAATATTTAAAAAAAAAAAAAAAAAAAAGTACTGCCAGCAATGTTTTTTTCAAAAACTTAGCTGGCAATAGTTTTTTTTTTATTCAAAAATTTCTGGTAATATATTTTTAACAAAGTATTTCTGGTATTAATACCTATTTTTACATTTTCATAATGCTTTTTACCTCAGTTTTGGGGTTAGCTGGGACCCTAACAGGTGCTACCACCCCAGGTTAGCATGGACCTGGGAACACCACAATTAAGAGGTGGTTCCATGCTCCTCAAATCCTCCTGATCAGAGGCCTTGCTGTTGGACATAGTTATAGTCTTACCCTGGATGCGGATGTAGTTTATTGTCATGCCCAGGACAGATGGGCAATTAGAAAGCAGGAAATGAGTAGGTTAAATGTTAACATTTTAGGCATATGTGAAAGGAGGTGAGAAAACAATGGCAATTTTGTTACTGACAAATACAGGATCATATATTCAGGTGGAGAGAAAAATGAAAGAGGAGTAGGACTCATACTAGACATGAAGAATTGTGTTATTGGATACTGTTAACTATCTGAAAGAAATTAAACTGAATGGAAAGCCTTTCAACATATTCAACATAATTGTTTATGTACTGACAGTACAAAGTCCAGAAAAAGAAATTGAAAAGTTCTACACTAGACAACAAAGCTCAATGAAAATTCCAAGAAATTACAATCATCATCATAGGAGACCAGAGTGTCAAAGTAAGCGAGGATGGAGATTGTTAGATAGTTGGCAAATTGGGACTAGGATCTCGGTACATGGTGAATGATTAGGTAGTAGCCAACACCTGGTTTCAAGGGCACTTATGATGTATATCAATGTGAAGAAGCACAGGAAAAAAAAAAAAAAAAAAAAAAAAAACACCACACAAATTGCCTATATGACTATCAATAACAGATTCAAAAATGAAATCTTACACTACAAAACATACTGAAGTAGCAACTGTGGGAGCAACCATCTTCTAGTGATATGTGAACTTAGTGTGAAATGACGAAAATTAAAGAGAGCCAAGGCAGCACCCAAATTGCAATATGACAAATTTCTGAATGTCAAAAGAGATATATGGACAGTGTTCAAAGTTTATATAATGCACAAAACAAGAATGGAAAATCGAAGTGGGACACATTAAGAGAAGCTTCAGTAACAACAGTAAAGAAAAAAAGAATAGATGACAGATGAAATTCGGCATGAAGGAAAGGAAACAAATCAGTGCTAAGGTACGGCATAGAATATAGGAATCTGCAAAAAAGAAATTAGGAAAAAACGCAGTCAGGCTAACCTTTCACATATGCCTAAAATATTAACAGTTGCCTAGGAAAAAATAGTGGTACGTGACTATCCAGGACTACTCTTACATAAATAATCAGAGCACATTTAGAAATGCAGACACAAAAACTAATTCCTACTGTGTTACCTACAACCACATCATGACCAAAAAGATCAAATTCCATAACTAACAGACTTCATTCCAAATACTGAAACTTAGAGGAAAATAAACAAAATATTAAATATGAAAACAAGCAATAAGACACACACAACACACACACATATATATATATATATATATATATATATATAGTAACTTTCACAATTACTAATTTATCAATTTGAACTTGTAAGAATTGTATCATTTTGAAAGCAACCATACCTGTCTATATTGCATACTGATAATCAAAGCTTATAATTCAACCGATAGTAAGTTTTTCTCATTTAAAAGTAGACAGAATATTTTGCCTAATAGTTTTTTTTCTAGAATGTTGTTCTTTCTGTATATTGAATGCATACACACAAAGAATACAGTTATGTAGTAGAATAAATAAGAAAAATAACTGATCTGGATGAAAAAAAATATACTTTAACAAATGAACCAGTCTTACAAAATTCATTCAATCATCAAAAATACATTTTTATAAGCACATCAAGGCTGACATATATATTATAATAATAAAATCCAATTACGGAATTTAAAAAACAAGACCATGTGGGAAAATATAACTTACAAGATTATTCCAAGAAATGTGAATTAAGAGTATTTTCATTAGCCTTAATTCGCTTTTATAAAAGTGAACAATTTATAAGTGTGAGTTTTCTGAAAAATCAACAAGACTTCAATTTAATCTAATTATTAGATTAATTGGCTGTAATTTAGCAATATTAATTTTGAAGATCTTATAAAGTAGGCAAAAGTGTTGCAGTGATTTCATGGGCACACACACAAACATAGGCCACCAATAAGACATTTAATATGTAAAGCAGCTTTTTATTTATCAAGGAATGAAAAGAAAAGACTCCAATAAGTAGAAAATTGTTAATTTGAATGAGAGTTCATCCTTACTAATAATTGTATCACTAATAAAATCAAAGTTCTTTTAAACTTATGCTGCATTCTTTTAAACTTGTCCTATGGATTTGTAAATTAGTTCACAAAATAAAATTTGATTTCTTATTGATAAAAAATGTTTTATCTAATTATATTTCTCCAAATTTTCTGATTTTAAAAAGTCAAGAAATCATTTTTAAAATAATGTAAAAAGGTTTTAATTGGTAGATATTTTTTGTTTAACTACTGCAGTTTGATTTCACTAATAAGATTTTATTCATGCTACTTTTCAGCAAGTCTAGTCAGATGAAAAACTACACTTGCCATATCCTAACTTACCAATAAAATATTTCTTAAATATATTTTAATTCTTAAGCAATCTAATTGAGATTTTAATTCTCAAAAGATGATAGAATAAATTAATCAAAAACATTTTGTTAATGAGTTAATAAGTACAATGCACATTTCTGAAAATAGAAATTAGAGGGAGGTTCTTCAAAATCTTATGTATAGCTTTACTGCTATTGTACATTTGGAGATAGAAAATAATTTTTTTTTAAAAAAGTAATTTATAACAGTGACATCTAGCAGTAATTAAAATTTTATAAAAACACTAATATTAAGTGACACACTGGCTGCTCAAAAACTAAAAAAAATTTTGGTCTATTGAAAATCATGATAAAATAAAATTTCTAAACAAAATGTTCATTGGAAAACAAAGTGTAATTGGAAGTATAATATTAAGTGGGTTTTAAAATACAATAATGACTGGAATAATATTGATCCATCTCAGCGGCCAGACAGCATTATTTCAAAATATTACCAGTTCATAACCCCTTCACCAAGCATACATGAGAGTTTCTGTAAAACATTAAAAATATGTCAACAATCAATTATGGAGTGTAGTTGGAACAAGGGCTGAAGGAATATCCTAGTAGCATTGAGTAAAACCAATAAGCAGGAAATCTGACATTACAAACAATTATACATTTCTTTCTTTGTTTTTTGGTTTTTTTTAACAGAGGAATTCAAGAAACAATTTTGGTTTCTATATTGAATGTGATTTTTAGGTTTTTATCAACATTTTACATTTAAATGATTATTAAATTTCTCAACTCCCCTTTTAATACATCTTCAAAAATAATTTCTGTTCAACTAGAAATAAAAATATTCCTGATTATCAATGGTCTTGTGAAACAAACAATATACTTTAATTGATAGAAAGTGCATTTTAGTACACTGAAAAGGATTTCACATTCACAATATTCTTAAGTAAATTCTGTGATCTAAAAAGCTGCAGTATATATGAATGCATCAATATGTTCACAGCCTGGCACTATCAGCTGAATTTTGACCTGAAATTTCCACTGCATAATATTTATTTTTAATGCATACATATAGTAGAGAGTGAAAAAGCTATTAGAGTTACATGCTGAAGTTATTTCAAATTTTAGATAGTAAAAACTGCTGTCATATAGTATTACAGATGTATTTACATTTGAAGGCCATATTTTACAATATAATAATATTCAGAAATCACAATTAAAACATATATAATTTCTTGCTAAGATACAATAATAAAAAAGTATTAGACTAAATAATGACTCATCTTAATAAATCAACCCCCCCCCACTCATTTCACCCCAAGCAAGGCAATAAGCCACTAAGACAAAAGAGCCTACTGATTGTGGGAGAATATGAGAAAAAGAAAACATTATTAAAGATGGAGAACAATCAAAGACAGAAGATAACAATTGCATTTAAATTTTCAAAGATCAAAGTTGACTGGAAAAATAGTTACCAGAAAAGAGTTCAATATGTGAGAAGTGTAATAGAAAAACTGTTAGCATAGAACTTACAGTTGCATCAAGTCATTTCAGCTGTAAAATGAGACTTTGCTGCCAGTCTAGTACTGTATTTAAATTCATAAAGTCTAGGTACCAAAAAGGAAAGTTCATTAGAACAATTACCATGAAAATATTTATAGAAAAGGCAAAGGGAAAGTGACTGAAGCCAAGATGACAGGTCAAAACCAATAATATTGTAGATTATTCTTTGTATTTTATCAAGAATCTCTAAATATATAGCAGACCAGATATAGCAGCAATATTTGATGGATGGATGGATCGATACATAAATAGATCAATAGATTCTGGTAAGAAAAATTATTTCATATAACACAGTGAACAAAATTTCCTAGCAATTGATTCAATATAATTTTTCCACTTCATGTCAGCAGGAACATTAGGATAAGAAGGTGCAATGGGTCACTCTCCTAGAGATTAGCATCAGCCATGCTGATGGAAGACAAAAAAATATTCTCTCAGACAATTAAAAAAAGAGCAATTTCATTTTGCAGGTGTTAAAACTAACACACCAGTTATCAACAGGTTGTATCAGGTCATTGTTGAGATCAGCTGCCAATTTGACCTTATTGAACCGATCAGACTTACTATTAAGACAAGAGTAAATAGTTGTGTCATCAATATAGATACCAAGCTGAGAGCCAAGAACATCAGCAAGGTCAGTGATGAAAATTAGGAACAACATAGGTCCAAGGATAGAGCATTGAAGAACACCTGCATTAATGCAAAAAGATCTTAAAAAAAAAAAAAAAAAAAAAAAAGTGACCATTCAAGACAACTTTGATTTTGTAATTTGATAAGATTGAATCAGATCAAAAATTCATCCAGAAATACAATAACCTTTCAATTTGTTAAAAGACTTTCAGCAATAACTATTAATACATCAGAAGTTGACCTAGAGAAGCGAAATCCATATTGCTCATCTGAAAGAAGACTGAGATGAGATGCTTAATCAATACAGAGCTGATTAAAGGTTCTAGAACTTTACCAAAATGAAGTACAGGGAAAGCAGGTCAATAGAAGGTTCAGACAGTTCATGGGAATTATTAGACTGGAAATACAGAAGAAGCAGAAAGACATTTATTCTACTCCCAGTCTTTAAGAAGATATTGGTTTCACTTGGTATTCACAAGTACAAAAGTATTGATGCCAGCTTTTACCCAAGAAGAATTTTCAACAAGACAATTCTCAATAGGAAGGTCAAAATATCAATCAGTTTAAAGCAAGACTACAATTAGAATCTTAACATTCTTCTAATTTATAGTTTTATACAAGCTCTTAAGTGATCCTAGTAAACACCAAAGATAATTAACTAGTTGATATAGGTAAATGAGAGAAAGAAAAATAGTTTGAAGAGAAAGATACTTGAAAGTGAAATATCAAAAATATAAAACTTCTAAACTGAAACAAATTGTTTCAGTTTGGATAAAAATCAAAATTTAACTTTTGTGAAACTGATAAAAATCAAATAATCATAAATGACTAAATAAAAATGATCTTGCAAGTAAGCTAATTTTGTGATGCAAACAAAGAGATTTCAAAACTGAGGAAAGAAAAGAACTCCAACACAATCTTTTTTTTTTTTTTTTCATGTAAGTTTTCCTGAGGTACATTCATACCTTGTTGTCTCCATTCCCATAATTTTTCTGTGCTGATGACCATTTCAGCTGTAAATGCATCAGCATACATATTTAACCCCCCCCCAAAGACCATCATGAGACATCCCTTGCATTACAGACATCAGCAGTATCATCCTTCTTTGTAGTAGCCAGCCCTTATCCAGCATTGCTTGCATTCAACCTTGTACTCTACCTTCAATTGACTGGACACTGGGTATCCTGTAAGCCTATTGGCACTTTCTCAGAATTACACTTCTACGCTAGTCCAGATAGTGCACAACTCATTGATTTCTACATGGAAGTCAGACCCTTTGACTTAGTGCCACATAGATGGGTGTTCTCTCCTCATGCTTCACATCTCTTCTGCATATTATATAGATGCCACTTGCTGTCAATCCTGAGTAATAATCCAAAATCTAATGGCCTTTCAGGCACTACTAGCACATCAATTTTGGCAGTGTTGCCAGCTTCTATACAAATCCCAACAATGTCAACTCTTTCTTGGACCAAGACCAACACATCTTTAAGCTCATTAAGAAGTGGGAGCACCCTGAATCCAGTGTTCTGTCAACATAAGCCAAGATGATTGGTAGCACCTTATTCTCATTTTGCTTGCTGAAATGAGTGGCACCAACGTATTGTATACATGGACACTGCTGAACATTGTACCAAACTGTTACAATAGTAGCAATGCATGCAAGCTCTCCATCCTCTGATCAGACACTGTCTTGCCAGGTGGTTTAGACCATTGCATATAACAAGTGATTCTAAAGGGCAGGTCCATGGTGAGAGAGTATCTCATAAATTTTTTGGATCAGTTATACAGCTACTACAACTGGTTCCAACACTGTTGGATCGTCCTCTGGCATAATTATCATAATCCATAAGCACCAGCTGCTGGTCAAGTGATAAGGCACCCATTCTGGAGGAAATGCACAGAAGCTGTTTCACATGGCCCAGAATTTCAGCTACACAAGCATATGTCAATCTAGTCAGGAATTGCTCTGAATAGAACTTCTAGTTTTCTCAACACTCAACAAGTAAATGTCAACCATCTCTCTTGGACACAAGATCCATACCACAAACTGCTCATATGCCATATAGGGAAGCAAATACTCTAAACAGTGCATTCTTAATTTGGTTCACAACACTTTCCCAGTCAGTCAAAGGGGGCAAAACTGGTTCACTCTGCTAAAATCCACAAAGATCACATATCAACTGTGCTTTTACCCACCCAATCTAGCATGGGTACAAAGCCATCAAATTCCAGAATCAACTTTTATTTACTTGCCATCTGCCATCCTGACCAAAATATCTTGGTCATGTGAGCATGTTGATTCTCACAAATAGTGACTTCAAAATGGGATCGCCACCAAAGAAAAAAAAAAAAAAAAAAAGTCCACCATAGATTATAACCAAATTCAATTACAACATTTTCACAACAGCTGCTCACATTAGACTGTCTTCTACTTCAAGCAGGTACTTAAATACACACTGAACACAAATTCATCAGTCAACAGTATAAGGATTGCACCCACACATACACACTTTTTGCATTGCAAATGAACACTGACACACGAAACATCGTAATCATTTAGGTAATTTCTCACAAAAGAAAAAGGAAATGACAGTAGAATGTATGCCAAAAAAGAGAAAAATAAATCATTTTGGTGATTTGCTGGTACATAAATCTATAATCATGTGACAACACTTTTATATAGATAAAATCCCAGAATGTTTTTATCAGAAAACAGTAATCCAAACTTTTCAATACCTGTACATGAAAATAGTTTAGAATAAACTTAAGCCAATCTGGTATCATTCATGTTCACAGAGAAATAGCAGATAATGTTTTCAACAGACTCCATAAAGAATTTGAATCAATAAACTGCTATCATTCAAATGGAATTTCAATTTAAAATAGAAATTAACAATTTTTCTTTTATAACACACATGCAAAAAATTGAAAACTCTACGCTATGAAAAAAAATTATACAGAACAGACAGATTAATGAAGTGCAATATTAACATAAACACTGCATCCTTTAACAACAAAGTCTAATCAAATTTTTTAAAAAAAGTTAAAATCTAGACTTCAAGACAGTGAAAATATTTTCTTTCCAAACAAATACTTTTTTCATTTAAAAAGAATTTATATTATGATGTGTTCTTTGGCCTTTAACTAACATTGTGAAAGGTTCCAATAATAAAGTGCATAATTATACATCATATCCAAAGTTTTCTGGATTCTACTAGTTAAAAATATAGGATTTTTAAAGTTAGAGTTGAACTTAACTTTACATTTTAATTGAAAATTATCGATACAAATTGATCAAGCATCTTATATACTCGACATTGATGCTCAAACAAGATATTTTACTCTTATAAGTTTTCATTCAAGGAGAATTTGAGATATCCTCACCTACCGATTACTAATTGGAACTTAAAAAATAAAAACATGAAAATAGGTTTATGTATACAGCTTACAATATAATTATTATCAGAAAGTTTGACAGCAGCAAACCACTATCATTATGACATCAGAATGAAGGCAATAAGTAATAAGACATTATAAGCATCTAAAACATATCACAAGCATTCTGGGTTTATATTTTTATACATGCTACAATCTACAAAATTGATGAACAGATTTTTTTAATAATATTAGATAGCAGCTTGTAGGAGATTTTTATGTATGGATGTTGGAACATTCTCAATCCAACCTAGAAAGTATTACAATCAGAAATAAAAGGAATAATAAAAAAAAAAATTTAATGTTTGGTCATAATGCAAGGAGTAGGTTAATTTAAATACCATTTAAATTTGTTTTAATCTCTTTATCAGAAAATATTCTTGGAATACTGAATAGAATGCAGCTAAGAGATCTTGAACCAATCATTTTCATTATAACAAAATGATATCAGGAATTATTGAGATAAATCTATTTTTATATGGACTCCAAAAAGTAGCAAAAGTTAATAAATCTACTCAGAACAAAAAGGAAAAAGAAATTATTTAGCATATTTTGAAGGTAAAAAGACAAATTTAAAAAAAGAAATGAAGAAAGTATTTCTACCATTTCTTCCTCTTAAAATTAATTAAAAAGGTTTTTTAGGATTTCAGTCAATTTTGAAAGAGTCAACATTATTTAAAATATCAGTGACCCAAACAGCAACCAATGAGGTTGTACATTTTCACTTTGACTTAAAGATCACTATCATAGCAAGATTCCTGTATCTATTGTGACCACTAATCACTAATGAGTCTCCATCAAGTATTCATATCTTCAACACCTATTTGGTTTAATCCAATATCAACAGAAATTCAGTATTGATGGTACACATTAAACACTAACAAGTAACATCTAACCCAGTACCCTTGTTGTTCATTATGAAAGTTAGAAAGAGAAGCTGTCTCCTTCAACTTTTTACCTAGTAGACACCCTAAGACATTCTGCTAGATGTACTAAAAAAAAAAAAAAAAAAAAATGGTGTTTCCCTTGTTTGACATAATGTAATAAAGATATTAATCTTTGCAAAATTCAATTTATGTATGTATGCATTTAAAAATCACTTACACTTGAATTCTTTTTTGCCGAGCATAGCATTAAAATAAATATCATAGCTAGGATAGAAATGAATGCCACCTATTTTTGAAACCTTAAGAAAGTAGCACTGTATTCTGCACAAGATGAAGCAGCTATATACAAATAATTATAAAGTCTCATGCACCAATTAAGAAAGACAAATGAGCAAGTTTTTTTTTTAGTAATTTGTAAGATTTATGTATTTGCTCCAAGTTTTATTTCATCCAAATAGCCATAATGATGACCAAAAATGGTCCTGTATGAAATTAGAATTGGGTTATGTAATGACTATATGAAACCTATCTCTTCTGAACCCTTGTATTATGTTTAGATAACTATAAACTAAAAAGACCTAGTAAAAATAAAAATAAATTCCTTCTACATGCTAAGACATCACCAAAACATCAAATACTGAATTCACTATTTCAAATGTCTGCCATCCATTGGGTAGTAGTCAAAAATAAAATTATTTTGTGTTCATTTAAAAAAAAAAAAAAAAAAAAAAAAAAACAGTATTTAGAATTAACAAATCCCAAATGAAAACACGATTGATCAGAATGAACCAATTGGTTAACATTTCATATGTTAAGCAAATCAAAATTCAAGTTTAGAAGAAAAGAGATATCTAATTATTCAATGAATGCACAAAATTAAATAACGAGAATAATTGTAATTTTGTTTACTATGTAAACTGCATAGGATAACTTGATATTATGCATTAAGTCACATAACATGGGTTTTTTTTTTTTTTTTTTTAAATCTCTTGCATAAATTAATGTGACAACTGTTTAACAGAGTGTTTCTTCATCCTATATCTACAGACAGAAATAAGCAGGATGAAATAATTCTATACTTTGAAATAGCTTAGAAAAAAATAAAAATTCTTGTTAATTTTATAGTAACAGTTGAGAATAATTCTGTATTGAAAATGCAATTGATGGTAAACTTAATGACGGACAAAGATAAATATAAAATCCATCAGATTTTGAAGTCAGGCAGAATTTTTTAAAGATAAAAAAAAAAAAGTTCAGCTATCTTGTCACTTTTCTGTATATGAAAAAAATGAAAATATCAAGTTGACATAAAAAATTTGTAATATTTTAAACTATTTGAAAAACAAATAATAAAATGTTTATAAAATTATCAAACTTTCCCAAAACAAAAAGCACATAATATGAATGTTTTAGATTACAATGCTCATTTTCATTTTCTGTTCAAAGTTTTGATTGGTGTGTTTGCTGATTAGCAAAATGTGTCAACATGTAGGACATTTGACCAATTCTTCAGATTTACATGTATATAAATACATTTATAATTTCACAGACAATAAACATTTCAACATAATTGAGGTGATTTTTAAAATTATTACCAAAATCTTCAAGAAGTTTATCACATGATTTAAAAAAAGATATCAGGGGCAAAGATTCTTATTATTCAGATTAAGTTATGTAGAATTTTAAAAAAACACAAATTACTTTACTAGCATAATACTAAAAAAAAAAAAAAAAAAAAACTAATGAAATTATTTACATACAGATCAACACTTATACGTAGGTTTATATAATCTCTTTATTTTGGTGGAATGTAAAAATTTGCTTTTTTTTTTCTAAAACATAACAAAATTGCTAAGTTCTTTGAATGAAATACCATAACTTGTCAGGGGAATCTCTTAGAGATTTAACATCTTCATTACAGTCACCAAGTGCAACATTACAGCTGGGATGATCCTAATCACAACAACCAAATGTAACGCTTCACATGACAGATTGCTTATGTTCCAGTCTTGGCCCACTGAAATTCTAGACAGGAGACTCTTCCATCCATACTATTTAGAAGATCGGAAAAGTCTAAAGCTAAAGATTTAAATGTCACAAGCCTGAAACGCCAAAATGTCACAACTAAAGTTGAAGAATTCCTGAAATTTGTCATTAGTCTAAGAGATTGATCAAAGACCAGAATACCTATAAGATATTCTAAGAAGTGTTTTAACAGAGGATGGAAAATGTGACAGAAAAATCCAAAGACACATTGGGATAGCAAAAAATGCTTTCCAAAAGCTAAGCAAAGTATTAATAAAGAGGAAAATCTCTTTAGAAACAAAGAAAAGAGTACTTAACTGTTGTATCACATCAGTCCTCCTATATGGCAGTGAATGCCAGAGGATCTCATCACAGATGAAGAGACTTGAAACAACAGAAATGTGGTTCTACAGAAGGATGCTGAGAATAACATGGACTGAACGTGTGAGCAATGACAATGTTTTAGAGAAAATGGAAACAAAAAAAAAAAAAAAAGACACTTCAACTTAACATCATAGACAGTTGAAATTTCTAGGGTACATAATGAGGAAAGAAGGCTTAAAATATTTGACACTGACTGGATATATTGAAGGCAAGAAGGATAGAGGAAAGTAGTGAATAATGTACCTAAGAAACGTGTGTAAATGGTTGACAGAACAGGAATTAGAAGATAGTGAAAAGACAAAATTTACTAAGAGCTACATATATGTGGCATTCATTGGTTTCAAGAGACCATGGATCTGCACCCAAAATGTTACGCCTTAGCTGCTAATGGTGGTACAGCATCTGTTATGGCTGTAAGGAGTGACAGTCTCAATTGCAATGAATGCATGTGAAGACACTCTCCCTGGTTACAAACCTCCCTTTCTTCTTTCCTCGTCCCAGCCCTCAGTGTAAATTGCATTTCTAGCATGAGCGATTGTTGGCCACATCTTCCCACTTCTCGATTTCCACGTCCCTTTTGCAGACATCCTTGAAGTGAAGGTGAGGTTGCCCTCTTGCTGAATCCTATCAGTAGACTTTTGCTTCCCATGTTTTGATGTAGCAGTGAGGTGACACTGAAGTGTCCTCTCCAGGACACAGGCCTGGGCATGATTCTATGAGAAACTGGAAACTCCCTGCTACCAATATTGTCCAAGGGACAGGTAGTTGCCAGAACAAAGTTGAACATAACATCAGACTGTCTTAGGGACTCTGGCCCCAGATTTGTGCTCAGGGTTTACTCCCAAAACCATTTCCATGATTGTGTATGGCCACAAGGCAGCAGAGTTTGAAAATCAAAGTTTTCCTTCTCTTAGATGGACTACCCTCTCAAGCAGACAAGTTCCATTTACTCAAATAAGTGCTACAAAGGACAGGAAATTGTGGAGAATCATGATCACCCATGTTATGAAGGAACAACACAGAAGTTTATTCAATTTGTTCAGTATATTTTAAACTAACACTTGTTTTTTTTACCCAGTTCTAGCAGGAATTTGAACCTTGAATCACACGTTCACAACTACGGAGATAGAACAATGGTTGTCTTTGTCAGTTTAACACTAGGATTTAGTCTTCTCATGCCTCTGTGGCCCCATTATATGTTCCACCTGCATCTCACACCTCTCTACTGGCATCTAACTGTGTCTTGCATCTGCAGAATTTCCATTCCCCCCCCCCTCAAGACTTCTCAATTTAGTTGGCACACAAGGTTTATATAAGAATAAAATTCACTGGCTTGTTGACAATAATGTATTGGTATGATTTGACCATTAATTCCACAATCCGATGGCTTTTAGCTACTTGACTGTTTTTTTTCTCATTGACTTTCCCAAAAAACATTCTTTATGTAAGACCACCAGTGAATATGTCATTATGTAAACAGACTACACAACCCACTAGTTTCAACATTTTTTTTTTTTTTTTTAAGGAGTCTTTCATACAAATTAATTCTGCCTAAGAATCCACAAGCCAATGAACAAGTTTTCATGTAAACAACTTAGTATCAAGAAATGTTAGAAGTTTTATATTTTAGCCAAGAAAGTAATTTATTGTCATTATTTTTACCCAATTGAGTTAAGTACAGGATTGTACTCATAGATACTGAATTATATTCAAATTAATATTTGGGTTCAATTCCTTAAGTAGTTTTCAACCCATCTAATTTCCCAGAAATTAGATAACTTTGTTAATGAGTTATTATTTTCCCACATTTAATTCCAATAATCATGAAATGCAAAGAAGCTTTTTCAAGTTTCCTCCCTAGATCTATACCATAAACTAGGCCTTTCTATAATTAATTGTTCAACCATTGTTAAACTTCCTTGGTGCTTTATTGAGTGGGTTGCTATCCACTTTGTTACAGTGAATTCTTAGAGTCAAAATTAGAACTTACTATATATGAAGAACTTAATATGATGCATGTCAAGAATTATATCTAACATTTCATTGCATTAAGCACCATACATATTTAATGTAAGATTATAGCATGTATGTTATACATAATTCTTGACAAGTTTCACAATATGTTAAACAGTAAACTTACCTGCAATTTGGTGGTGGGTCCAGTGTGATTTCTGCTAATTCTTTTTGAATACTGTAAAGAATAATTTTTAATGTGTTTCAAAAACAAAAAGAAACATTCCAAAATTAGTTTTTATTTGTCATGAAAAACTCTTTACAACTTTAGTAATATAATTCATTCAACATATATGTACACAAAGAGTAATTAGAATTTTAGAATACTGTTCACTAGAAATGCAACAGATATCTTATTTCATTTGTAGATTTCAACTAAACACTTCTAGAATTAATAACAAGTAAAATAATTTTGCAAAGTTAAAATGTTCAGTTTATAGAATAAATGAAATATAAATTAAATAATATACAGGCAAATGTTTTGGAGATTAGAGACTTGTAAGTAGTACATATGTCCAAAATTTGGATTATGACAGCCTTAATTCTTTTAATATGTGAAATTCTGTGACAGCAATATAGAAGCTTAAGTCACGTGTTTTCTTATTTTTGTGTACTTAATAACAAAATAAGAGGTTCCCACTGACCGTTTTAAGCTAGTGCTCATAGCTTTCATATTTTTGGATGAAGTAGGTGGTGGTGGCGGTGGCGCCCGTGCAGGGGCCTGCGAATCTGTAGCGCTGGTACTGGCAGTCCCATCTTCACGGACAGAGGCAGTGCCTCTCCGACCTCGACCTCCTCCTCCGCGGCCGGTGGCAGCTGGGGCCACCACCGCCGCCGCCGAATTGTTACTACTCGAACCTCGATCACTGGACGACATCATCTATCCGTTTTGCGGAGGGGCAAATGGGGATTTTCGGCTGATTTTCAGTTTTTTAATTTTTTTGATTAACAATTCAAAGACGACTTCACCTGTGGATAATAAGTTTTAAATAAAAACAAAAGAGAAAACAATGTGAAACCAAATGTCAAATAATTTTTTCTGCTTTTTTTTTTAAAGTTTATCAATTCTGATCCGCTTCTAAATTTCATGGCGAAAAGAAATAAGGAACAAAGAAAGATTTATGAAGCGCTTTTTTATAATTTTTTTTTTTTTTAATTTTCAGTCAGTCATTAATAAAAAAAAAAAAAAAAAATACCTTTTTTTGTTTTTAAAGGAACGAAATTTAATTAAAGAGAAAACACTCACAAAAATTGATTTTAAAATTTTACAGATTTTCATTGTGCATAATTTTTACACTTTTTAAGTTTAAATGAAACATTTTCCAATACTATGTAAAATTCCTCAACAGATGGTAAGGTTACACAAAAATAACAGACATAAATTGAATTTTCTGTTTTTATTTTTTTTATTATTATTGTTCATAAAGAAAAACAGGTTTACATCGTGTGGTTTGGTTCCATTGGCTTTCTTTTAAGACCGCGCAAAAAAAAAAAAAAAAAAAAAAAAGAGAATATAATAGTATTATTATCAATTCTGTCAAAAGTTTGAAATAAAGCGTTATCGCAGTATGAGAGATAGTAAATAAAATCTTTATTTAATTTGTTTATAAGTACACGCGGAGAAAGGATAGGAAATAAACGGTGTGAACAATAAGTGACAACAACAAACATCGAAGCTTTTCTTTCTTCTCTGAACAACTTTAGTCCTCCATATTTTTACCTTTTAACAAAAATGACTCACACCATCCGCAAAGTATGGACACGATTTTCATTGTTACAGCTTTTTATAGGAAATAAAAGATTTATATCTAAGTTCTTTAAGTTTGTTTACATGTGAAGGCTAAACCTGTAAGTACGAAGATAGATAATAATAATACCAGCAACAATAAACATCGAACCTGTATCTTTTCTTTCTATCCTTTCTCCATAGTCCATATTATTTTATATCTCAATACAATGCTATTTTAGTGTTATAGCCTCATGTGGACATTTTGCAAGGCTTCTGGATGAAAATATTTATTTATTTTTTTATTATTATTATTATTTTACTTGTCAAAATACATGGTGGATGAAGGTAAATGTCACAAACAATAAACAACCAAGTTTCTTTCTCTCTCTCACTTTTAGTCTTTCCTCCATATTTTATATCTCAACATAAAAATGACTCACCCAGCATCTCGCCTAGATTTCTTTCCAAAGATTTTTCAAACAAACAAACAAGCAGTTTATTTACTTAAAAAACACAAAAACCAATCACTGAAACATCGAAATTAGAAACTATTTCTTTTATTTCTTTTTCGTTTTTAATTTTTTTTTTTTAAACAAAAGAAAAGGGGGAAAAGAGAGATGCGCAGATAAAGAGTTAAAAAGGCAAGAAGAGTTAGGAAGAAAAAGAGGTTTTGTTTGGATTTTTATTAAAATTTAAATAAATAACTAAATATTTCGTCAGGAAATTAAATTTTGCCTTTTTTAAAAAAAAAAAAGAAAAAAAACACATACGATATCGGATTTTTTTTTCCGTGTTTCAACAAAAATACAAATAATAAAGACAAATCATGACTAAATTTATTTCGAGACATTTTCTTAAAAATTATTTTAAAAATCGTAATGATCTTTATTTCATTAACCACAAAAAAAAATTTATGTCAAGAAAAAAAAAAAAAAAAATATTAAAGTGCATTTTTTGTCTCCTTGTGAAATTTCTAACCACATAACTTTGTTTCTAATGAACTAACTTATTAAAGAATAAAGATCTTCTTTATGCAAAAAGCACATCACTACCAGGGAATTTACCGGTTTGTTTAGGGGAAATTGATATATAAATTTTAAAACCATCCTCGGCGAATAGAAAGAAGCGGGTCGATTTTCGAATCAGCCTCACCGACCAACGTTCAGGAAATTCATCTCACAAATAAAATCGGAAGAATTATTTAAGGAAAAATAAGAAAAATTAAAAAAAAAAAAAAAAAAAAAAAAACACAGACCCCTTTTTAGTTTTTACAAACTTAAACCGGCGACTATTAAAAAGAAAATAAAAAATAAAACAAATCAGGATAATTTTCTTTTTTTTATCTATAAACATTGTTATTAACAACATACGAAAATTACCATACTTAACTTGGAACACACGCCAACAAAGAGAAACAAGAAACGAAAAAAAAAAGTTTTTTTTTCTCTCTCTTTTTCACCATCACTCCCAAATATCAGTCCCAGGGAATTAAAAATAAAAAGCATCAAAATTAATTGGAAGAATCTATTCATAACTTTACCTTTCACCTCGGACCACAGGAAAGGTCCTTCGGGGGAATATTTCGGTAAATTCCACGCTAAAACGTAAAAAAGTAATGAAGCAAAGTAGAGGAAAGCGTGCGGCCTGCCACTAAGACGAGGAACATGGCTCTTACATCGCCGTACTGTCCAGTTTGCTGACTAAATTGTGTAAATCAACAGAAAATTTCTCACACTGTCCTGCAGGGAATATTCCAGAAAGCACATCCAATCAACAAAACTTTTTCGAATTTTTTTCGTTAATTTTAGAACCGCCTGTTCGAAATATTAAAAATTTATCCACTGAACAAAGATAAAATTTCGGTGGGAGGTAAACAGAACATAACAGCTGGTTCAATGGACGATTTTATTCACGTCGGTGTTAGGGGGTGTCAGATTTAATAACAGTTTTGTGTTATGTGCTTTTAAACAAAAAACCTAGATATTTGTTAAAATTTATATATTTTTATATATAAAAAATATTTATAAAATATAATCTTTGCTTATTTATAGAACTTCTTTTATTTTATTACCATTATTTTATAGCCTGTCAACCCTTTTTCTGATGTTAGTGCATCATCGGACTTCCGGGGAGATGCTACATGAAAGGAATGCATCGTCTGAATAACTGTTCATTGTGACAGAAAAGTTGGAGAAGGATGCATGGATTGGAAAATATGAAATTAAATTACACCTGTAGCATCAATTTGACCAGCCGGTCTTTGAAATGTATTTATATAATACGCACCAGTTAAAAAGAATAAGCCATCTTCCTCCCTCCCAGCAGATTTATTTTCTACTTGTCGATTTTTTATGCAGATGTTGTGGTGGAGATAAACTTTATTACAACCACGAAAGATACGCAAATCAAAAATAACTTTTTTCTTCTTTTCTTTTTTTTCTCTTCTGGGAAAGAAAATGATATTGAGTTTTCAGACTAATTCAGCATACGTTACGTGTTTTCCAAAAATAAATGCCTATTTTATGATCATTTAACCAATTAAAGATCATTAAAAAAAAAAAAAAAAAAAAAAAAAAAGCTATATCAGTCACAACATAACACAGCCTCAAACAAAAAGGTTAGGACGTGGTGATGATGGCAATTGCTCAACAAATTATTTTTAATTTTATTTTTTGTATTTGCAAGCGCAAGGAGATTATTTATTGAAGAAATTTAAATGTTAAAACATTGTTTTCAAATAATTTTTTTTTTTAATTATTTAAAAAAAAAAACATGTTTTGCTCTATTTTTTTTTTTTTAAACATTCTCAGTTAAGAAGAGAATGTTTGTTTTAATTTAAAAATAGACGCACTTTTTCCGCTTAAAATAGATCTTTCTTTATCATACTTTTATTTTTTGGTATTCATTTTGAGAATTTGGCATGGTTATTTCATTACCAATTGATACATAATAAAGTTTGTTTGCTTTTTTGTTTTTCGCTAAAAAAAATTCAAACAAAACTTGTTATGTTTTAGTTTTAATTAAATAATAATTTCACTCGCATTATTCACTTTTTTTTTTTATGGAGTAATTCGCAAATTATTAAATATTATAAATATTCAGACTGGGTCAATCATTTATTTAATAATGTCAATGATGGAGGAAAAAAATTAACGCACTTTGATTCAAACTCACGACCCCTCAGCTGTTAGACCGGGTCATCAGGTGCAATCTATTTCGTTCGGGATTCGGACGATACAGGAACAACTAAGCATTATTATTATATTTTTTAGCTTCGTTTTGTTTTTAATGCTTGTTTTGTTTCTTCTTCTTTGCTTTGTTTTTACTTTGTGTTTTTTGTTCGTGTTTTTTTTTATTTTTTTACTTTTTCAAATCAATGTACTTGCGATATTTATTGGTTAGCAGGCCAAACAAACCACCTCGAGGTCTTTCGCAAAGTGATAGAGACTGATGAATGATGTCGTCTCCGTTCACACGCACTTGAAAAATTGATTTCAAAGCAAGGCATTTTTCTCAGCACTCACCAATGGTAGAGCAACAGAAATGTGGTTCAAAGGACAGCGATTCAATCTCACATGTAGTTAGTGGGTTGGGCTTCTGAGCAAAATTAACTTAAGGAAAGAAAAAATTCTTTAGTCTATTCAGAAATTTTTCACAACTTATAAAAAAAAAATATATGACAATGCTGATTGGGATAAAGTTTCCGAATAGTTTCTTTAAAAATGTTAATCAAGGAATATGAAGGATTTGTCTTATTTAATGTATCTATTGTTGGTAACAATTTCGATGAGATAGATCACCACTAAAAAGAGATTTCAAAAATATTTTCCAGAGTTATTTCTCGTAATAATTACACAGCATTGCCTCCTACCACTTGACATGACATTCATTCTTTTATTTTCCTCGTATCACTTTAAATTGATTTAACATGGATACATATCAAATTGGAAAGTTTAAATAACCATATTTTGTATATTTCAGCATAAATGAAATTCTTAATACAATCATAGATTTTGCAATGTTCCATATAAACGTACAACACATTTGACAAACATTTGAGGACTCATGGACAATTAGTTTTATTGTTATTATCATTTTATTGATTTTACATATAACGTTGGTATGTAGTGTAGTGGAAACATATGTAGCAGATCCCTCGAGTGCCTCCGTATCACAAGAGGGTGATGAGGTCACGAGAGGCCCGCTAACATTTTTCGAGGACGTTAAATCTGACAAGGTGAAACAACATAGACGACAGAACGAGGATATATAAGCTAATTTATTCCAGAAAGGTAATAAAGAAATAGAGGTGGTCGGAACGGTAGAGGTGCAGATGTTCCGGTGCAGGCATTGATGGTTGAGGTTGGTTGTTACAGGTGTTGTTACAGGTGATCGCTGCTGGTCGTTGCAGATGATCGCTGTAGTTGAAGTTGATGTCAGTTGTTGCAGATGATTGCTGCTGGTCATTGTAGTTTGAGGTTGATGTTGGTCGTTGCCGGGATGCCAACTTGACGTGTTGGGAAGGAAAGAGGAGCTGGCGTTGCGATGATGTTCGGGCATGTCAAAGGTCCAGTGCAGGAGTTGCATGTCTGCAGGTTGAGTCCGATATTAGTAACCTCCCGTAATAATTACTAATGTAGTGTACGGGAAAGGTTGTGGACAACGTACAGGCAGCCAGTAGGGACAGAATGCCGAGAGTCGAACGTTGGCAAGGAGCCAGAAGTAAGAGTGAAGTAGAGAGAGAAGGAATGTTTCCAACTATTGTCAAGTTGGCAGACAAAAAAAAATGGAAGCATAACTTAATACGCAGCCCGGGTCGACGTACATTTAGCGAGAAGTCACTGTCTTGTAGTAAGGGAGACTAGCAAGAGAATTGGTAAGCTAACACAGGAAAGTCTCTATAAAAAATAAGTTGAGATTAGCTAAAAGGAAACTATGGCCTAAAAATGTCTAGAAGTATATTACGACTGTTCATAATATAACTAAACTGAAAAGGTAACTTGCTAGTCTCTACCTCAGGTTAACAGCATGTAGGGAGCACAACCGAAAGGTCAAGGTTGAAATGACCTGTTCTCTTCCGGTTTTAGGAGCCTAGGAGGAGGTAACTCTGACACATACATACTGATGAATCTAAGCATTATGACCAACTGTCTAGTAGCTTGCAAAATAGCTTTTATCCAATCAGGCATGGATTTTACAATACCTTTAAAGGCTTCCTTTCAGATATCATCCCAGGATTCTAACAGCAAATTCTTTAACTACTATAAGTGACATGGTAGAGATTTTGCACAGTGAACTTGTAACATTCTATAATCAATCAGTGAAATACTTTCCACATTCCATCAGGATGCATGATAGAAGAACAAGTTGGTGAAGGCAGAATGAGATTTTGGACAATGTTCTATTGGGGCATAATGGGTCCTATTACTCATGTGGAATGTACGTAGCCATGTACCACTCATTGAAAATCATGTACACACTTTCATGGCAACAGTCTTCAGTGATGGCAATAGTATCTTTCAGCAGGACAATGCACTCTGCCACACTGCACAACTGGTATGGCAATAGTTTCAGTAATATGAAAACTTAACTTTGTTGCTTTGGCAACCAAACTTTTGAAATATCAATCTCACTGACTGATTATAGGATGGATGTTACAAGTTCCTAGAATGAAATCTCAAAGGAAGCCTTTAGAGGTATTGTAAAATCCATGCCTGATTGGATAAAAGCTATTTTGTAAACTTCCACAGGATAATGTTACACAGGTGCCCTGTATTCCATCTTATTCAGGAGATAGTGAGAGACATTCGATCAAGTAACTTTCCAGTGGCACAAAGTTAAGTTCCAATACCCCTATTCACATGAATGACACTTTCATCAATGGACATTGATTAGTCCTTAAACCACTTCCAATATGTATTCACCACAGAATTGCTGAACATTTGATGGCAACAAAAAGCAGTCAAACTTCAGGGTTCTGCCAATGCACATAATCTCAGAAATGTCTATACTGGAATAAAGCAACTATTTGGACCAATACAAACATCAACTGGACCCCTTCTAGCAGATGATATTACAAACAGAACTGACCAATCCACAAGACATACTCCTACACTGAAAGGAACATTTTCCTACCCTCCCAAATAGAAACTAGACTCCAGCTGAGGACTTCCTGAAAAATGTTTTAAATCATCATCCTCAGCTATGGTTGAATGTGAAGCCTACTTTTTAAGAATTCAAGCAAGCTATGATACAAATGAAATCAAAGAAATCCTCAGGCCCAGAAATTATCACTTTCAAACTGATCAAACATGGAGGCTTACCTCTGATAACCTGCATTTTCACTCTCATACTGAAGATGTGGGAATCCCAACAAGTTCCGAAAGACCTGAAAGATGCAGTAATCATAACGATCTCCAAAAAAGACGACCGAAAAGCTCATGGGAATTATAGAGGAATATCATTACTCTGTATCACTGGAAAAATCTTTGCCAGGATCATCCTAAATCAGCTTCAGATCATCCTTAAAGAATCTGAATGTGGATTCCATGCCACTTGTGGTACAATCAACATGATTTTCTGTGAAAGGCAATTCCAAGAGAAAAGAAGGGAACAATACAACACACTTTTCCTTGTTTTGACCTAGAAAAAGCCTTTAATAGCATTCCAAGAGCTGCTATGTGGAAGATTCTTCATTGTTTTGGATGTCCCAACCACTTTAAATGGCTCTAGCAATGCATGGCAAGATGTCTGGATGTGTATCCCACCAAAAGAACAATTTCTAATCATGTGCAGACTAAAATAAGGATGCGTCTTGACACCTATGTTATTCTCCTTATATCTGGCTGCAATGCTTCACAAACTTCCTCCAAACAATCCAGAAGTAGAACTCCATCAGTCTGTGAACAAGTTTGCTATGGCCTATCATTGTTTTGGCCTTCTAGTAAACATCAATAAAACCAAAGTCCTTGCACAGCCAGCCCCAAATACCATCTTACCAGATTTTGATACTACCATCTGTGGTACACCTCTCAAACAAGTAGAGCATTTTCCATATGTAGGCAGCCTTTTATCAAACAAGTGCACCTCTGAAAAGGATGTGGAACTCAGAATTGGAGCTGCATATGGGGCATTTGGAAAGCTAATCAAATGCATCTTCAACAACAAAGATCTGACCTTAACAACAAAAATTATGGTCTATTATACTGTTTCCATTTCATCTCTGCTATCTCATTGTGATATTAAAAAATTAGAATGCTTTTATTAGCAAAAGCATTGTTCAACCTTGAACATTAAATAGAATTACTATTTGACCTCACACCAAAGTCCTGGAAAGACACAACAATCAAAGTATCGGACAAGATTCAACAATCAAAGCATCGAATTGCTGATCATTAAATACCATCTTTGATGATCAGGTCTCGTAGCAAGAATAGAAGATTCAAGGTTTCCACATCAAGTCTTATTCAGTTAGATTACTTCAGGGAACAGACCATGGAGTTGTTCTCTTCGAAGATACAAGGACCAACTCAAAACAATACTGAAAGCCACTGGACTTGAGCCTAAATCATTTGGAACACATGCACAAAACCATACCAGCTGGCAATGTTCTATCACCATTAGAACCAAAAATACCAAAGCCACCAGAAAAGAAAAGGAAGAAATCAAACAACGAGAGAGAAAGGCTCAACAGAATCAATCTTGTCCTCCACCAACATTACCATATAGTCAATGCTATCAGCTCTTCTATACAAGAATTGTTCTACACTATCAACATAAAGGAAGAGATCAGAAAAGAATAAATTAAACTCTTGAATACAGATAAAGCCGATGATGAATAAAATAGTGAAGTTATCAATAGTTTTTAGATGTGTCCATAAAATATGCTTTAAAATAAGTCTGTAATTATGAAAATACTAAAATATTTTTATACACATTAATACTCAATAATTATTATCTGTAGCACCAGTAACGTTATGATAATATTATTGTTTTTATTATTTTGCAATCATTATCTCATAATCATTACTATTTAGTTCCATTATTATTATTGTTGTCATTATTGTTGTTTTGTTGCTGTTATTGTTGTTGTTGGAAATATAGTATTAATGCTTGGAATAATAGCAATATTATTACAATGACCAATATTTATAATAATACTAGTAAATATATGAATATATTGAAGAAGAGTAAAGAAAATATTTCAGTTGACCAGTCCTAGACAGAAATATGGTTATGGAAGAAGCTACAATATAAAAGTAAGGTTGGAAGTGAAATGTCAAGAAATTTTGCTTGTTGAGTTGGACATTAGCTGTTGTTTCAATATCCAGCTTTTAATCAGGTTATAATAAGTTTTTTCTTTATTGTTTATTTACTGACAAATCTTCATAAATAAAGCATTGCAATACAGCAGCAGCAGCAGCAGCAGCAGCAATAGTATTGATAACTAGAGAAATTATGGAACATTAAGGCAACAGTTGTGCCAATTGTTGGAACACTGAGAATGAGTACAAAAATGCTAGAAAAAATTCTAAAGGAACTGGAAATCAAAGAAAAAAATAAAGACAATCCAGACACTGTTAGCAGCGAATGGCAGAATATAAAGGAGAGTGTGGGAATATTGAAGTAACTTGCTATCATCCCACAATCTCCAATATAAAAACATCAGAATTTATGCCTTTTAGGTGGTTTTGCTTTGTGGAGTGTACAGTAGATATTGAAATATTCAGGCGTCACAGTCAAAGACATATCCTGAAGTTAAGATCTCTGTCATGGCATAAAGATGTTCCCTTTTATTATGTTTATAGAATGAAAACAAAATTCATGGAGAATTTTTATATTTCCTATGTTTCTTTTTTAAATTTTATAACTGATAATGTATATGTGAATGATTCTGATAGAAAAGGGACTGACTTAAGAAAGTACTAGAATAAGGATTGTCAAAGAAATACAATATCTGTGCTCCAAAATTGACACTTATATCTTTAGGAAAATAAACTCTCTCTCTCTCTCTCTCTCTCTCTCTCTCTCTCTCTCTCTCTCTCATATGCACCCTGATAGAATCATTACATTATTGGTAGTTGTATAAGAAATATTTCATACATTTTAACTAAGTATAAACAAAGATAGTATGCTATAGATAACAATCAGAGACAACTTCATTCATTTACCTGTTGAAAATATTTGGACTATAGATTAATGATATCAACTTTTAATGTGTCTAAAATCTAAATAAGCAACTTCTCAAAATGACTTCTTTATTGGAGATGAATAATATCTTTAAAAAAACTCATCTATTATTGCAACACTAGATTAATAGTTGTTTTCTTTGTTGTGGGCAGGAAATATTTTAAGAGTAAAAAATACTTGTGAAACTGGCTTGTTTTTTTTTTCACATACACTCACACACATATATATATATGATAAAATATAGTTTTAAGGTATGCTATATTTATAGATTAAAGTGCTCAATATCAGGGATAGATCATATATAAATATAAAAGTGGACATTGAAGCCAACACCCAGAGGTGACAGTCTGTTTCATCATAAGTGCAATCGTCAGGTCATGTGTGTTGTGTTTTGCTTTACTATTTATATATACAAGTCAGTGATGCATTGTGGGTAGTCTATTATCTAGTCATTATTCAGTAGGCAGTAATGGTTGTGTTTTAAATTATTCTAGGGTCTATTGAGTGAGAGTAATTGTGAATCCAAATGCATTTTTTTGGTGATTATAGTGTTGTTTGTTAACTTTATTTATTTATTTATTATTGATTATTTTGTTGTTGGCTGTAATTACTATGCCTTCTTGTGTTTATCTGTACATTCATGGTTTGTTAATTTGTTTATTTACTTAGTTTATTTACTTATTTATTTGTTTGGATTAATTTATTTCATTTTATTTATTTATTCCTTTCCATTTATTCTTGTTTGTTTTCAGTTTCAATTTTTTAATAACATAGTAAAGATTTATTTTCGCATCTGCATTTTAAGATACCTTTTGATTGTTTATTTAGTAGTTTGTGCTGGTTTTGGAAGGTAATTACAGTTATTTTTTCCTCCAGGCAGTGTTTACAGTTTTGGGATTTATTGTTGTAGGCTGATGCTGTTTTCCTTATTGTCCATGATATTTTTGGTGTGAGTTGGCTTTTGTTTTTAATCTCCCAGATATGTTTAGAAAACATTATTCTGTTCGCATATTTACTATTTGTAAAGGATGTTTTGTGTGCATAGTTTCTTTATTTCTAAGATCCTTCATTTACTCCTATGTATATTTTTTCTCTGTTATCTGCTGATTGTACTGTGGCTTGGAATATTACATTATTCTGCAACAAATTCCCATTTAAGGGACATTTGTTCTTTGTTCTGCAGTTATATGTGGGTTTAATTTGTTCAGATGGTTTTTTAGTTGTTTTCTTATTGTACTTTTTATTATTTGTGTCATGTTCTTTGTGAATCTGTAGCTGATTTTTACTGTGTTTTTGTTGAATATCTTGAGGAGAGTGCTTGATGTGGGGAAGTGTTTGAGTATGAGTTTAATGATTGTTTTTTCTACTTTTGTTTCCCTGGAAGAATTGTTGGACAGCCTGCAGTCAATTGATTGTGGTATCTGCTTGATTATTGATAGCAGGTGGTTAGGAGATGTGTGTGTATGGTTTATACTTTGTTTAGGTTCTACAGTTGTTTTTTGTGGTTTTCCACTGATTTACTCCTAACTTCATAAAAAAAACATAAAACTAACATAAATGCATGCTTTTCAATAATTCTTCAGTGAAGCTAAGAAAGACTATAAAACAGGCCTAAAAGATAGTTGATTCTTGACAATATTCACATACACACCACACAAAACAAACAGGAAGAGAAACATCATATGGTTCAACCCACCATACAGTAAAAACATATAAACAAAAGTGGGTAAAACATTCATTAACAAATTAACAAAGCACGAACACACAGGTAAACACAAGAAAGTGTAGTATTAAAAACCAACAATAAAATAATCAATAATAAATAAATAAACAAAGTTAACAAACAACACTATTGTTATACCATAGTACCTATTCTATTGTAATAGACTCTCCCACAGATAATAAGTAGTAGTAGCAGTGGCGAGTTGGGCTCAGTGGTGAGTCAGTCGATATCGAACATTGAAGTATCAACCATCACAACTACATTGCTGCGTCATTAACTCTTATTTCAAGTTCCTAATGTTTTGTATGACGAACCTAATTTAGGACAACTTATTGAAATACAAGTCTCCACTGTGAAAACTACTCTACAACAACTATAAATCGCCAAAAAACTGCATTCAGATCCACAATTATTTCCACTCAAAAGCACCTAGAATAATTTGAAACTAAACTGTTACCACCCACCAAAATAACCATTAGAATAATACCACAGACTACCCACAATGCATCACTGACCTGTATATATAAATAGTCAAGCAAAAACACAATGCACCTGTCCTAATGATTGCATTTATCATGAAAGAGACTGTCACTTCTTTGTGCTGACTTTAATGTTTACTTTTATATATATATATATATATATATATATATATATATATATATATATATATATATATATGGCATCCTTTGAAAATGTGAAGTATGAATATACTATTATTTCTAGGGGTGTTGACACCAGTATATGACTCTCTATGAAGATTAGGTAAATGTAGGAATTTTAACTGCTGGTAGTCATACAGTCACTGTTGTATATTTTTTTTATCCAGTAATATTTTTGTTTTGAATTAAGGTATTTAACTGAAAACTTTACTTTAACAATGCAATAAAGTCACTAAATGTTAGGGGGTTACTGAGTGTGAAAGAATATGTGGAAAAGAAAAATATTAGTAAAGAGAGTAAACAATAAAAAATACAATTAGCCATTAATGCTATATATATATATATATATATATATATATATATATATATATTTTTTTTTCATCTAACATTTGTCTGAGTTGCATATTTTTAGTCAGTGTGCACACTTTTATCCTCCATTTTTGCTCTAAGACGACTGATAAACTGGTTTATCTGTTTTTAATCATTGTTATATTTCACTATTACCATTTGATGGTAATATATACTATGCTAGCCTCTCTTTTTTGTTAGGAATTGTTTCTTTTTTATTATACATTGTTTTTTAATATGACTGCTTTTATCACTCTAATGTACCTTTGCATGATTAGATTGATAACAACTACTCCATGAGGTGATATATATTATATACTGAATAAGATTGGTCTCTTTGTCTTGCCTGTATACATAAGTTTATTTTTATGAATGCTCATATTTATAATATGTACTGGATTCAGGAGTTTTCTGCTGCTAAAAAATAATATGATGACTCTTTCCAGGACACTTATTATCCCACTCTGATATTAGGGCAGAAAGATACCCTGATATAAAGGCAACCACATTAAAACTAGTCTTGCAATCCATTAAGACTATATAGTGTGTTTTATGATCACATGCCTTCTTAAGCATTAAGGAGCCTTACTTTGGAGTAATGTTTATTAAAGGCTAATGGTTATTAAGCTAGTTTTGCAAACAATTATATTATTATTATATACTTTGCTATTCAGACCAAAAATTGTTATAAGTTCACAATGTTTCAGCTGTGTACCCTCTGGCTTTATTTAGGTGTCTATCATTGTACTCAGTAACCTTTTTGGAAGTTTCAACTGAACCCTTTATTTAATAAACCGGGGTAAATTGTCTTCATTCTATTTTCAATGTTTAGAGGATATTTCATATATTTTAAATACTCACCAGTCTTACTCTCCTTTTTGTCACTTGTCTGTTTCTTCCACTGAACAAAAGCACTACCAGACCCAGGAATTAAATTTACAATTACCAGAAAATTTAATACGTTTTAACCAACTTTAATCCACTAGAAAAACTACTAAACAAACTGGTGCTGAAAAATTAAAGCCTTAAACTTGTACTCAGGTAGTGGAACTGTATGAGTGTTCTGATTCAAGTCGTGGAATTTTTGTTGAGTAATTTTTCTTTCTTAATCAGAAGTTCCAAAATAGTATTCATCTCTATGCTAAGTCTACTGAAGAAATTATTTGTGCCTAATATGTTTATAGCACCCTGTCAAAAATTGCAGAAAAAAATCAATAGATTTAAGTAGTATCACTAACATCTCAATTCTCTGCAAAAGTAGGATCAGACAGACATCACCTTAATTTTGTGCAAAAATAGACTCACACAAACTTCAAATTTAAATTCCCACATTAGCATTTATTAATCAATTAACAATGTTGTCTCTAAAGCCATTCAAGCTTTGAAAAAGCAGGCAATCATTCTAGTCATTTGTCAAAAAAAAACTGGAGTATCACAGCCAGAAAATGATTAACAATCTTTTTCCCACCTAAAAATCAAAATTAAAAATTGGGTAATATATTAATCAATAAAACTTCTGAGTTTAGTAAATCTAACTTTTAACTCCCTGTGAACTGATGTTTTTCTTATGAATAGCATAACATAAATTAATAGTCTTTAGTCTTTCAGTATATCTTCCATCGGGGGATGTAAATAATACTGAATACTTAAATTTACACATACTCATATTAACTTATTATTCCTTTTTCAAAAATTAATTCTTGCTTTTTAAATATTTTCATAAACCAGTTTACACAGTTTAAATTACGAAAAATACCCAAGTAAAATATATAAGTAAAGCGTACTTGTTCATCAGTAATAGTACAGATATTATTGGCTACTGATGAAATTACATCATATACATACATAACATAATATAAATCATGGATTTTTGCATAATGAATTCACATATACCTTTCACTGGAGACTAATACAATTCATTTTTTTGTGTTGTAAAAAGAAAAACAAAACATTTTTTGTATGAACTTGTTCATCAGTAATAGTTATTATTGGCTACTGATGAAATTACATCATATACATACATAACATAATATAAATCATGGATTTTTGCATAATGAATTCACATATACCTTTCACTGGAGACTAATACAATTCATTTTTTTGTGTTGTAAAAAGAAAAACAAAACATTTTTTGTATGAACTTTGTGAGGAATTTTATAACTTGTTTCTTTCAACTTCAAAGAAAACAAAGGTTACTTTTATACTCAATAATAAAATTATTTAAATTTGTAATCAAATGATCAGCTATGCCTGATTTCAGTGTCACTCCCCAAACAATAGCCTTTTAAAATTCTCCCACCTTTTAAGAAATTTGTTCTATATTAATCTAAGTTTAGTATTTAGTATTAATCTAAGTTTAGTATTTAGTATTAATCTAAGTTTAGTATTTAGTATTAATCTAAGTTTAGTATTTAGTATTAATCTAAGTTTAGTATTTAGGAAGCCTTACCATAGTGTAATGGTTATCAAGCTAAACTTACAGACCATTCATAATATGTCATGAGCTTGATCTTCACTGGAATTCATGTAACTACTTTTTAATTAGCAGTCCCAATGATTCACTGCCAGTCAGCTCTCTTTTTAGAGCAAATTCTGCAACACCTTGGTCTTAGGGATATATATATTCTAGGCATAACTACCAAATACACTAAAAGAAGAGGTACTTTTAGTCATATCCTGATGCCTTTGAAACTGGGCAAACTTTGAACTCATATGCACATGTGTGTGGAGTTACATATAATTTGAAGTTGACACTAAAATTTAGCATTTATTTACATTTTCTTTCATTTTTTTCTTTGTTTCCATCTATTAATATATTTCTTTCATTTTTCATAAAAAAGTTGAAAATTTGGCAATCTTGAATATACCACTGTAAGTATGGTATTGATTATTATCCAGCAATAATAGTAGTAGATTACAAGACTATTACTATTTTAGCAATTCAATCATGCATCACACATATGATGACATACTAATATAACACTGCTGCTGGGGTCATAAACTGGTTTATGACAATACCAATTTGCAACACCATTCTTCTCTCTGACCCATGGTAGCTAGGGTTCTTCTAGCTGTTATTTCTGAGTGGTTGGGTCACTATTATTCTTTCCCAGCTGATAATCATTTGGCAATCTTCTATTGGTCTTTTCCAGCCCATGTTGTGCATGTTTTAGATCCAGGAAAAGATATATCCAACAAAGTCTACCATATCTCTGGAACAATTCACTACTTTTGATGCTATGAGTATAACCATTAACTGAATGATATGGAGGGATCACTGATTTAGCTAAGTTCACTGTACTTCTGTCTGTCAAAGTAAATTATTGTTGGTGATCACTACAATATGGTAAAGACTCACTTCTGATGACTTTTTTTTTTAACACCTATTCTTTTCCTGGTAACTTTTCCTGGTAAATCTTCCAATGACTGTGTGCAACTAATTGTGACACTCCAAGTCAGTTTTAAAAAAACCTCTCCAACTAACTGCTATGAACCTGAATAAATAGAGCTTACTGCTAAATTCCTCCCCCCAGCCATAATTCATCCCAACTGGTCAATTCCAACCATATGATCAATTAGAGCTGGTCTTCCTCACATTTGGTACATCCCAGTTTTAGTACCCACATAATTTTAGGGATACCCCAATTTACTGCACACACGGATTTACCATATCCCATGATTGTAATGCCATCAACAACATCAGCTTTAATGATTTTCAACTTTTAACTGTAAACTAATAGTCATTTACTTATTTTTCAGATCATGGTTACTATTTTTTGAATTATCTAAACTCTCAACTGTGAGACAATATACTGTTTTAGCTGTGGGAATTAACATTTTCCTTTTAACCCTTTTCAAAACATTTAGCATAGTTTTATTACCTTTCAAAATCTGAAATATTTCAAGTTTTTCTCAGGTCTCATGTTGTTACACTAAGTTCATCTTAGGGAATATCCCTGTATGTCTTCTTATAGCACAAGATTACCTTTATGTCTTATCAAAGCACAAGAAGTGCCCACATCTTTTCTTATAGTAGAAAAGGTTCTGGTGCAATCTGATTATTTTCCATAAAATTTTATGTGTAAAACAATTATTTCTCCAAAGTTTTATACATAGACTTTTTCCATCCTGTTCTATTCTCTTGGTAAATAAGTTGAAAACAGGAAACCAAATCAATTCATTGAAATGACAACGTACAAAGTAATTTAATATATTATTTTGTAGATTCAAAACATTTTGTTATATAGGAAAAAAGTGTCACTGCTGACACTTGTGTTTGAACATAGATCACCAGTGAGCAAACACAGGTGATCCCATTATTGAATTAAGTAGACCATGTGACCATAGATGAAACGCATAAGTAGGAATTAGCTTTGCATCTAATTGATCATTATTTCTATTCTATCCTCTATTACTATTCGGATCATTATGTCTAGTCTATCCTCTATAATATATGGACCACTATTTCTACTCTATTACTATACAGACCGCTATTCTCTACTCTATTCACTATACTATTTCCCTATTCAGATCACTATACGGTGGCTTCTATTCAAGCAAGTACTATTAGTGCAAGATTATTCAAAAGCACCTGACACCAGCATTATTCAACGGTGTACTATAGGTGTATCGGTGATTACAAAGTCTCTACTGTACCGAGCATTGCAAAAGTGACGAGTATTCATTGACATCACAAAAGTGGCAACAAGTATACATTGACATCACAAAACATTTCTAAGACAACCATTTATTAAATCATTGGAATATTTTGTCTCAATATAGCATAATAATAATAACTCAGTGTAACAGCAAAACTGTTCAAATCGTGTAACAGCAAAACTGTCCAATTATTAGATTAAGCTTTGAATCATTGTATCTTAGAAATGATTAAAGATATCTTACTTGAATTCTCTAAGGTTTTTATAACACTATTGGACTCTACTTTGAGCAATAATAATGCATAATTACTGTCCAAGCTTAACAGAAGAATCATGATAAAATCAATCATAAATAAAAATGACATATTCATCATTAATTAATCATAGCTAAGGATTGGAAGCTCATGAAGGATTGATATAAAGTTCAAATATATATGTATTATTCCAGGATCATTTTCCAACTTATTCAAGATGATCTTCTAACTTTCTCTCCTGGAGTAACATGGTGTCTCAGAGGTTTCCTGTATGATTTCATTTTCAAGTCTTTTTTTCACTGCTTTTTGGGCCATCATAGATGAAACTCCTCTCTCATGTGCCAAATGGATTGAGTTGGATTTTTTCTAATTGATTGCTTTAACTCTAAGTTGTAATGATGATCCTTCTTCCTGTTGTGACCTCCTGATCCAGTTTTCCTCTCTACTGTCCCCTCTTTTTTAAACTTATTCACTATTCTCTTGATGGATCTTGAATGGATTTTGAAGATAGAAGCCAGAATATGAATGTTGGTACCATTACTGAAGGCCTGAATGATCTTTTCCCTCTCACCATTGCTCAGTTGGGAAGACATAGTGGGGCTGACACAAAATGATTTTAACTTGTTCTCTTTCTAGCTGAATAACTCAAAGGTTTATATCTGTGATTCTTACAACAAATGGTGTCAACATGGCTGTCTTATCTGAAAACCTAGAAAAAAGAAACTCCATTAGTTTAGTAGTTTTTTTAGATATTAAACATTTTGTGGGATGGACAATTATACTGTAACCTGATTTGGAGAATTTTGTTGTTACGCCCAGTATATAAGCTTGAATAGTAAACATTCATTATATGGAGAGAAAAAGCAGTATCTTTTATATAGGGTGAAACAGAACAATCTTGGGTGTAGAACTTGGTGTCTTTAAACCTAATCTGACTGAATTCGCTAAAGCTTCTCTTTTCTTACTGCTGCTGCTGTTGAAGCTTTGCTGGCATTTATCTTTCTTTGCTTATTATCATCTCTCATATATTTATTTCCATGCTATGCCTACTAAGGAAGTTCTCATAGTCTAGCATATGCACTGATTCTTTGGTATGTTTGACTCTCCAGTGTTCTTCTCTATTTAGTACCAACTGGCATTCCTATACAGATGAAAGGACCTAAATCTATTTACACCAAGCTTATCATCCAAAATATTAGATTGTTCCAGGAGAACACAAAAGGTAAAAATGCCCGTATGGGAGAAAAGATTCTTCTCAACTGCTGAAAGAAACATCAGTTGGAACATGAACTCTTCAACCAAACTACGACATTACTTCAAAAAAATGACACTTGACTCTGGGAAATAGAGAATCCAATAAAACCTGGAAAAACCATGCAATCAAGAATTTCAAAGAGTCAAGTCTGCACAAATACAGAAACTAGCACAAATTAAAAAAACAGAGTTGTAGCACAACACAGCCCACCATGGTTTGGTAAAAGTAGTTGTCAATATCAGTATTCACCAATTGGGTGTCTCTGAGGTATCAGTGCTAAACAAGAGTCTCAACTTTGTCATGGCCATCAGGTATATCCAATATTTAGTTATGTTAACTCCAGCTGAGGAGACTAACTTGAAGATCTTTAAGACCTAAGCAGATGAGCTAAGATGGAAAGTGAGAGAAGAACAAGAAGGTGCCAAGCCACCAAAATCAAACATCACAAGGGCAAAAGATTAGCAAAAAAAAAAAAAAAAAAAAAAAAAATCAATGGTCAAAAATGTTTAAGTAGTTTTAATGTTTCCTCCAATGTGTTAGTTTATTTACACCCTGTATTGATTTATTTGGGAAAGATATTAGAATAACCCAGAACTTATATTAGGATAGAAAATATCCAGAACTGCATATGGATATGGATAGAAAATAAATTCAGCAAAATACACAAAATAGGAAGTTGCATAAGATGCACCAGACTTATCCAACCTTTACAGTGAGGTGATCCTGAGAGAATTAGAAGTCCTATCAAGATTTATTATTTGCAGTCACAATCTTAACAACATAAGATATTCAGATCACACAGTTTTCATAACAGGCATAAAGAAAAATACAAAAACTCCTAGAGAAAGTAGTAAAAAAGAAGTGAAAAGAAAGGACTAAAAATCAAGCATAAGAAGATATAATCTATGGTCATTAGCAAAAGATGAAAACTATGAATTGGAAACATCAGAATCAAAACAGAGAACAAAAACTATGATGAAAAAATTTGATGATACTTAGCTTAACTTTTGAAAGTATTAATACACAGGGAAATTTCATTAGAATCAAAGAAAAAGTGTTAAACTATTATGTAATATTGATCATCCTATACGGCAATGTATGCTAGACAATCTCCTCACAGATGAAAAAGAAACTTGAGGCAACAGAAATATTGTTCTAAAGAAAGATGTTGAGGATACCATGGATTTAACATGTGAGTAAGGATAAAGTTTTAGGGAAATTGAAAACAAAAAGGATACATATACACTGCCTACACCTGGTGGTGCAATTACACTTAGTGGACCAGTCCTCAGGGTCTTAGGATAATGCTTTAACCACAGGATAACTCTGCACTGATCAATGCTGATGCTGATCCATGCTGGCTGTTGGTCAAAGGCTGCTTCAGTCCATAGTGTCTCTGCCCACGTTGTGTTCTTGATCTCAGAGCAGTGGAAGATTGAATGTTGTTGTAATAGCAGTGCTGGTTCAAGCCATGAGGGCTGCTATATTAAGGAAGAAAAATATCTTCACAATTGAAAATAAAATGAGAGATTCACGGAGTCAATTATCAACTGGTTTATATAGCTCTTGGTGCAACAAAAATTAACCCTTCCTGCATCAATCTCTATAGTGACATTGGGCCTTATCTAAACTTCTGAAATGCTGGGCTCAAAGTCTTGGAATCAGGAATTCTGGTGGAAGCAGATGTGCATTCCAAAGGCACTCAATGCAGCTTCTCAGCCCAAAGTCTCTGAGCTCTCCAAAGTCAGCTGCTTATATGCACTTCATCTCAAAAGTGGTGAGGGACCAAAGGGTTCTTGGAATTCAGTAATTCTTTAATTTTTACATTAATTCTAATAAGGGATTTCTTTGTTCCCTATTTCTACTTTTGTAATCAACTTTCCAAAATTGGAGAATTATCCACCTTCCTTGGGAATAGTTACAGGGATTGCTCCCTCCCTCACTCCAAACTGCTTCACTTCACATCTCACAGTGCTACTCTTCACAGGCAAGGTTAAATTATTTCCCTTCCTCTTACTCACCTAGCATTCAACCTCAGCCCACTTTCCAGGGCATGCGTAACTGTCTTTGTGATACATCTAACTTTTAAAGCATGTATGCGGAAGGGCAGAATTTTATTCTAGTCATTAATTTTAATTCTCTGAATCTTTTCTGTTTTCCTGGAATTATCTTTATCCAGCAAAAATATAAACCAGACTACTGATGACAGAATTTGTTTTATAACTCCAGCCTTAATTGTACAGTACATCAGGTCCATTAAGAGAAATTCCTTCTCATTTAACCTTCTGAGCAAGAGACAAAATTATTTCCCAATTTGTTTTCTACAATGAAAATATATTTGTTTAACTAAATTCTTAACAAAGAGACTTTCTGTTTTCTATCCCTTGGTCAGTTTCTGTCTCAGTATAAATATAGGCCAGATACCTGCCTATTATGATAGATCAATTTTCATAATCTTAACTTTTGCAGTGGGTTTATTCACTGTTTTCACTGCTCAATTTGTTTTCACTAACAAAAATATAATTTTTGTCTGCTTTTCTGTTCATCAGTGACATGTGTTTTTCTTAATTTCTAAAGAGATAAAATTGTTCTCGAAATCTGTTTTCATCCACATGCTAGACTTTTGACAGATAAGAAAAATAAACTTTAGGAGATAAGAAATCACCAAGAAAAATATCTCCTCTCTCTCTCTCTCACTCTCTCTCTCTCTCTCTCTCTCTCTCTCTTTCTTTCTTTCTTCAGCCTATTTTCCATTTTCTGCTCAGAATCAATGTTTAACAACATCACAGGCTCAGTGTCACAAGTTGAAATTTCCAGGAAACATAATGAGGAAGAACTGGAGAATTTGAAACTCTCAGGATATACTGAAGACAAGAGAAACAAAGGAAAGCAGAGAATGACCTACCAAACAAACAAATGATTGGTAGAACAAGGACTATGAAGGAGAGAAAAAAGACAAATTTTACTCAAAAAAAGTGAGAAAGTCGTAGGGAGCATAAAAGAAGAATATGTGTGTGCACATTAAGAAATGGACAAAGTCCGACAATTTATTTATTAAAGACATTTTTATGTTTAACGTTCTTTTTATAGATACAAGTATTTAAGTAAATGCTCTGTTTATAATAAACAGTATTAAATAACATTTACCAGCCTGAATGTCCGAGAAATTTT